>VXBO01012322.1:342-18871 GCA_013400135.1 Rhinoptilus africanus
TGGAGCTGGCTGCTTGGGCAACTCCCTGGATGAGGCTTTATCAGCATCCCTAATTCCCTCATTGTCTATGTCCAGAGGTCCATATCTGTTCTGTATGGGCACCTGGGGAGGCACCGGAGGTCTGGAGGGGATGCTCCTGCTGCCCTGAGCAGGTGCCTGCTTCCATTCCCCTCCGTCCTCTCCTAGTTCCCCTCCTTCTACCTGGTGACAAGAGGGCAGGGGATCCTCTGCCTGCTGCTTTTTCCCTAAGGATGGCAGAGTGTTGCTCCACGAATCCATTTCCCTCCCTACTCGTTTAAATCTGCCATGGGGTGGGAGAGGGCTGGCTCCATCCTGCACCTCCTCAGCTGTCACTACCCCCTGGAAGTGCCAGGTACCGGCTCGGGCTTGCCGCTTTTCCAGGCTTCGAAAAGCCCCAGAAAGGAACCCCTTGCTGGCCTTTTTTTTGCCGCGATTCCCTTCCCCAGTACAAACTTACCTGCACTGGAGCTGGTCTCGTCATCTGTCTGGCTCAAAATTTTTGGGCCTTAATAATAAATATTAGAAAAGAGAAGAAATAAAATGGTATGATAATTAAAATACCTTCTTCATGAATGACTCGTTTTTCTTCATAAGTCACTTCTCTTTTCTCATAAGCTTCTTCCCATTCCTCTTCCTCTTCGTCATAGCCTTCTTCCTTAACATAATAGTCATGGTCTTCGCCATAATCTTCTTCCCATTCTTCATAAATTTCTTTGGGCTTTTCATAGATTTCCTTCTTTTCTTCATGAACTTCTTTCCTCGCCATGGATGTTATTTTGATCTCTTTGGGCTTCTCTGGAAGCACCTCAGGAACTTAAAATAAATAATAAATAGATTATTCCTATCATAGCCTGGAATCTGCAACGTGTATTTGGATGTTCACAGTTAATGAAATGATTTCACTCTCATAGACAGTTTAAAGAAGTGCCTATTATTTTAAGCAGTCCTAATGAGCTTGGAGTATGTTTTTAACATAAAGGCAAAAATCAAATAGATTTCACTGATTCAAGGTAATTTGAAAAAAACTGCTTGGCTTCCACAAGGTGATTTTACTATTTTCACAAAGTTTATAAATAAAAAAAAGTAAAAAAGTTACCTTTAGGTGGTGGGACTTCTTCAGGACCCTTTTTAACCACCTTTTTGGAAATTTTCTTTACTGGAACCTTTTTTTCTGCTTAAAAACAATATATTTTAAAATTTAAATTGAAAAAATAATCAACACCCAACAGTCATGATGAACCACGTACACACTGCCCAAATACTTTAAATATTCTTACCTGGCTTTTTCTCCTCTGGTGTTGGAACAAGAGGCAGAAGAATAGGAATAGGGGCAGCTTGTAGGAAAAAATGAAATATTTGGAATAAAATGTGAGTACGATGTTTTCTTGTAAATTAAGAAAAATCCTAGTGCAGTTGGAAAATAGGGGAAATGATTTTATTGCAGCTGCAGAATAAAAGCAAACATGGTGCTCATTCTGACAGCTTACCGTAGCTGGAAGAATACATGTTGAGTGGGAATTCCCAGTCTACCTTTATTTGAACCCTGACACTTCTCAGCTTTATTTTCTTTACTGCCATCATTCTCCTGTCTTTGCTGATAGTAATTCATCTAAATATTAATAGAAATATCTTTCCCCTGCTGCTGCTACTGCAAGCATTTATCAAATTGTCCTGGAACTGAAACCAAGATTGAACTTCTAAGGTTCATAGTAAAATGTTGAATGTAACAGAAATATACGTAATGTTTGTGGCCTATAGTTCAATACCAGAGTCTGTGGAGAGATCATTTGCAATAAACATGCAATCCAATGCATGGCTTTAAAAGAATATTTCTATTTTATTTTCCTTTTTTTTTTTTTACAAAGGGTAGTAATTCAGATAGCTTGTTTAAAAGATACTTCTGTGGCAAAAAGAAGAAAAGCTGAGAATAAAGAATGATGAGAAGAAGAAAATTGAAATAAAAGGAAGAGATTGAATGAACACGAGACTGATAGGAAAAGAAGATGGAAAGGAAAAACTCTTTTTACGAGAAAAGGCTTCATTCCTACCACTTCCTGTCTTTAGTTCTCACCTTTCACACAGCAAAACAAGCCTATCCAAGCCAAGCCTTTGTCAAACTGTGTTTGTGTAGAGACAATTAACTAGATTTTATCACTGATCTTTTTCTCTGAAGTTCCCACTGGCCTGCTGCTTCAGTGCAGATATAAAACAGCACTACAGAAGAAGTATGGGTTTGTTACCCTACCTTCAGCTGGTTTTTGAGGTGGAACTGCAACCTTGGCATCAGGAACATCTAGAAAATCAAAATGTTTAATTAACTTAAAGAAATAGATCTGAATATGCTGTCCCCAAGAAGAGTAGTTCATGGTGCTTTAAACTTTCTCTTGTGGCATACAACAATTATAGTTTGCTCCACAAGAATAAGCTAGCTGATCAACAGATAACTAACTGCATTAATCTTTCAGTCTGGCCAGACTCTACAGTGTTTCATTTTATTTTAAAATAATTCTTGCATCGTTTTGGAGTAGGCTCTTAAGAACATTCAGAGAAGAACAACATCATATATCATAAGGAGATGATCGCTACCCATTTTGCCTCCTTGGTTATTTTTTTTCAGTTGTGCAGAGTACATTGAATCTATTCATTGGTAGCTCTTCGTTGTTGTATTCCTCAGTCACTCAAAGAAAAAGAAACTTTTGTGTTTTAGAGAATGTGGCTTCCCATATTGTACAAACTAGGACCTCAGACACAGTAATATCACTGATTTTGGAGTTATCGCAGTGCTCATTGCCACTATATATGAGCATATATAGTTCCTCAGATATATGGATAGAATAATTTTTCAGGGCGTAGGTCTGACTTACTAACTTAGGGTTAACAAGGAAAAAGGAATTTGAAAATAAAAGAAAAAAAAAAGCAGAGCAATGCTCCAAATCTATGACAGAATATAGACGTGATCTTGTGCCAGTCTTGCTCCTGATCTTTACCTGGTGGCTTCAACTCCAGTTTAATTTCTGCAAAAGAATATTAGATTTCTTTTAGAACTATTTATTTTTACAGAATCATGTTTCAAACTCACAAATTTGCAGATGGCTGTGATCACAAATTTGTTTCGCAAATTTGCTAACCTTTGGTTACCAGATAGAGCTCTGCAGTGCTTCTTGCTTCTCCTCTTGGTTCAAGGCGAGCAATTACAGAGTATACACCTGCAATACCCAAGAATGTTGATATTTGTATGCCTTTATTATTAACAAACCAAGCAACAAAATCAGATAAAAGAGTGGCATCAGCACAAATATTCCATGCATTTTTACCTTCATCTTCTGCAGTAACATTGTGAATAGTCATGTAATGACAGCGACCTTCACTTCTGAAGCTGTACTTGGGACTCTCTGTCAGTTCAGTGGGGCCTTTGTACCATGTCACAATTGCATCATCAAAAGACACCTCGCACTCAAAGGTTGCAGACTGGTGTTCACTCACTACAATGTTCTGTATGCTCTTTGTGAACTGAATTGGTTCCGCTGTTTTTAGAAACAAAAAATATATCAATCGTTATTTAGCTTATCTAATTCCTTCTCATTGTTTTCGTAATAATAGCTACATTATAATAAGAGATAATAACAAAGGATCTTGAAAAAGTAGAGTAAGAGAAAGGGATTCCATCTTCTTTGAAGTTTTTTATGTAAGAATGAAGATTAGAAGACAGAAGAATACAACTACGATAAGATTGCTGTGCAGATAAATTATACAAGAGTAGACATTAAGGAAATTAAAGATAAAGAATAATTAAGAAAAAGAGGAAATCCAAGGATAATATAAGAGTATCATAGAAAAAGAAAATAAAAGCAAGTATAATTCGGATTGTTTGAGGGCCAGGGGACATTAGTAATGGTGATTTAGCTAAAAATACTAACTTAAACAAGTATGTCATACTGTTCAAAGAGAAAGGGCAGCAACATTTCTTGTTTAGTCCATTTCCAAGTTTGGGAATGTCTCTTTAAGAATTCCTTCTATTTTCATTTATTCTGTTAATGGAACATCCAGAAACTGTCTACCACTACTGTAATAAAGAGATTCTGTATCTGTTTACAAACCTTCAATGGCCAGATCTGCAGTTGTTTCTAGATTGTCAAGCTTGCAGGTATATTGTCCCTGGTCTTCTGTTCTAACATCCTTGATGATGAGTTTGTGCACTTTGTCAGAGACTTGGGTTGAATATCTCCCTCCTATCTTAATGGGTCTCCCATTTCTATACCACTGAGACTTGGCATTTGGGATAGAGAACTGACAAGACAGCGTGCATGTGTTTCCTTCCTTGAAAGTAGTGTCATGAAGATGCCGTTCGACTGCAGGTTCTATTAGCATGTTAAAACATACATTTTAGCAGACATAAGACAGTGGAATAATTAAAGTGTAAATTAATTCAAATATATACTTCAAAATTGCACTTACCGATCACAGTTAGCCTGGCACTGGCAATGTGTGGTCCACACACTATTCTGAAATTTCCCTGATCTTCAAGTTGGCAGTTCTTGATTCTCAGTATGTGGCGATCACCTTCAATTCTAATTTCATATTTGTCATTGGAGTCCAATTTCTGGGTTCCCTTGTACCACGAAAGTTTAATTTCTGGATAGTTAATTTTAATCTCACATTCAAAGATAGCATCCTCATCTGTTAAAACTGTCTGATTTTCAATGTCTTTGATCAGAGTAATAGGCTGTAAAATATTAGTTTAAATTAGTTTCAAGTTCCCAGTTAAGTGTTTGAATATTTCACAAATCAGTCTGAAAATATATTACCTCTGTCTGTGTGAGTCGTTGCTGAATAAAAGCTACAAGTTCATCAAACTCCTGATCTTCTCTTTGAGCTCTTTCTGTAAGCTCAATTTCCTGTAAAAAGGCAGAATATGCTCAAAGATTAAAGGATACTAAATGTCAAGGTGTCGTGTTTATCCGACATAGAATTAGCTCCTACATCAAATCTTCCCATCTTAAAAACTGCAGCCAAATTATGAAGACAGAAAATACTTGGCCAGAAGGCCCATTCATTCTTCTTGGGCTTAAGCATGCAAGAAATGGAGAACTGTCAGTGCAAGATCTAAAGAGAAACCAGAGATTCCTGAACACACACTAATATCAGAGCGTGGACACCAAGTCGTTCAAAGGAGCTGTGTTACTCCTAACAAAGCCAATGTTGCAGTCATGCTGTGTCTTACCAATCTATGGCTTTCTTCTGCTTGGGTTTGCTTTAGTAACTCAAAGGCTTGCAGGAGGCCACGGAAATCTGTAATTCCATACATGCGAGCATATTTTTCATATTCTTTGGGATCTACATTTTTGAGAAGTTCCAAGATATCAATAGTTTGCTCTTCCCCTTCTTCCTTCCGTTTTGTTGGAGTGCTATTCAAATCAATGACATAAGTTAAATATACAATGCTTCATTCCTAGAAAGTTGTTCACTGAAAAAATGAATTAGCCTAGAGCTGCCCTCTGCAGTGGAATCCTTTTGTTTACTTTATTCAATTGCTTCTATTTTTAGTGCAATTATTCATATTTAATGAATATTTTAAAAATATATTTTGATCTGAGATAGATAATAAAAACCATTTCTTCTGTGTTGATGGCAAATTAATCTGTAAAACCTTTTCATATACCTTTTCAGTTTTGCCCTGAGATCCCCTTCAACAACTTCTTTCTTTCTTTCTTCAACTTGTAGGTTTACACTCCTCTCAATTTCACCATGTTGGTTAAAAGCTACACATTTGTACATGCCAGAATCAGTTTTTATTGCATCCTTTATTTCTAGTTTGGCTTCATCTCCTCTCTGCTGGATTATAATGCGACCTCCCTGGTTGAGTTGCCTCCATTTTCCCTTCATCCATTTAACATTTGGAATTGGGTCTCCTCCAACTTTTGCAATAAATCTTGCAACAGTCTCTGCAGAAAGATGCAAATGAGGAAGCTAAGTCTTTCCAGCTGTCTGCAACAGCAGGACATAATCTCAAACAAAATATATAGGCAAATAGAAGACAGTGTACTGTTTTGAAAAAAGCTCTTACTTTCCATGACTTTGATACTCTGAGGCTCTGACACAAAATAAAGTTTTCCTTCCACTTCTGCTTTCTTAGCTGCTGGTGCAGCTGCTGGTTTTTCTAAAAAAAGAGTCAAACAATTAAAATAGATGGTTTCATGTAATAGTTTATGCTCATGCGCGATGGTGTTTCTAAAGGAATTGTAAAAAAGGTGTTAATTACAGAGATGGAGAAAAATATTGTGCAAGAGATAAAAATGCAGAATGCTTTCATGCTGTTTTAATTAACTTGTATTTTACTTCCCAGATTAAACTGAACACTTTGAGTCTCATTGTGCTGTTCCTTAACTTCAGTCAGGTCATTTATATTCTGCGTGGATGGAAATTCATTGACGGATATGCAAATAAGAAGCCTAATTTTCTGAAAAGGATCAGTTTTCAGTGAGGTATTATCTTTTCTATCTATTTCTGGAGATTTCACCCTCAAAGTTACTTGCATTTTTTTATCAGTGATCTGTTAATTCTTTAATTTTTTTTTTCATTTGCATAGTTATTAGTCTTACGGCTACCTGTGTAGAGAAAAAGGTACTATTTCTACATATTACTGAACCCTTATGTCTTTTATGCTATGATAAGACAAGACTTACATGGAAGGACTCATGCTTAGACAATATTTACTTTCAGCTAAAAGGCCAAAATGTCTTGGAGTTGTAACAGTTGTGAAGCAACTAGCTTTTAAGGCCATGTGCTCAATCAAATTCCTTTTGTATTTTCCTTTAATAAACACCACTGTTCCCTTTATGTTTTCCATAAAATATGCATGTCCAAGTAATTTCACTCATTCATCTTGCATTTTCCTTACACTTGGTGTTTAGATTTAGAAACTAAATTCTTAATATTTTAGTAAGAATATACTATTGATTTGACACTGATCTCCCACTGTTTGTCACTATTTATATATAAATTATTGTTAAATATACTGTCTTTCCAGATTGTACAGTTTTACAAAGAACTAAAAGATACTAATTGTTTGCTATTAGATTATTAATATTTTTGTTCCACAGAAAACAAAGCAGGATGGAATTTTTGCTTTAAATTTCCATCATATGCCTTGATTTTCTTCATGTTACTTTACCTTTAACTGTCACTTTAGATTTGCAAGTGTCAGTGCCAGCTGCATTTGAAGCTTTACATACATATTCTCCTGAATCAGATTTGGTAACTGCAGCAAGTTCCAGAAGTGCTACTCCATTAGCAAAGCTGAAATTGCATCTATCTGAAGCTCTTATTTCTCTCCCTGCCTTCAGCCACTGAATCCGGATTGGCTGCGATCCTTGGACGTGGCAGGTGAGCTGTAGAGTATCACCTTCCTCTGCTGCTGCTGGCTGAAGAGGTTGGTCAAAAACTGGAGGCTGTTTAGGTTCTGGAATATGAAAACGCTTGAATAAATACTCAAGGAAGGGAAGTATGATTGAGAATGTAAGAGAAAGAGAGATACATGTGATTCTTAGGAAGACTGTTTTAAGGAATGAAGGAGGATAAACAGAAGCCTGAGAATGTCAATCAGTTTTAGAAAATGGAATAAATATCAAGAGAGTATGTCTTCTATGCAAACATGCACAAAATGTCTTTTCTCCACAAAACAAGGACATTCACATGCGAAAAACAATATAAGAATGAAAGCACTGCTATTAGGCTGCAAAACTATATAAGCACCTTTTAAGAAAAAAATATGCAATCTCCTGCAAGAGTATTATGATGATGTGCCATGCTGCCACAACACACTGTCAAGGTTGCCCAAGCTTGGATATAATTGCACAGAAAAGCTGTTAATCCATGAAAAGAAGATGATTAAAAATTCAACAGAAACGTCATGTAAAGATTACAATGCTCACTTTAGATCAGTCGTAGCAAATAGCGAAAAAGAAAAATATTGAAAAATACTGTTTTATTTTAGTCACAAAATTAAAAGAATTCCTTGTCGTTTAACTCTGTTTTCTCTTGTCCACATCAGGACAAATTGCTGCTGTTAAGGTAAATAAAACTGCGTCATAAGGTAGAAGCTGAATGAAGCTATAACATGCAACGAAGAAAAGTAAGAAGCAAAGGAAAATAAGACTTCAACTAACCTCTGATAACAACAGAAGATGTACATAACACACTTCCTGCTTCATTGGATACTTTACAGGTATATAAACCAGCATCTGATTGCTCTGTGCTCTTTATATGCAAAAGTAAGGTATTGTTTTTGAAAGATATTTCACAATGAGGGCTTGAATGAACTTCCTGATTGTTTTTATACCAAGCAACAGTCAAAGGCTGAGAGCCAGAAACACGGCCTTCAAGTTTAAGTTCATTCCCTTCCGTTTCTTCTACTGCTTCAGACAGCTTCTTAGTAAAAGTCGGTGGAGTTTTTCGTTCTGAAAAAAAGAGAACATATTATTCAAATTCTGTAAATCAAACCCGAAATGAAAAATTCTAAAGAAAATGTTTTGAGAAAAACTTGAGCATTGGGGAATTGATAATAGCTCTCATTTAAGTAGGATTTTTTTTTAAGTGAAAGCATGCCAAGATAAACAGGAGGTGTCTTTTTCTTATAGTCACTGTCATAGTTGATTTTCCTATTTGGAAAAAAAAATCCTCTTACATTGATTTAAGTCAAATGTAATTTTAAAAAACCCAAGGTTTTTGTTGAGTTCTCAATAAAGAAATAAGCCAAAGCCTATAAAGAAATTAGGCCAAAGAAAATATTATTTCAATTCTCCTCCCATTGCTATTAGTGATTCTTTCTAATGCCCTTAAGAGATTCATGGGTGTCTCCAGATTGGTACTTTCAAGCTCCATCTCAAAAGTTTTTCCAAAACTTATTTTACAGCAATAAGGCTACCTTCCTTTAATATTAAAAGAACAAAAATATACACACAATGTGTAATCTATTCAGTACCTTTAACAGTCAGTTGAGCTGTGCAAGAATCCTTTCCAACTTCATTGCTAGCATAGCATGTATACTTTCCAGAGTCTCCCCTGTCAACTCTCAAGATAGTCAAGTGGGCTGTGTTGTCTACATAACTGATCTGGTAGTTTCTTCCTGTTCTAATCTCTTGGTTATCTTTAGCCCAAGTGACTCTAATAGGCTGTGTTCCAGAAACGTGACATTCAAAGTCCGCACTTTCTCCAATAATACCATCCACAGGTGCAATTGGGATGTCAAAGAATGGAGGAGTCTTCCCTTCTGAAGAGTGAAAGAAATAAAAAAGCATCACTTTAAAATCTTGATTTGCTTTAAACCTTGTTGAAATAAATATTATTTGTACAGTATTAAGTCCATATATAAAGCAAAAGTGAGTTTTAAGATATTTCCGTTAAGTATTTCACAGCCCACCGACCTGTAAGGACAAGCCTGCCACTAGAAGAAGCAGTCCCAATCGCATTGGTAGCTGTGCAGGTATATTGCCCAATAAGGCTCCTATCTGTCTTCAAAATCTGGAGAGTTGCTATGTTATCTATGAAGGATGTGTGAACATTGTAGTCCTCTTTCACACGTACACCGTCTTTAAACCAAGATACTTCAATAGGTTCTGAACCAGCAATGCCGCAATCAAATGTAACTGGTAAGCCAGTAGTTTCATGAACATCTCTTAATTTTCGTGTAAAAGAAGGAGGAAGTTTACGGTCTGTAAGAAAACAGGTATTGTACAGTGAGGGTTTTCAGAAGTTATGCACCTATTGCTGTACTCACCAATAATCACTGCCTAATACACTGAAGAGTATGCTGGATTTTTGCTCATAACTTCTGATTAAAAATGTTATTCTCCGTATCATTTATTTGGAACCTGATGTGAAAAGAGCACTGTGCATATAGTTGCAAGAAAATATATAAACATTTTGCCCTCAGTTACACCCAGTGAGCCTATTTAGCCCTCCACTGATAATGGTGGAAACAGTCAAAGCAATATCCTCAGTGGGTAAGGAAGATGCAGAAGTTTGTATCAGTAAGAGACATATTTCGACTAGCTTTACTGGTAGGCCTTTGTTAATAGAAGACAGCGCCACAGGGTATCTTACACATCAAGAAACAGCAAAGTGTTTAAAAAAGAAAAAGTAATCTTTGTTTTTCAAAATAGCAAAGCATACTTAAGGAAAATAGGCCATTTTCCTGTTTTTTAAAATGAAATATTCACCTTGAACTGTCAGCAAAGATGATGAAGTAGCCTCCCCAACAGTGTTTTCTACTTTGCAGATGTACTCCCCACTGTCACTACTGTCTACCTGGCTGAAAACCAGAGTGGCAACTTGGTTCTTAAAGTGCATTTTCATAGTAGCAGTTCCTCTGAGCTTTGTATCGCCTTTGTACCACGACACAATCATTTCCGGTGTTCCAGCAACCTGGCACTGTAAGGACGCAGAATCCCCAACAGTCACCTGCACTGGCTCCAAGGGTCTGATGAAGTAAGGTGGTTCTGAAGAACAAACACACACCATTAGCATAAAAAGATATTGCACAATGACCGTTAGTAGTTCGAATAACACTTGATGAAGTGATGATGGCTTGACGCACCTAGTATTGTGATTGCACCGTGACAATTATCTTGTCCAGAGTCATTTTCAATATGACAAGAGTATTGCCCCTGATCTTCTAGTTTGCTACTAGGGATTTCCAGTATGGCAGATGTTTCTGTAGTGGTGATGCTACACTTTTCAGAGTGTGTTATTTTTACTCCATTTTTCTTCCATGTCACCGAAATTGGTGGAGTACCCGTATATGTGCATTCCAAGATTAAATTTTTCCCTTTCTCTACACTTAAATCATTCACCTTCTTCACAAATTTGGCTGGTTCTATAATGAGCAATGGGAAGAAAACCAATTAAATAAAGCCAAGAGATCATTTTCAGAAGAATAAGAAGCATAAGAAATAGTAGTCTGGACAAACCTTTGACAAAAAGATGTGTTGTGCAAGAAATTTTCCCTGCCTCGTTAGAGACCTGGCAGGTATAGTCTCCGCTCTGAAGCGGATTTACATCAAACAGCTCCAGTTCTGCAATTGAATCTTGCAAGGTGATATTGCATCTGGGTCCTGGTACTAGCTCAACACTACCTCTAAACCATTTAACTTCCAATGGAGAGGAGCCTTTTATGATACTGGTAAAGGTTATGTTTGCTCCAGATAAAACATTCAGTGGTTCAGGTTTCTTCACAAAAGATGGTGGTTCTAGGCATGCAAATAAAAGAGAGAGAGAAGTACGTTTGAATTTCTGATAAAGAACATAGAAATAAGAAATATGTAACAAATCGAAGAATGAAGTCTTTTTGAAATTAGATTTTTGCCCTCTGGCTCTGGCTTCGTATTGATACTGACCTCTAACACTCAAAAATGCGCTGCATTCATCAGAGCCAGCTACGTTAGTAGCTGTGCACAAATAAGTTCCCATATCAGATTCCTGAAGTCCATTCACTTTCAGAGAACAGGTATTGTCTGTAAGGGTGGCCTGATACTTGTCTCCACTGGTAATCTCCTGTCCATCATGAAACCAGGAAACCAGAATAGGTGGAGACCCATAAACTTTGCATTCTAGTACAGCAGAAGAACCCAGCTGACCGTATGTTTCTTTCAGTTTTCTTGTGAAAGAAGGAGGTATAATACGATCTGCATGTTTAAAAAAAAAATAAATAAAAAATTACCATACAGGAGCTTAAAATGTGAAAAGTTCCTCATGCATAATAAATCAGTTAGATTTATTTTGATATGCCTGCTTTAACACTCTGCTCCTACGCACCTAAGCCATTGATGGTTAAGGATATGCTGGAGCTTTCATTCACACTTTTGGAGGGACAGCTTTTGTTTTTGGGGTTCTTTTTCATAAGCAACAATATTGCACCAGCTGTCCAAGAAGACATGTAGATTAAAGTTGAAGAAATAAAATCCCTGCAACAACTCCTGCCCCTCAGAGGCTGGGTAGGCATCTATTCTTGATGCCTGTCAAAGTGGCATGCCTAACACTCCTAAGATTATACAAGCAATGAGTCTCTGAGGCTGCCACTCATGAGAAAGCGTTTTCTATATGAAGGTTTTGTAAAGGAACACTAGGATCAGTTGTGACTCAAAAAGAGTAGTCAACTAACCTGAAACATGCACTGAAGCTGTGCAGCTGCTTTTACCGACACTGTTTTTCACCTCAAAAGTATATTCTCCACTGTCTTCTAGTCCCGCATTGAGGATCTTAAGCCCAGATACTTTGTTGAAGAAACTGATTTTATATTTATGGTCAGTGGACAGTTCATTCCCATCCTTAAACCACCTAGCAGTAAGCTCTGGTGTGCCGTCTACTGTGCATTCCAGAGTACAAGAGTCTCCAGCTGTAACTTTGACTGGGCCTGGCTTCTCTACAATGACTGCAGGTTCTGCAATGAGATGCAAGTCACAAAATTTTTAAAACCAACAATGCAATAGTTATTAGTGTCATAAAAATTGAAACTTTAAAGCACATTGTGTTTTTTATCCCATGCAACCAACCTAGCACTGTCAGCGTGGCAAAGCATTCCTGAGCTCCAGCATCATTTTTTATCTGACAAGTGTATTTCCCAGCATTGGCTGGTTCTGCATTTCCAATCCGCATAGTCGCAATGTTTTCTGAATAGGAGATCCAAAGATTATCACTTTCTCTAATGACTTCCCCTTTGTCTTTCAACCACAGAACGGAAATGGGCTGTGATCCTTCTACTGCAGCCTGCAGTTCAATCGACTCCCCAACTACGACAGTGAGATCACTCAGCTTCTTCACAAAGGTTGGTGGTGCTATTTAAGAGAAGATATTTAACAGTAAAAAACACTCCAGGAGCGGAAAAGTAGGAGGAGAATGACAGGAACAATGAAATGCCAAGAAGGTGCCAATCTTTATACAAACCTCTTAGTGTTACAGAGCCGATGCAGGAGTCACTTCCCACATCATTTACAGCTTTACAGTGATATTCACCAACATCTGCAGTATCCACACTGAGGATGTGAATACTGGCTAAGTAGTTCTCGGACATGACTTTATACTTCTTGCTGCTCCGAATTTCTCGTTTGTCTTTATACCATGAAATCTGGAATGGAGGAGTGCCCTGAAGCTCACATTCCAGGTGAATATCAGACCCTTTCAAGGTCTGGACTGGATGGGGCTTCTTGGTAAAAATGGGGGGTGCTGGAAAAAAAAAAACGGGGTTAAAGTTTGTGGTATTTGAGCAAAGGAGATTAAAGAGGACACACTATTCAAGCAGCTGTTCTAATGCTGAACAGCAAAGACAAACCGTAAATAAGAAAGATCTCCCACAGCATAACAAACAGGCAAAAGATTTGCCATCTATTCAGACAGGTTTTCGCGCCTCTGACTAAAGAGAGTGGGATTTAACAGCTTTTCCACAAAGGAGGACTCACACAGATAGAAAGGCAAGGAAAGATCCAGGTTTCTGACCTTTTACTTTCAGTGAGGTAGTGGTGCTTGCACTACCTGCCGGATTCTGAGCTTCGCAAGTGTAGTCACCGCTGTCTTCAACGCTGAGGTTATGCATTTCGATGGCTGCCACCGAATCCACAAAGGACATTCTGTATTTTTCACTGGGATGGATCACGGTTTCACCTTTGTACCAGGTGACTTTGATTTCTGGAGATCCACCTATTTTGCATTCATACTTAGTGGAATCGTGCTGTTTCACAAGTCTTGAGGAGTCTAGTTTCTTAATAAACCTTGGTGGTTCTGGAAAGCCAAAAAGGGGAGATGATGCTTTAAACTGGGCTGATTCTTTCAATAAGTAGGGAAATACATAACAGAAAACATAAACTTTGGGGACTTATGCAAACATTCTAATCTTGCAATCACTATGAATTATTTTTTAGATAATTTCAAGTTGGTCCAAGATCTAGATTAGGAAAGAAACGAGTTCTCTATCTGTGTTTTGGTTGGTTTCTCCTTACTTTATTGTCCCACTACTTCTCCTCCCATGTGTTCAGTACAGATCAGCTGATGTGATTTTCTTTAAGTAATATCCTCTTGCAATGCATGAGCAATCAAAATGCCAGATGGAATTGCAAGAATCCAAACTGTTCAGCCAAGAAATATTATTAAGAGCATTTATGCTGACCGTTACAGCAACTGCTTTACATATTAATATGTCATTAACAATTGATACAGTCAATAAATGTATCTGTTTTATAACCCTTCACACATTTATAGCAAAGCAAAGCGTAAAGATACATATAAGGAATAAAAGTCAAGGAGCTTAGGCAGTAAACAGAAGAGGTTCAGAATTGTGCTAAAAAGAATTATAAGATGGTTGATATCACAGAAATTGCTGTTAAAGGTCCTGTGACTGAAAATTAAACTGAATGGTTACATTTTGTTCTATAAGGAGAGAAAGGAGTGGAGGTTTGACACTTTTCATAAAAAGTACCATACGGATGATTCAGAATCACAAGACTGAATGCTCATAGATCAAAGATATAACTGGTGAAACCAAGAAGTGGTAATGTGGGCACAATAAACAAATCTCTCTGCAAAACAGGATGAAGTGCCTCTTTGTGCATCTGTCTGTAAAGTGTAGGAAGAATATCTATTTTATTGTAGCTTATTTCAACCTGTGGGACCTTTGCAGAACATCCTATGTTGTTAGTAACAAAACTTCCTTAGAGTTACTAAAAATAGAAATGATGACTTGTTAACAGAAGGACACTTGGAAACGGAGTAATTTACTATCAGATTTCACTTTGACAAAGAGTTGATTATCTATCTGCATACTAACAGGTTTTGAGTTGTCCCACCCTAATGCTATTCCTTTCCAAAAATTAAGATATACAAGTTAATAAGGTACATACTTAGAATGTAAAGCAGTTTCTAGAACCGAAAGCAATAGTTAAAACTACAGATTGCAAATATTAGATATTAAAGTGGGAAAATTAATAAAAACCAGAAATTTTCAAGGTCAGTTGAGCAAAAGATCCTAATTCTACAAAGAAAAGGCAGCGTGTCAGAAATGAGACAGCATCTGCTCATATTAAACACATGAAAATCAATGCACACAAATATCTTGCCCTTCCAAGTTCAGTAGAAACTGGCTGACAATGAACGTCATTAATTTTACAGGCTTGGGAAACTGTACAATTTCTAAAAAATTGAAGTGAATGTCAGTGTAAGTTTAGGATCAAAAAAAGAAAATAATAATCCTGGAAAAAAAATAATTTCAGCATTTTACGAATAAAGAGTTGAAGAGTAAGAAAACAAATAAGGTCTGTCAGGATCGTTTTATGACAGGTAACTCCTGTCAAATAAACCTATCACTAATAATAAACAGAATTGTGATTCTGGTGGAAACAAACTTTAAATCTTTTAAAGAGGTTGGATTTCTTGCTACAGTCTTTCAATACTTTTTGTAAGTCAAGCTACGTAAGAACAGCATCCCTACTTGCCACAGAATTTGCGGGTAATGCACCCTGACACACTCTTCACACTCCCACCAGGAAAAATCCATACCAGGAAAATATACTGTACATACATATAATACATTTGACAAGCAATTACTACAAAATCTTGCTAGTGGTAGTTCAGCATCTTATGTTATTTGTCTTAGAAAGTAAAAGTCATAGTGTTTACTTTTCAAATGTCTTTGGTTGTTTTCTCCCAATTCATACAGAGGGGGAAAAAAAAAGGAAATTCTAAACCAAACAGGGACATTTGAACTCATACATAACTTAAGTAGTGTATTTTACATTTGTTCTTTTATAAAATCAGTAAGAATGAGATATCCGGAACAGCTATAAATAAATCCAATGTTCCCACCTACATTGAGGAAATTACACTGATATACAAGTGTCACTTCTACCAAGACAGTCTGATCCAGTCATAAATTTAGATCATTGAAAATGTATAAGATCCACACCCTGTGGAGAAGTAACGTGTTGGCAGAATGGCTATTTGTCACCAAGTTTGCCCTCAGATCCTACAGTTTTGCTGTGTAGAACTGCAGTTTTCACTGTTTTCAGTCTGTGAAAGAGTAAAACTACTTGCACACCCAGTAAAATTACGTTCAAGTCTCATAAGTGAACTGAATTTCTCTCAGTTACCTTTCCCTCCCCTGGACAACTTTGTGAACGTCACTGCTGAAGAAATACTTGAAGGAAGACAGATTTTGCTGGCCAACAGGGCCATTCATAAAGATGCAAAAGGGTACTAAGTCAGAGTTAACATTACAATGGAAGAATCCCTTTGGTAAGACAAATCACACACTGTGCCAGACCAGAAGAAAGATGAATAAGTATTTAAGTACTGCATAAATATTTAAATGAAATAAGACATCTCAGTGTAGACTCTTGTAAAGGTTGTTAGTTTCACACGTCTGCATTCACGGCTTTGTTCTCCAGGTGTCTGCCTTGCAAAGAAAAGCCTCATGAACACTAAAGCTCATAGCAATACCTTGTACAGCCAGCTGAGCTGCGCACGCATCCTTTCCAACACTGTTGCTGGCAGTACATGTGTAGAGTCCAGCATCCCCTTTACCAACTTTTAGGACTGTCAAACTGGCCGTGTTTTCCACCAGCGTCATCTTGTAGTTGCCACCTGGACGGATCTCTCTGTTGTCTCTGGTCCAAGTAATCCTCATGGGAGCAGAGCCAGTCAAGTGGCACTTAAAGGTTGCACTTTCTCCTAATGCCACATCAATAGATGTCGGCTTGATGTCAAAGAAGGGGGCTTGTAGATGTTCTGCAAAGAGGAAAGCATGGCAGAGTTCACCACCAAGCCCTCCTCAACACACAATTCAACACGCCGTGCCCATGCTCCCTGGCCACCGTACAATGGGCAGAGTGGGAAAAAGGGTGAAGAGATAAAAGAGCAAAGACATACAAAAGATCTTTGTTTAAGTGTGAGCTACAAACCTGTGAGGAGAAGTTTGGCGCTGGAAGACGCGGTCCCCAGAGCGTTTTGGGCTGAGCAGGTATATTGGCCACAGTAAGCCATACTAGTTTCCAAGATCTGGAGAGTCGCAACATTGTTTAAGAAGGCTGATTGTACATTATCACTGTCACTTAAGAGAACCCCATCCTTGTACCAAGACACCTGGATAGGCTCTGAGCCATTTATGCGGCAATCAAATGTCACTGGTGCACCAACCACCTCCTGAATATCTTTCAGTTTTCTTGCGAATGTAGGGGGAAGCTGACGTTCTGCAAAACAATAATCACCACTATAAGTAGCAAGCCACACTGTCAATCTAGAATTAACTAAATTTGAAATTATATAAGAACCCCTTTCCATAGCAACAAAGAGTTCCTACAAACTACCCCAGGAAAGAGTGGCCCTTGGCCCATCACCTTTAACAACAAGCAAAGCTGTGGAGGTGGCGAAGCCAACGCTATTTTCTGCTTTGCAGATATATTCTCCAATGTCACTATCCTCCACCGTGGAGAATGCCAGTGTCGCAACATTATTCTTGAAGTGCATTTTGTAAGCCTGTGTTGATCTGAGCTTGGTTTCGTCTTTATACCAGGACACCTTGATTTCTGGCGCACCACCAATCTGGCATTTTAAGACCAAGGGCTCGCCAACCTTCACCTCCACACGGTCCAGGTGTGTGACAAAATAGGGTGGTTCTAGGGGAGGAGAGAGCATGGTGAGTAGAGACAGAGCATCACTGGGGTGCCTTAGGGGGATCAGGGGTGATGTGTACCTAAGATGGATACAAGGCTGTGGCAAACATCCCCACCCGCCTCATTTGCCACCTCACAGGTGTATTCGCCTTCATCGCTCTTGGTGCTGTTGAAGATTTCAAGAATGCCAGATTTGTCAGTAGTTGTAACACTGCAGCGTGGAGACTGAGTGATGGGCGTGCCATTTCTTTTCCAGGTGACAGAGATGGGAGGGGTGCCTATGTAGCTGCTCTCCAGCACAATGGACTTCCCCTGCTCCACACTGAAATCGCTTAATTTCTTCACAAAGACTGCAGGCTCTGTGGGGAGGCATAGATCAGTAGTGAGAGGGACAGATGTGGCAGGGCTGCAGGCGGAGTGTGAAGGGAGATACCTGTGCACACACACACAAACACACCTTTCACAAAGAGTTGGGTTGTGCATGAGGCACTGCCGGCATCATTTGTCACCACACAGGCATAGTCTCCGCTCTGGCCTGGCTCCACGTTGTAGAGCTGCAGCTGTGCCACAGACTCATCCAGAGAGATAGAGCAGTTGATGTCTGGCACCAACTCCCTGATGCCTCGGAACCAGGTCACTTTGAAGGGAGTACTACCCTTGATGTAGCTGGCGAATGTCACACTTGATCCGGGCAAAACTTCCTGGGGATCAGGTGTCTTCACAAAAGAAGGTGGCTCTAAGGATCATGCAAAGAAGTGAAGAGGAGAAAGATGTTAATAGGAGAGTCTGTGGGGGAGGAAAACTGAAACAGGTCTGAGTCCAAAAAAAGAGAGAAAGAGGGAGAAAACTGAAAGAAA
>VXBO01012322.1:18890-64111 GCA_013400135.1 Rhinoptilus africanus
AAAAAAAAAAAAAAAGAAAAAGAAGCCATGGGAAACTAGAGGGAAGAAAAGGAAGAAAGAGAAGAGGGAAGAAGAATTTTGTTGAAGGGGCTGCAGTATCCTTCCACTGACCTTGTACAGTCAAGAAGGCGCTGCATTCATCGGATCCAGCCACATTGGCTGCCACACAGGTATATGGCCCTGTATCTGTCACATCCAGAGCATTCAGCTTCAAAGCACAAACATTATCTAAGAATGAGATTTCATATTTTTCTCCACTAACAATCTCATTCCCATCCTGAAACCAGGCCACAGATATGGGGGATGTGCCTGACACTTTGCACTCCAGAAGTACTGAGGATCCCAGCACCCCATTTGTTTCCTTTAGTTTTCTTGAGAATGAAGGAGGAACAAGACGATCTGAGTAGGACAGGACAGAAGAACAGGAAGAAAAATGTTGAGGTTTTGTAAGGGGGTAGGAAAAGGGCAAAAAAAAAAGCTTCCTTTAAAGAGAAGTGTTAACAACAAAGTCATAGAGCTGACCTGAAACATCAACTGAAGTAGTGCAACTGCTGTCCCCCACCTCATTGTGCACCTCAAAAGTATACAAGCCCCTGTCTCCCCTATCTGCAGAAAAGACTTTCAAAGTGGATATATTGTTGAAAAAGGTAATTTGGTATTTGCGGTCACTCCTTAGTTCTCTGCCGTCTTTGTACCACGTAGTGATAAGTTCAGGTGTTCCTCCAACTTTGCACTCCAAGGTAAAAGGATTGCCAGCCATTACTGTGATTGGCTCCGTCTTCTCCAAGATGACTGCCGGTTCTGAAATAGGAAGGGAGGGGTCAGTGTGTCACGAGGAACTCTACCCGTGACCCGGTGAGCACAGGATGTTAGCAGAAAAGAAAGGCTGGTAGAAGCAATTGAGAAAGTTGTAAGATATATACCTGTGAAGCAGGCTGTACCCACCTAGGACTTGTAAAAAGGCAGAGCACTCCCGCATGCCAGCATCATTTTTGATCTGGCAGATGTACTTCCCAACATCAGCTCCCACTGCACTGGCAATCTCAAGAGTTGCAATGTTGTCCATAAACCACATTTGGACATTTTCACTCTCTCTAATAACTTCACCCTTGTCCTTGAGCCAGACAACAGAAATTGGTGGGGATCCTTCCACCACTGCCTGCAGGGCTGTTGGCTCCCCGATGAATATTGCGGTGTCACTCAGCTTCTTGGCAAAGCGTGGGGGTTCTGGTGGCAAAAACAGGGAGGCAGAGGAGGGTTAATCTTGCATGCCTGCTTGGAAGAGGGACAGTCAGGAGATCAAGAAAAGAGAGTGGTGATGCTGTTGATTCTTTAGCATACAAACCTTTGAATTTCACCGGACAGGTGCATGTGTCGCTTCCCACTTCATTCATAGCTTTGCACTGATATTCTCCAGTATCTTGAGATTCCAGACTGAGAATATGAAGACTGGCAACGGAGTGCTTTGCTGTCACCTTGAACTTCTTGCTGCTCCTGACCTGCCTCCGATCCTTGAACCAAGCCACCTCAAAGGGTGGAGTGCCTGCTATCTCACACTGAAGGATAACATCTGAGCCTTTAAGTGTGTCCACAGGGCTTGGCACCTTGCTAAAAACAGGTGGTTCTATAAAAAAAGAATCACATCACAATGTGTGAGCCTGCTTCCCTGGGTGGGTTTCTGGATAGTAGCAGCAGGCAACGTATTCAGGAAGGGGGCCTACACTTATTCTTGTAAACCCATATTTAGCTTCCAGATATGTGGCCTCACCTCTAAAAAATGCTGAGCCCCCGGCATCTCCTAGCAAGCCATCCCAGCTCTCAGAGTCCCAAGGGCAGAAAATGTGACACTTCTGCACCTGTTTGGAGTCAGTGCTCAGTGTCCCTCCCCAAAAACCACTCTCCCCTCTCTCCAGTACCACATTCCAGCTTTCCCTGCCTCTTTCCAGTCATGAAAGCGACCGTCAGTGAGGCTCAGCAGTACAGCCTCCTCTTCCGTCTTAAATTTCATTCCTGCCAGGATCACTGTGTATAAAGAGGAGGCAGAGGAATGGTTGCAAAGTATGACCAGCTCCACTACCATGGCTGGTGCTCCATCTAATCCATGCTTCCCTTGTGACCTGACAAGCTTGCCTTATTCAGCTTGCAATTGACTGAAATGGGGAGGCAGGGGAATGGCTGCACAGTGCTGGACACCCACCACTCTTTCCTGCCTGGTCCCCACAGCTTGAACACAGTAGCGTGTGAATGTGAGTGCAGCCGGAGAGACACTGCCTCAGCAGCCACCAACTGCCATAGCAGCAGCTCCCTGTCCAGGGGGATGTGCAGCCAGGAGCAGGCCTGGAAGTCAGGGATTCAGGTGGTGTGTGAATCCATGCTGCTAACCTTTCACTGTGACTGAAGTGCTGCAGCTGGCTTTGCCGGCAGAGTTATGAGCTTCACATATGTAATCGCCGGCATCTTCAGTGTTGGCACCCAAGATGGTTAGCATCGCCATGGAGTCTACAAAGGACATGTGGAGCCTGTCGCTCGCCTGGAGTGCCTGCTCATTTTTGTACCACGTGACTCTGATCTCTGGTGTGCCACTGATTTTACATTCAAGTTGAACTGTGTCTCCCTGCTTCACGAACCGCAAAGCTTCTGGCTTCTTGATGAACTTGGGAGGTTCTGCAGAACAGAAGAAGTATGTAGGGAGTGACAGTATACTTGCTTGCAATGTGAAATCTTCAGTGCTGAGCAAGAGTTATGGGGAGCACAAGAGTATTGGGGCGCAACAAAGTAAGCTTGCTATAGCAGCTGGCTGTCTCCCCAACCAGAGTTTTCTCTCAAGGAAAGACGCAAGATGGAGAAAAGAAGGCAAAGACAACAACTACATCTATGTTCTGCCAACTCAGGAGCCTGCTATATCAGAAAATTGGAGCTGTAAAAAAACCATGAAGGATGATTGCACCACCCAAGGGAAATTTTGCTCTTACCTTCAAGGAGTGAAAATATCCCCAGGCCAGCATGAAAGATTTGACAAGCCCTTCACCGCCAGGAGCAGCAGAAACACGGTAGGGAGAGTTTCACTTGCTTACATATCTTTAAAGCATATTTCTGCATGAAGAGCTTAAACGATTCATAGTCTAGATTAAATCATCAGCTCAGAACTCCAATTGAAATCTTTAGCAAATTTGAAAGAGTAACTAATGCTGGCCTACAAATGCAAGGTAGTTTTATTTACCATATCACCATTTTCCATATCGTAATTGCTGTGTGTGAATCCCACTGTGACTGTATTTTAAGCCCTAATGACAGAGTAAAAGGCAGGGTGAGAGCAACTCTCCATACAAACAGCTGCACAAAGGGACCTTTCCCTTTGGAGATTTTGCAGGCGCATAAGGCTTCCACTGTCATACAGTATGCTAGAAGAAGGTCACCACATGATGTATGCCTGCCATCTGGAAAGCTACTTTCTATGTTTTTCCAAACTGGAAAGGGTGGAAGATGAGACTCAGTAACAAAGAGGTCTCTTTGCCCAAGAGAAAGAAAACACACCAATGAAGGTGACTTAATCTTAATACCTTTGACACTGAGTTGGGCTGAGCAAAAGTCTTTCCCAGCTTCGTTACTAGCTTGGCAAGTATATTGGCCAGAGTCTCCTTTACCCACTCTGAGCACTCGAAGATGAGCTATGTTGGCTACAAATGAAATATTGAAGTTTCCTCCAGTTCGGATCTCCCGACCATCCTTGGACCAGGTGATGTGCATTGGCTGGGCTCCCGTAACATGGCATTCAAAGTCAGCACTTTCTCCGAAAGGCACATCAATAGATTCTGGTTTGGTGTCAAAGACAGGTGCTTGCTTGGGTTCTAGAAACACAAGAAAACATTTTAATACTCATAACTCAAGAAAAAGCTAATCTGACACACAGATACCATTGCATGCAGGAAATGGGAAGGGGGAGCCTGTGATCCCGGCAAAAGTTTTGTAAGCCAACACACCTGCCACGGTGAGCCGAGCACTTGAGGTGGCAGTGCCCACAGCATTGGTGGCTGTGCAGGAGTACTGCCCGGTATGATTCATCTCGGTTCGCACCAGTTGCAGCACTGCAACATTATCTACAAAGGACGTGTGCACATTGTGGTCATCACTTAGCAGCACACCATCTTTATGCCAAGTCACAGTAATGGGCTCTGAGCCATTGAGCCGACACATAAGTTTAAGGGGTAAACCAACAGGGTGCTCAATGTCCTTTAATTTTCTTGCGAAGGAAGGTGGTCGTTTGCGCTCTAGAAGAAAGCAAGTAAAGGATAAATATCCCCCAGGAAGCCATTTTTTTAATAGTTTTGCAAGAGCAAAAGAATTTGTAGCAAGCTAATATAAAATCATCACCTTGAACTGTTAAGAGAGCCTTTGTAGATGCAGTTCCTACACTGTTTTCTGCCTTGCAGGTATATTCTCCACTGTCATTGCTAACCACTTTGTTGAAAATTAGTGTAGCAACATTGTCTTTGAAGAACACTTTGTACTCAGGAGTAGACCTGAGTTTTGTATCACCTTTATACCAAGACACAGTGATTTCTGGTGTTCCAGCAACATGGCATTGCAATGTTGTATAATCCCCAACTGACACCTCAAGAGGTTCCAAGTGTGTAACAAAATAGGGAGGTTCTAAAAAAAAGAAGCAATTAGATAGGCTTATTATAGTGCCAGGCCTTGGAAAGCATATGTTTGAAAGAACAGGCAAGAAAAAAGTAAAGAGAGCACACACCTAGGGTAGAGACTACAGCCTCACAAACATCTCTTCCTGCCTCGTTTTCAACATGGCAGGTGTATTCTCCTGCATCTTCTTTGGTGCTGTCAAGTATTTCCAGGATGCAGGATTTCTCTGTGGTGGTGATGCTACACTTCTGAGATTGAGAGATGGTGTAGCCGTTCTTCTTCCATGTCACAGAGATGGGGAGGCTGCCTGTGTAAGTGCCCTCCAAGATGATGGGCTTGCCAGGCTCCACATACTGATCACTTAGTTTCTTCACAAAGACAGCTGGCTCTAATGAAGGGTAAGAAGTCACAAATATTGAGCACAGCAGGACAAATGGAAGGAAGGAAACAATATTTTAAGGTAACTAGAGAGACGCAATCTTTACAAACCTTTTACTGTAAGGTGTGTTGTACAATTTGCCCTGCCAGCATCATTAATCACTAGACAAGTGTACTCTCCGCTTTGGAGAGGAGTTACATCAAATAATTCAAGCTCCACGATGGAGTCCTCCAAGTAGATATTGCATTTGTCCCCTGGCACGAGCTCATTGGCTCCTTTAAACCAGTTCACCTTAAAAGGAGGGGTTCCTCTGATAACACATGTAAAAGTGATGCTTGTGCCCGGCAAGACATCCAGAGGCTCTGGTGTCCTCTCAAAAGAAGGTGGTTCTAAACACACAAGAGAAAAAGAGAGATAAGACAGGTTGCTACAGCATAACCCTGGCATTTCCACACACCTTGTCAAGATAGAGAACAAAATCTTTGTTTTCCAGTAAGTAATTTCCCCTGAGAATATATATAAAAGACCATAGGCAATTTCAAGAGAGAAAGAGAAAAGAATAGCTCAGAGAGCTTCCTGACCCTCATATACCGACCTTGTACGGTCAATACAGCACTGCATTCATCTGAACCAGCTATGTTGGTAGCTTTGCAGGTGTAAGTTCCAGTATCTGAGTCGCTCAGTGAATTCACTTCTAAAATACATAGGTTATCTGAAAAGGAGATTTGATGTTTTTCCCCATTGACTAACTTATGTCCATTTTGGAACCAGGCAACAGAAATAGGAGGTGAACCCGACACTTTGCATTCCAGCAATGCTGAGGAACCCAGGACACAAGGGGTTTCCTTTAGTTTTCTTGTGAAAGAAGGAGGAATGATTCGATCTGCATAAAAAAACCATAATAAACCCATGGTTAGAGAAAAAAGGAGGAAAGGAATGGAAGAGAGGAAAGAGAACATGACCAAAAGAAAGCTTTTGTAAAAGATAGAAGACAAGCAACCCAACCAACCTAAAACATCAACCGATGCTGTGCAGCTGCTTTTTCCCACATCATTCTGTACTGCGAAAGTGTACAATCCACCATCTTCCTTTTCTGCATCCATAATTTTAAGTGTAGATACTTTATTGACGAAAGTAATTCTGTATTTTTGGCTGCTGGTCAGCTCTTTGCCATCCTTGAACCAACCAGTGGAAAGCTCTGGTGTGCCTGACACTTTGCACTCCAAAGTACAGGCATCTCCTATAGTAACTCTCATTGGCTCTGCTTTCTCTACAATGACTGCAGGCTCTGGAAGGAGAGATGGGTAACATGTATGGTGAAAATAGAATTTGATTAGTACTACCTGTAAGTATTATAGCACTATGAGATGGGGCTTACACATTTGACATTAAGGATATTGCCATTTGTTGGGTCAGGGAATTTTTTCAGCTCTGATTTTTCCAGCTCTGAATTTTCCTTCCTTTATTCTACCCTACAATGGAGATTTCAGATGCTCTCCAAAATGAAGTAAAAGTAATTTTAAATTCCTAGGAGAGCAATGCAACTGTCTGTCCCTCTCCAAGCAGGCATGAGCAGAAGACACGACTTAGAAATCCAGTCAACTGGATCCTATCACAGCGCAGAGGGCTGTGGTTCCTTTCACCCCTGTCCCTGGACAACTGGAAATAGGGAACCTGACCACTGCTTCCTGGGGACACACGGGTTCTCTGTTTTCATTGTTTTGATCCCAGTGGCATAAACAAAGCATACAGCTGACACTAAATAGCCAAGTTCCTAACTTTAAAAAAATCTTTTATGAACTTGTGCTTTTTACCAACCTAAAATAGTTAAGGTAGCCATGCACTCGCGACTTCCAGCATCATTTGTGATCTGACAGATGTATTTTCCAGCACTGCTTGTCTCTGTGCGCACAAGTTGTAAAGTTGCAATATTTTCCATAAATGTGATCCTCGTGTTTTCGCTTTCTCTAATAATTTCCTCTTTGTCTTTAAGCCATTGCACAGAAATCGGCTGGGAGCCCTCCACTCTTGCTTGTAACTCCACTGGTTCACCGACCACAACAGTTATGCTGTTTATTTTAGTCAAGAACTTTGGTGGTTCTGAAGAAGAAATATGTAGTTATAGTAATAACTCACAGTATTTATGTAAAGAAGAGCAATGCAGTGCCATTGGGAGCACTGCAGAAGGCATGTCTGCCAATACTTTACCTTTCAGCTTGACAGTGCAAAAGCAAGTGTCACTTCCTACATCATTCTGTGCTTTGCACTGATATTCGCCAACATCTGCAGCTTCAACATTAAGAATGCGAACACTTGTATGGTAGTTTTTGGCTGTAACCTTATACTTCTTACTACTGCGGATTTGTCTCCTGTCTTTGTACCAGGTAACGTCAAATGGTGGTGTTCCTGAAATCTCACATTCCAGGCTAACCTCAGTTCCTCTCAGCATGTCTACTGGAGAGGGCTTCCTGCTAAAGACAGGAGGTTCTAACAAAGGAAGAAAAGAACATTTTTTAGAAAGGAGTCCGGAGTTATTTGACCAAAATCAGTTTACTGATACCAGCTTCTACACAACAAGATTACTGACAAAATCAACAGAATGGGCAAGGATTTTCCTCATTTTCTGGGCACATTATGAAATGATCTTGCTGGTATGTGAGCATTCAGAGCTCTTAGCTCCTCTATAGAAAAGGTAAACGGAGGAGTGACCTTGGCAGAGAGGGTACAAGCCTCATTTAGCAGGTAGTAGTCTCAAATACAGGGTGTAAAACTGACACTGATCAGTTTGAGTCTGTTATTTTCCTTCACGTTTCAGCTCCTTGTATAACAATTCCCACTATGATCTGTCTTTGACATTGACAATTACAGAACTGGGGAACCTAGTTTAGGACTCATCTGCATGGAGAATAACATCTCTCTTGTTCAGGTCCTGTCGGAGTGAGTGAGAGGGTAACAAGAAACAAATATGACACGAAGAAAAAGGTAGTTATGAAAAAATAAATTAATTTCATGATCCTGTGGATTTCCAAGGGACAATACCACCACGGAGAAATAGGATATTGTCAGAGAACAAGAGGATGGCTAACCTTTCACTGTGACCTTGGTGCTACAGCTGGCCTTGCCGGCGGGGTTGTGAGCTTCACAGATGTAGTCACCGCTCTCATCAGTACTGAGGTGGTTCATTTCAAGCACAGCCACAGAGTCAATGAATGATGTCCGGAATTTTTCACTGGCAACAATTTCATGGTCATTTCTGAACCACACTACTTTCATCTCTGGAGATCCACTTACTTTGCACTCAAGCCGGGCCGAGTCACCCTGCTTGACTACTTTTGCTGCCTCTAGCTTCTTAGCAAACTTGGGTGGTTCTAAAAAACCAGAAAAGTGGGGTCAGGAAAGTCTGAATTAATACTGGATAGAAAACAGAAGGAAAAGAGCCAAACAACTGTGGGTTGCAAACACAGGGTGGGGAATTCACTTGGCAGTGTACCAAAGATCACCGAGGTGCACTTGGGAAAGAGGGAAGAAAAGAAATAGACAAGAAGACTGCAACACAACAAGAAAGAGTGCACACCTGTTACCATCAATGTTGTAGTGCAAGAGTCACTGCCAACATCATTTGAAATGTGGCAAGTGTAGTGCCCACTCCTAGAAGTGTCCACTGAATAAAGGGTTAAGAAGCCGGTTGACCCTTCGATCCCAATGAAACAAGTTGGACCAGATACAAGTTCTAAGTCTTCTTTGAACCACTTTACTGTAAAGGGTGGTGTTCCTTTTAGTGTGGCCTTAAACTCCACTGTGGAATCTGGGATGGCTTGCTGGCTTTCAGG
This sequence comes from Rhinoptilus africanus, assembly GCA_013400135.1. Classification (NCBI taxonomy): domain Eukaryota; kingdom Metazoa; phylum Chordata; class Aves; order Charadriiformes; family Glareolidae; genus Rhinoptilus; species Rhinoptilus africanus. Next base: position 27,741 of record VXBO01012322.1, read on the forward strand.
TTTTACTAAGAAACTTGGTGGCTCTGCGGTTTTTAAGAAAAAGAAATACTCGGTTACATCAGGAATGTCTAAGAATGAAGAAAATTAGTGAGGTAAGCATGGAGACCAAGTTTTCAGCATTAATATTAAGAGGTATAAGAGTGTTGTGTTAGCATAAGATTTAAGATATTTTTCCAGCGTCTATCACAAATAAGAAGAAGAGGTAAAAGAGTTCCAAACCTTTCACAGTCAGAACAGCACTGCAAGAATCATTCCCGGCAACATTAAAGACACTGCACGTGTAATTTGCACTGTCTGCCAGCTCTAGATTAGCAATCTCAAGTGACACAGTGTTCTCATGGCACAGGCTTCTATATTTTGCACTGTCAGATATCTCTTTTCCATCCTTAAACCATTTTGCAGTAATCGGGAGTGATCCAGAAACTTTGCACTCCATTTGGATAGAAGATCCGAGAATGGTATCCTTTTTGGTTAGCTTTTTGATAAATGCAGGAGGAATTGATTGATCTGCCCAACACAAAAAATGGGAAAGACACACTTGTTAGTTTCTTGCCTATTTTTCACAAACAGGGACTATTATTTTTTTTGTTCCCTCCCTGCTGGATTGGCAAATTTGCCAAATGACAATACAAACCTAGCACAGTCAGAACAGCTTCACAGGTGCTACTTCCAAAGTCATTTTCAACCTTAAAACTGTATGTACCGCTATCCTCCTTGGATACAGGTTCAATCCTGAAACTGGCCACATTGTTTTCAAAGCTCATTGTGTAATATCTGCTGGGCAGGAGCTGTTTGCCATCTTTGTACCATCTTATTCGGAGCTCTGGTGTTCCAGCCACAGTACACTCCAAAGTCACAGGGTCTCTTTCAGTGACTTTAAGTGATTTAGCCTTTTCTATGATTTGTGCAGGCTCTGAGGTATAAAGTATATAAAATGACAGTTAGCTACACAGATAAAGGACTGACTTTCCAAGTACTTATCAAGGATGAGCTTCAGGGGTCACACCTTGTACACACCTTGTACAAAAAGCAAAGCAAAGCATTTCTCCACACCAGACTCATTCTTTGCCTGGCAGGTGTACCTCCCTCTGTGGCTGAGGTCAACATTGGTAAGTTTCAGCGTGGCCACGCTGTTCTCAAAGGTAATGTGGTGATGCTCATCATCTTCTAGTATTTTCTCATCTTTTATCCATGACACAGACAAGGGTTGAGCACCTGCTACAACACACTGGAAGACTGCAGTTCCTTTCAAAATGCTAGTGATGTTCTCCAACTTCTTGACAAAGGATGGTGGTTCTGTGGCATGAGGTTTTGTTTATTGTTTGGAAGAGAAGTTTGGAAAGGGAAGAGGAGAAAGAGAGATCATATAGAGCCATCCTAATCACTACAGTTTAGCTAGGGGATGTAATGTTTGGGTTATGCTTCCTAGAGGACTGACCTTTCAAGCTGAGTCTTGTGCTGCAAGAACAGCTCCCACCTTCATTTGATATAATACACTGATATTCACCAACGTCTGCGACATCACAATTAGTCACATTAAGAGTGAATACTGATTCTTTGGTGGAGATGGCATATTTCTTGCTGCTGAACATCTCCTTATTGTTCTTCAGCCACTTCACCTCAAATGGAGGAGTACCAGTCACCTCACACTCAAGCGTGGCCTCCAAACCCTTCACTACTTCAGTGGGTCTCAACTCCCGAACAAATGTTGGAGGCTCTACAAAGAGGAAGGAGGGGAAAGTAGATAATAATGTTGAATGGTTTGGAGGGGAGAAGTAGTCTCCCCTGCTCCATCACCCCAGCTCTGCAACATGACAAAAAGATGTTCAAAACAAACCTTTTACTTTCAGCTCGACGCTGCAGCTCTCACTACCTGCATCGTTGCGGGCTTCACAAACATAAATCCCACTATCTGACACTCTGGCTTGAGTGACTTTCAAAGTGGCTAAACCGTCTATGAAGGAGATGCCATACTTAGCTTGATCAGTCACTTCATTCCCATCCAGGTACCATGTGATGTGGATCTCTGGTGTGCCTACTACCTGGCACTCAAATGTGGTGGACTGTCCTTCACGCAAAGCTACTACAGAAGTTGGCATCTGAATAAATCTGGGAGGCTCTAGAAGATGGACAGGAAAAAATGGGGCTTTATAATATTCAAGGTGATTTAAAGAAATACAAGGGTTTCCTATCCCTTCCCCCCAAATTTCACAGAAAAATCAGAACCACAAAGGTGAGAAGAACATTGGGTTGCACACCTTTTACAAAAAGAGCTGCTTTGCAAGTTGCAGTCCCCACATCATTGCTTATCTGACAAGTGTAGTTCCCGGAGTCAGATGTCCTAGCCGAGAAGAGCTCCAGTACACTAGATGTGTCGTCCTTCCAGACAGAGCGATTGGCTCCAGAGAGGAGCTCCTGGCTGTCTTTAAACCATTTTATCTGCAGAGGAGTAGAGCCTTTCACCAGTGCTTTGAACTGAACCCTAGAATTGGGCACAACCTCTTGGGACTGGGGTTTTTCCACAAAATACGGTGGTTCTATAACAGGTAAAAAGGAAGAAAGAGGATTACTCTGAGACAAGGGAACTCCAAATTTTGAATGAGTCACCTAACAGAAGACAAAGAAGGAGTTCAAACCTTTGACTGTTAAGAACCCGCTGCATTGGTTGCTTCCTGCCTTATTTGTTGCTTCACAGGTGTAAGAGCCACTGTCTGTGCCTTCCAGTTTATTGATTTCTAGAAATGCAGTATTATCATGGAAAGAATATTTGTGCTTTTCACTTGCTGTTATTTCTTGGCCGTCCTTGTACCACTGGATACTTATAGGATGTGAACCAGACACTATGCATTCCAGGTGGACAAAAGACCCCTTAATGCTGTCCATTTTCTTGAGCTTTTTGGTGAATTTAGGTGGTATGATGAGATCTATCCAACACAGAGTAAAAAGAAAAAGCATGAAATTCAACCTTGACTGTGGCAAATGTCAGCTCAGGCAAAAAGATTTTGTATGTAAAAACAATCATAAAAGAGAGACCGTACACACCTAGGACATTAATACTGGCAGAACAGCTGCTGCTCCCAACGTCATTGTGAACCTCAAAAATGTATTCCCCACTATCTTTCTTTTCTGTATGTAGCACCTTTAGGACTGAGACTGTGTCTGTAACACTGATCTTATATTTTGGGCCTAATGTCAGTTCCTTGCCATCTTTGAACCATTTGGCTGTAATATCTTTGGTTCCTGAAAATTTACACTGCAAGGTTGCTGGGTCTCCCTCAGTCACATCTATTGACACGGCCTTGTCCACGATAGTAGCAGGTTCTGTTGTAAACAAGGAGACAGAATGTTAAGGGAATCTGTAAAAATCACAAGGAAACTGTCTGAGATCACTGAAAGCCCTCAGGACAGGACCAACCTTTGACAGTCAGCAGAGCAGAACACCTCTGAATTCCTGCCTCATTTTTAGCCTGACAGAAATATTTCCCATCATGTTTCAGTTCAATAGACCTCACCAGAAGAGTGGCAACATTGTTCACAAAGGTCATTTTGATATTGTTGTCTTCAATCACTTCATCATTGTCTTTCAGCCAGGAGACGGTGATGGGCAAGGAGCCTTTAATAGCAGCCTGAAACACGACCGTGCCCCCTCGAAGGGAACTAATGTTTTCTATCCTCTTCAAGAACTGTGGGGGCTCTGGCAGGAAGAAAGTGGCTTTGTAAGTACGGGTCTGGTGCATGACAGTGTGGCATGGAAACCACACTGGGATAAGAGCATGCTAGGGGTGTTCTGCATCTTGCACTAACCTTTCAGTGTGATCTCTGAACTGCAGAGGCAGCTCCCAACATCGTTTGTTACTCTACACTGATACTCGCCAACATCAGAAGCATCAAACCTGAAAATGTGGAGGCTAATCAAAGATTTCTCAATGCTTATTCTGTGCTTCTTACTGCTCCGCACGGGTTTATCATCTTTCACCCAAAACACTTCAAATGGAGGGGTGCCGAGCACCTCGCACTCCAAAACCACATCAGAATCCTTCAAGACTTCCATGGATTGAAACTCCTTGCTAAAATAAGGTGACTCTACAGTGCAAAAGAGAGAGTGCAGTTTGTATTAATCATACTTATGAAGCCTGCAAAACTGCGCTGAGTCTAAAGAGACAAAGTGGGTGTCTGGATGTCACACACACCTTTGATTGTAACAATGCTACTGCAAATATCTTTTCCAGCATCATTTTTGGCCTCGCAAATGTATTCCCCACTGTCTTCAGTCTCAACTTCTGTAAGACGGAGTATTGCAAAGGATTTTGCAAAAGACATCCTGTATTTGTCACTCTCTTTTAGCTCTCTATCATCCTTGAACCATGTGATTTTGATCTCAGGAGTACCAGTGACTTCACAGGTCAGCTCAGCATATCCACCTTTCTTTACCAGATGGGTTGGCTCTAGCTTCTCCTTGAAGGCAGCAGGTTCTGTGGATTTAAGAAGAGTGTTCAGGACAAAGAAGGAAAGAAAGAGTGCCACTGGGTCAATCCAGCAGCTGAAAGTTTAAAAGAGAGTAAGAATGCAAACCTTTGACAAACAAGTTTGCACTGCATGTTACTGAACCAGCTACATTGGAGACTTTGCAGGTGTATTTTCCTGAGTCTGTTGGTTTGACCGCATAAAGCTCCAAGTAACTTGCTAATGCTTCTGTCATAATGTAGCAGGCTCCTCCTGTCGCCAGCTCAGTATCACCTTTAAACCATTTCACCGTCAGTGGTGTTGTGCCTTTAAATGTGCCTTTGAAACGTACAGTTGATGCAGGCAGTACATCTTGGGACTCTGGTTCCACAATGAAGCTGGGTGGCTCTAGATCGCGTTGAAAGAAAACAATTGCCAAGAGTAAGACACATGGCCTGCACTTTGGGGAAGAAAAATATCATCACATGAGAAGTAAAACTCCAAGAATTGTGAAACAAATTGCCAAACCTTTTATAAACAAAGTGCTACTGCTGTCTTTGCTACCAGCAGAGTTTGTGGCTCTGCAAACGTAGACCCCAGCGTCACTTGCATCTAGGTGTTTGATTTCCAAAGATGCAGAGCCTTCTGCAAAGTGTACTGTGTACTTGGCACTTGAAGTAATCTCAGTGTCCTGCTTAAACCAAGAAACGGTCATTGGAAGAGAGCCTGAAATTTTGCAGTCTAGGCGGCACGAGGTGCTAATGATGCTGTCAATATTCTTCAGTGGTTTAGTAAAGAAGGGAGGGAGAGTGCGATCTGTTGAGAGTGAAAAAAATGAAAGAAACCAACACATGAGCAAAACAGGCATGCAGCTCTGCTTCTGGCTCTGTTGGGCTCAGAGCAGAGTAGCAGGGCTCTTTGCAAAGAATCAGTACCAACCTAGCACAGTGAAGCTGGTAGTACAGGAGCTGATGCCCACATCATTTGATATCTCAAAGGTGTACTCGCCACTGTCCTGCATTTCAGTGGCATAAAACTTGAGCTGGGCAATGTTATTTTTAAAGCTGATCCTATATTTTTTGCTGGCAGGTAGTGGCCTTCCATCTTTGAACCATTTGGTTTTTAGCTCTGGAGTGCCTGTGACAGTGTACTCCAAAATGGCTGGTTCCCCTGCTGTTACCTGGATCATTTCAGCTTTTTCAATGATTTTGGCAGGTTCTACAACAGAATTAAACAACCAGTGTTAAGGACAAAAGGAAATTGTTCTTCCTCTCAGGTGAGGGACAACGTGGGAGTCACAGCACTACTCCACTGACCTTTCACTGTGAGTTCACCAAAGCAGGACTGACTGCCTGCATCATTCTCAGCCACGCAGGTGTATTTGCCACCAGAGCTCAGCTGGACACCAGTAATTTGCAGTGTTGCTAGACCGTGTTCAAATGTCACTCTCACTTTGTTATCATCTTGAATAATGTCTTTGCCCTTCATCCACATCACAGAAACAGGCTCTGACCCTTTCACCACAGCCTGTAACGTAACACTGTCTCCAGCCAGAGCTGTCACATTTTCGATTTTCTTAACAAAAGATGGGGGTTCTGGTTCAAAGAAAAGAGACAAGAAGAAATACTCATCTGCTACCACATCATCCCATTAAATCTGCAGCTTATAGACAGTTCCACGAGAGAGTATGTGCAGGACATGGCAAAATTCAGCTACAGAGCAGACAAGGAGAATTCCCCAGCTGGGAGATAATGCATGTCCCTTTAAGCTTAACATCTTTCAAATTCACAGGTTTGACGCCACATAAGAGTTAAGATATACACAGAATTTTAAGAGAATAAGAAGATACTGCCCCCCCCCCCAGCCACCCACAAATCCGAAGAAAAGACATTTTAAGAAATAAGAGGTTCTTGTCGATCCCTTCAGTACGTGAAGTTTTTTCTTTCCCACTGACCTTTCAAGATGTACGTTGCACTGCATATGCATTTCCCAACTTCATTAGCTACCACACACTCGTATTCACCGACATCCGCACTGTTAAATGAGGACACCTCCAGAGAAATAACAGTTTTCTGAGAGCTCAACCTGTATTTTTTACTACTGCGAATCTGTTTCTTGTCTTTGTACCAGCTAATCTCAAATGGTCCAGTGCCAGCAATCTCACACTGAAGAACGGTGTTTGTTCCCTTCACTACCTCTGCTGGTTCAAGTGTTCGGATGAAAGACGGAGGTTCTATAAAAGCAGTGAGAAAGAATTAGTCACCCAGGAAAAAAAAAACACTAAAGGAAGGGAAGATTTTTCTCAAGAATGGACTGTCAGCAGCAAGAAGAACAGACCTTTGACAACTACTTCGGTGGTGCAGCTGTCACTTCCAACCTCATTTACAGCTTCACACGAGTAGCTCCCGCTGTCATCAACTTTCATCTCCAAAATATCTAACACAGCCACAGAATTGACAAAGGACATCCTGTGCGTGTTGCTTTCACGAATTTCCTTATTGTTCTTGAACCAAGTAACCTGGATTTCAGGAGACCCTTTGATTTTGCACTGAAGGCGTGCAGAGTCGCCTGGGGTCAGTAAATAAGATGGATCGACCTTCTTCACAAAGGATGGTGGTTCTAAAAATGGGAAGGAAAGGGAAGGAAAGGGAAAAAAAGGGGAACAAAAGGGAACAAAAGGGAAAAGGGGAAAAGGAAATGAGAAAAGAAAAGAAGGCTGAAATACATAGCTTTAAAAGATTGGTTCCTAGCGCAAGAATAAAACATAACTTCAGAAAAGATCAGGATAATCTTTGCTGAGCTGCAGATCTTGTGGTTTCTCTTGTCCTCTCCATCCATCTCTCCCCTGCATGCAGGAGCAATTCTTGGATCTGGGTGGTGAATAAAATATTGAAGCAACACACAGAGCACTGGAAGGCAGCAGAGGAAACAAGCAAGAAGTGAATGGACCTGATGGCAGGTCTAAAAAGAGTTCACAATGTGATTTGAGCTCAAATAAGTCTTTTGCCTGCAAAAGAAGAAATGGGAACCCAAGAAGAGCAAAGGTAAAAGGGGCATAGGACTATCTTACCTCTGACTGTGACGCTGGCAGAAGAGGAGCTGCTTCCTGCCTCATTTGAGGCAGTGCACACATAATGGCCTGAATCCTTGAGTTTAGCCAGAGGAATCTCAAGTGAGGCTATTTTGTCTTCAAAGAAAATCTTATAATCTTTGCCTGGGGGGATTTTGTTTCCATCCTTTGTCCACCCTACTGTTACTTTCCTGTCTTCATCTACCTGACATTCAAGACGTATCTTTTTATTGACTGCTGACTGCACTGACTGCAAAACTTTAATGAAGTGAGGCTTGTCTATAATGACCATTTCAGCCTGGCAAATGTCAGCCCCAAACTTGTTGGAAGCTTTGCAAGTGTAAACCCCTCTGTCACTGGTGGTGAGAAGGGAAATTTCTAACACATGTTTATTTTCCAGTGTGGAGATCTTGTGGTGGTCTGAAGGTGAAATAGTTGTGCCATCTTTCTGCCAGGCGACGTCGATGACTGGAGTGCCCGAAACAGTACACAGGAACTTGGCACTTTTGCCCACAAAAGTAGTGATAGATTCAGGTCTGGTAAGAAACGTTGGCGGAAACGCTTCTGCAAAACAAAGGGGTTCAATGTTATCCAGAGGTGAGGACCAGAGCTTATGCTCTTTCTCCATATTTGTCAGGGACAGAGAGCAAGAAGGACCAGTTTCTCACTGGTCACTCTTAAGCAAAAGAAAGCCAGCAGTGAAGGAAATCAGAGGTATTAAAGATGATGAATTTTGGCTTTTGTTTTTCTACTTCTTGGGACTGTATATTGCTCCAGAGCTTGAAGGCATTTTGAATCTCTGGAGCAATGTACAAACTAAAGGAAAATAAACCAAAACCCAGAACTTCCTCCCCCAAGACTGATATCTTTGCGCACCGTTCCCTCAAGATGGACAAGTTTGCATGCTTTTCACAGTTTGTGCACCTTTTTTTAGTCTCTAGCATCTGGCACTTAGCAAAGACCACATCAAGACTCCTCCCACAAAAAGTCAGAGTAAAGAAAACCAGCTATAGCAAGTCCAAAAGATGGTGGTGGGGTTTTTTTAAAGAAAAAAAAAAAGAAGAGAGTTTGTAAATTGAAGCAGCTTCAAACCCTCTTTTGTTTAAGACGGCATATTTCCCCAATCACACAGAGTTCCCCTCTGGCCATGGCACACAGACGTTCAGGTCCGCATAGCTGCATAGCCTGCCGCACAAGTATAACTGAAGGGTAAACACAGGGTGCCAGGATAATCGCACAGTGATTATTACACCAAAGAAATTAGATTTAAAAGGATATGTTTTCTCGTTGTCTGAAAGTTAAATAAACCTTCTTGAAGAATGTATTCACAAACCAACCCCATTCTGCTGACGAGCTAGTTCCTCCTGCTCTCTCTTTCCCCCTTCTTTCTTCCCCTCTGAAACTTTTCACACTGATTCCCTTTTCTAGGTACAGAAAGCATGTAAAAGAAGCATTCTCAAAAATTATTCCTTCTCTAAGTTTGTGCCTGCCAAAATTAAGTATGGATTATGTATAACAATGGCAATCAAGAGCTCTACCGTAAACATTTATAACAGTGAAAGCATTCCAATAAACCAAGATATTTTATGGCGAATGAGACGTGCTTGGAAGTCTGTACTTACCAGTTACTGTTAAAAGGGCTGTAGAGCTAACACTGCCATGCTGGTTGGAAGCCTTACAGCTATACTCTCCGCAGTCAACAACCTGAGGCCTTGGGATCTCCAGCGTGGAGAGGTAGTTGGAGGTGCGAATGGAGTATTTGTCCCCATCGTATATCTCTCGTCCAGCTTTGTACCACTGAAACCTGACCTTGGGAGCAGTCTCTACCTCACAGGTAAACTTGGCCACGTGATTTACAGCCACCTCCAGAGGTTCGAGCCTTCTCCTCAGGATCGGTGCAACTGAAATCAGAAGCAGAAAGTAACTCAAAACCCTGCCTGCTGAAATTTTGGAAAGTAACAGTGAAGTGACTGACTGCAAAATCCATGCAATCCACATAAAGTGACTGTAAAAGAAAAAAATATCTGTAAGAAATGCAAGCAGTACCAGGCTCAGTGGACAGACAGTGATACGGTGCATAATGGCATCTGGAAACACAGTGGTGATGCTGGAAAAACAACGTGCAGTAGCATGTGATAGAAACATATACCACGATATCCTGGAGCTGTGAGAAATTATGGTGTCAATGAGAGATTATGCTAAAACTGTGCAATGACTCTAAAAAGTGAGAGAGGGTGCAGCAGCGAGAAAAGTGGGAAGAGCAGGTCCGCTTCACAGGCAACAGTGGAAAGAAGTGTTTGTGACTGAGATACAGCTTGTCCTGATCGCGCTTGTGTGATGAGAACAGGAAGCAACAAAGTTCCTGACCAAAGACTTGGGTGAGGGAAGTGAGAGACTTTGCAATGTGGTAAAAGGAGACCATAAATCCAGAGAGAAAGGGGGGCCTCTGGTTAGTGGCATGATGGTATTAACACTGCATCTGTATCCAAAGATACAGACACATAGAAGGGCAGTTTTATTAGTTAAGCGGTGTATTAGAAAGGCAGGATTTTATACCCATAATCCAACCTCTTTTAACAACTGTGAGTTTTGCTGCTGTTGATCTTTTTCCACCTTGATTCAGCGCCTCACAGGTGTACTCTCCTTGGTGAATCTCCCCACACGCTTTGCTTATTACTAGCGTGTACGTGTCCTGATCTTGCAAACACTTGAATTTGTCACCTGAAGACACCAGTTTACCCTCAAAGTACCAGTTCACCTCTCTAACATTTTTTATGACAGACACCAGACTGACACTCTCTCCTTCCTCCACAACAGTGTCAACCAGTTTGCTGTGTATGATGGGATAATTCTCTTTGCCTTGCTCATCCTCTGGCTTCCCAGCTCCAGTTTCCAGACCCTCTATGCCCTCTTCCTCACATATCTGTTCCCTTTTCTCCCTCCTTTTCAGTATTTCTGTGGATGTCTCGATGGGAACACCCGCGGAGGCTACATCAGCAGTGGCTCCAGCTGCGCCCACATCCTTGATTTGACCATGCCCAGTCATAGTGTTGATTACTTGTGCAGACAAAGACTGTTCCAGGGGTATTTCCGCCTCCATAGTCCTCTCAGCCTGCTGGGGCTCCAGCTCAGAGGTTTCACCAGAGGATTTTCCTGAGAGAAGTGGACAGGGGTGGGCTGGCATTGCTTTGGATTTTTCATCCATCAAGAGATGTTTTTCTTCACAAATAAGAGAATAGAAAGCCTCTTTCAAGACTTCTTTCTGGTCAGCTGTCTGAATGCTGACTTCTCCCAAGGAGACTGCAATTTCTATGGGACTGAGTCCTCCTGTGGTCACAACATAAGTGCATAGGGTGTGTTTATTTTCCTTGGTGATGTTTATTGTCTGTACTTCAATGTTTTCTTTATCGGCCAACCATTCTGAAAACAAGAGGTTTTGCTCACTTATTACAGCAGCTTTCAGTGCATTTCTAATTTGAGATTTTATGTCTAAGTTGCAGCTCTTGGGAACCTGAGCAATGAGCTGGCTCTCTTTGTTGAGGACTTGGCTTGGCTGGAGCTGGTGACTGTACATTGTTTCATGGGGTTGTCTTCCTGCCCTTGGAGACTGCCTAAGTGGGCTGGCAAGATCGATGACATGTTCCTCCTCCAGGGGCTGGTTTTCTTCTAGCAGCAAGGGAAATCTCACAGCTTGCCCCTCATTGATTCTTGCAGCAAAATCTTCCTCTGCTGCTTCCAGGGAAGAAATGTTCTCCAGGGAGACAGCTTGGCCCCCAGTGAAGGCCAATTCAGAGGCAAATCTGGGTTCAGCCTTCATCTCACCTTGCATTGCCTGGAAGCCCTCAAGGACCTGGATATGGTCACCATCTATGGCATGGCTCTCAGTGGTGCTTGACACCTGTAGAGGAGCTTGGGAAGCCTCTGTCTTCAGAGCAGCCGTTTGCTCTGCCGCCTTGGGGATGACTTGCTCTTTGGGCAAGAGTGTCTGTGTAGCTACAGTCCCAAGGTAGCCTGGTAGCTGTGTCTCCAATGCTGCTGCAGGCAGCATGCCCTGGGGGCCAGCAGGAAGGGTTTGCAGTGGCTCTGCCAGAAGCCTGCTGCTCTCTTGTGTTGTGGCTACCTGGGTGACCATCTCTTCAACACTCTTTGCGGCCAGGCAGGCTGGTGGCAGGTCAGGCAAGATGTCCTCTCTGGGCAGCACGTGCTCTGCCTGGCTTGTCTGGAGCTGAAGGAGGGCTGGGGGCTCCCTCATGGCCTCAAGGCTGAGTGCTCCTTCCATGGCAGGAAGCTCTCCAGCCTCCTCATAGGAGAGGGGGCTTTGGTCTTCTGCCACCGCAGAGTGCTGCAAGGCTGGGCTCTGCCTGCACACAGCATGCTCCTCGGGCACCACAAGGAGCTCAGCAGAGCATGTGGCCTCACCCAGGGTGTTCACCGCCTTGCATGTGTAGAGCCCTGTGTCTTCCTCCGTGCACTCCCGCACTGTCAGGGAGCCCGAGCCGTCAGGATGGTAAGCAACAGAATGATGCGCATCGGAGAAGAGCTGCTCACTCCCCTTGAACCACTGCACTTCGGGGCATGGCTCCCCAGCAACGGTGTACTCAAAGACTGCGGTGAAGCCCGGTGCGCACCGCACGCTCTCCGGCTCCCTGGCAAAGCAAGGGACCCCTGGTGTCCGCTGCCGCACGTGGAGGTGGGCGCTGCACGTGGTCTCACCGTGTACATTGCTGGCCACACAGGTGTACTCACCTTCATCCTGCAAACCCGCATATGGGAGGATGAGGCTGTGGTCATTGCCAGCAAACACTAACTTACAGTCCATGGATGGGGTTAGCTTCGTACTGTTGAAAAACCACTGGATTTTGGGTGTGGGGCTGCCAGTAACAGTAACAGAGAGCCTAGCTACATCTCCCTGCCAGACTTCAACATTTGAGACCTGTTTGAGGAAAACAGGGGCTTTGCCCCCCTCCTCCTCCATTTTCATCTTTGCTTTGTTGGAATAAACTGGTTTTTCAGACTCAAATTCAAGTGTTTTCTCTCTATCAGGCAACTGAAGGCCGCTGCTGTAGCCTGCACTTCTTCCTTCCTCAGAAGACACAATAAGAGAGCTAGTGATGTCTGTATGGAAAAAAATTGTTTTGTTTTACTAGGATGTTTAAGAGAACACTTGTAGATAGCAATAAACAGTGTTAGTGCATCTATTTTTGTACATTCTCAGTACTGTAAAGCAGTTAACAATGAATATAAGGTCCTCTTGCTGTCGAATACACACCTGCCAAAACCAGCAAGACATGCTGTGCCGTCAGGTTACTTATAAACTTCCCATCTGAATCAACATGGGTGTCTCTCTAAACCTGACATCACAGTATGGGTTAGGCATACCCCCAGCAGGTACAGTGCAAATAACAGTCAAGAAACATTGGTATAATTTCACAAACATAATAAAAGCAGTATGTGAAATACCTGTTTGTATGTACACTCATACAAACAAGTACAGCAGAGCAGTGTAAAGACCATAGTTTAATTCAAAACATCAAGAAAAAAATAGAATGCCAGAATTAGGATTGGAAAAATACCACAAACTTTTCAGCACACCAGTCTTTCTTCTGTTGCACTTATCAACTCTCTCCTTGTCTAACACGCTAAGATACTACCTCTCCCTTGTCGGCTTTGTCCTGTTTTTGTCATTAGACTCTTACGCTTACAGCATCATTATTAGTAAAATCACAGGTTTGCATCCTTAATTTAGTGTCATTGATTTAATGTCATTGATTAAAATCTCTCCTTTCAAACTCCTCTCTGTCACAATGTTGCGTATTTAAAATCCCACAATATCAGAGAAAAACAGGACAAAGCACTTTAAGGTTTTTCTGTTTTCTTGCCTTTGTACATTTAGACGCTTATATGTAGAACCACTTTGTTCTAATGGTGGTTTAAAAATGAGAGGAAGCAGACATCAAGATCATGTAAGTCTCTGCAAATGCTTGACACTAGAAACATCAGTGAAATCTGAGACTTCCATGAACAGAACAAGCCATCCATGAAAAGCACGGCGCAAAGAAAACCTTTGGAAATCAAATCCTGTTCTCCTCACTGAGTCAAGTTTGCTCAGTCAAGGCTCACAGTATTTGATGATGGAAAGATGTGAGATTTGTAAAAAAAGAATAAAGGACATGTGAGTGGATAAATGTCTCCAGGCACTCTAATGGTGAACCTTGATAAGTTCTCAACTACGGTGCCTTAAATTCCAAAACTTACCGTGTGGTAATAATTTTTGCTGCACTCCAATAACAACTATAAAAAACCAACAGAATTTGCCATACCCAATTCTTTCTCATTGGTTTTAGCAATTATTAATCTTGACACAAATACCATAATATACATGATATGGGACAGTGCACATGATGATTAACTGCGGAGAAGAGATGTTTAGGTAAGAAAAAAAAATAATTATACCAGTCCTTCAGTATTACCTGCTAGCCTTGTTAAAACAGTAGTGAAATTTTGCCAGAAATGAAATGTGCTAGTGAATTTGAGATATGCGGCAGAATTGGGCCCATAATAAAGCATAAAAAAATGCAGAATGGAACCTATGCTAACACACCCAAGAATGCTTTATATACAGGAGTGAGGCAAAAATTAACACACTTTTGTGTGTTCCTGGATATTTATGACAGAAAAACCATACAGGTACTTTCTAATATTTCAGCCATGTCTGTGAGATGAATAAACTACAAGAAGCACCGGACTTAAATCATTTACATATTTATTTCACAAATTAACCATACATATTAACATTCAATACACATTGATGACAAACAAACATAATTCATCCTCTTTTTAAGATACATAGTTTGTTGAAATGAAGACAACATTAAACCGGGCAATGAAATTGGGAGTTTCGTAATTCCTATGAAGGCACAAAATTTTGAAGAGAGATGGCCAATCATGTCTCTAAGCTATACCAGTTGACCCAGAGTAAGCCTATTCAAAACTAGAATTACTCCAGATTTATAACATTGTAGCTTAGGTGAGACTTTATCTCTCCATAAGCACATGATAGTGCTCCTGGCCGATGTATGAAATGTAAAACTGGACTTTTAAACTTACATAAACGACAAACACTACTACACAGGTAGAGATAAAGATGCTTGGACATGTACTTCAGGTGTGAACATGAACTTGGACCTGTTTGGCTTATAGTTTCAAAAACAATTTATGGGCCTGTTTCTACTAAAAATTTCAGTTAATTTATGTGCAAATCAAACACACTTCATAACTCCTTAGGACCCAACCAAAGGGTCCCTGACCTCTTTGGCTTTGGATCTAAAAGACCTCCCATATCACAGATGACATATAACCTCAGACTTCTTGCCAACTTCTTCATGTCTACTTCCCTAGGGACCTCAGCTTTCTAATGAATCAGTTAGCACTACATATTTACACAAGGAATGGATTAAGGACATATCATGAAGCAATTCTTTCCCAGCACAAGGTTGAGTCAGACACTCATGCTTCTGTTTCCTACCACCATTACCTATGAGACACTGCAATTATCTCTGCCTTGTCATGATGTACAATTCTTAAATATTTGTCCTGAGGTCATGAGTGGGAAGAAACTGAAATGACACATTAGTATCAGCCTAAACACTCCAGT
Organism: Rhinoptilus africanus; assembly: GCA_013400135.1. Classification (NCBI taxonomy): domain Eukaryota; kingdom Metazoa; phylum Chordata; class Aves; order Charadriiformes; family Glareolidae; genus Rhinoptilus; species Rhinoptilus africanus. The sequence goes on from VXBO01012322.1 coordinate 42,908, forward strand.
AATTTTCCCCACGTTCTGGGTCATTAGAACTTGCCACTCCTGACTATAAATTTATATTGGGCAACACAATTGGGCAAAGTGATCAAAAACTGATCAAAAATTACTATTCCCAGGTGAGTGATGGGGTAGTCTTAAAGATTTTATTGAGTTTTTGAAGCATGCTGACCTCAGTGTGAGGACACATCAAACTCAGAAATAAGAGCATGCATGAACATAACCATGTTTTCTATAGAAATAGTTATTTTACGCTTAAAATCACCATGCTCCTTAAAATAATTTGCAAGAAAACTGACAGCAATTTGTAAATAGTGATTTAACTTCTGATAAACACTAATAACTTTCATACTTTTAACACATTTTCTTAATCATTTTATCACTGTTCGCGTAAGATAGATTTAGTTCTGATTTAATTATGTCAGCTACTGCTGATTCCTCTTCCTAAACATTAGCGTTAACTTAAATACAAAAATATATACTCACATTGAGAATATTAGTGTAAAAATCTTCTGCGAAAATGCCACAGAAAATAATTGAATGTATTCTACTTATTTCTGGTCAACTTGACATATAGCAAACTTAACTGTCACTAATTTAAAAAGGAAAAAAAATGAATATGTAGAGATTTAGTTCTAACGTGAAACAAGAGTACTGCATAAAAATCTCTCACTTTTTACTACTATGTATTTTTTATGAATGACACTGGAATACAGGGACAATCAAAATTATTTTAATGAATTTACAGTTACATCATTGATTTATTATGCTTCATCTCCTTTCCCTTTAACTTCTAAAGATACAGTACAAAATATGTTTTCATGTTTATTACTTGGTAATAGAGAAAAAAAATCCTGTCCAGCTCTACTAATGCAAAACTTTCATTTTCTTCCCAATGTGTTGCTTTTCTTCGCAACAGCATAATTCCATTGACTTTAAAAAAAAGTCATTTGATTCCATGAGTCAATAGATGAGGCCCATGGATGTAAGAATTTTGCAGTGATAGAAACTGCAAACAGGATTTGAACCAGTGAGACTCACATGTTCTGACACAACATAGTAAGACTCACATGTTCTGACACAACATAGTGAGAAGGGAGAATACCAGTCTAAGGAGTTCTTTCATAGAACTATATCCAAACTAAACAGCAAGTGTAAGTTAGTATTCCATACGTCTAAGTTACAAGAAAAAGGTCATTTCTACATTTTCAGGTGATCTCTAGCCTACATAAAACAATAACGATTGCACAGAAGCACAGGAATATGTACACTATATGAAAAAATTAGTCCTACATAAATGAGTGTCAATTAAAATATCTTTACAAGAAGGAGTAAGGAGCTTGGAAGGTGTCTGAAGTATACCTCGATGCAGAAAGTGTGCACAAGACCTATGCACAGATTAAGTCTCACTTAAATTCCCCAACAAAAGCAAGTTGAAGTGAGACACAAATATGCCCATGAAGAGTGGTTTTCATCCCTAAAGAGATGAAAAACAATGCCCCTAAAATGCCTGCTGCATTTTACCTGCAGTGAACAACAGCATAAAAACATTTACTGTTTCAAAGAGACTCTGAAACAAATTATGAAAATTTAGTATAACGTTAACGCAGCACAAGTCTCAGCAGTTCCTGCTCTGTTAGTAGCGATACATTTGTACTGCCCACTGTCACTTTGCATCAAGTTTTCAACAGTAAGGCTATGAGAGCCCCCCTTCTCTTCCTGCATGCAATACCTATCCCCTTCCAACAACACCCCATCCTTGTACCAACAGACACTTGGTGGGGGGGAACCAGTCACAATACACTGGAAGCAGACTGAGGCACCTACAAATGTACTGTAGTCAGAAATGCGCCTGAGAAATTTGGGAGGGGCTTCCGTAACCTGGAATTCAAAGCTACAACTCTCCGAGTCCTCTGCCCTAAACTCAACCCGTTCCTCTTGGGATGGCTCCGCAAACACATCAAAACTGATGTTGACACACTTCTCCCCTTCCACTTCCTGGTCTGGTTGAGTCACTGCAAGCAGTCGGATGGCTTTCTTCGAGCCGTCTGGCTGTGGCTCAAACTCAAGCTCCAGTTCTATTTCTGACTGGTCACCCGGGTTCACAGTCTTACTCAAGAGCAAGTCACACTTCTGGGGCCCGTGTGGTTCAGTGCCTGTGCCTGTCTCACGGTTCGCCTTGGCACTTGCTCCCTCCTCAGCCACGACCACAAGGGAGCCTTTGCACATGGCTTCTCCCAGCCTATTGGTTGCCCTACAGTGATACCAGCCGCCATCAGAAGGACGTACGTTTTGGACCTTCAGACTGTGAAGTCCCTCCTTCTGACTCACAACATACTTCCCTGTGGCAGGTGTCACACGGGTGTCACCTCTGAACCACTGCACTGCTGGAACGGGAGTACCTGTTACCACACACTCAAACGCTGCCTCTGATCCTTCTGTCACCTCGACATCTGCAAAGGGCACAGCAAAGCGGGGAGGCATTTCAGTTACTTGGAAATCGATTTTCACATCCTCGTTATCCTCTGTGGCCAAGCCTGCAGCTTGCTCCAACAAGGCAAGCGGAAGGACATCCAGGGAAACCACCATGCTCTTCTTGTCTGGGCTAAACTCAGGACTGGTTATGATTTTGACCTGCTTTTCAAACTCCTTCACCTCATTTTCATCCAGTTCCACTTCCAGGAGGATTTCCTGTGGTGAAGGTGACCTTGAAGATGTGTTTTGCTCCAAGTCAAAGTGTATAACATGCTGGTGGGTGACAGGGGGTGGCAGTGCTAGTGACCGCCCATCTTCAGACAAAACTTCCACCTGCGCAGTACTTTTAGCTTCCCCAACAATATTGACTGCATGGCACAGATACTGTCCTCCATCAGCTTTCTGGACATTAGTGATCTCCAGCACATATTTGTTCCCTTCCCTCTCTATCCGCACTCTCTCATCCAGCTCCAGCAGAGATTTATTATGATACCATTTCACCCCTGGCTTGGGCACACCCACAACCTCAGCCACAAAGCTCAGCGTGCTGCCCTCATACAGCCTCCTTCTGCTCAGCGCCTTGAGGAATGCCGGTGGCATGTCCCTGCCTGATGGCTCCAGGGCTTCACAGGGAGTCCTAAACACCTCAGCCTGTGTCTGGTCTGGAGGCTGCTGTGTTCTCTCTCTGAAGGGGAACACGGACAAGGCATCCTTATATTCTCCAGTGGGTGTCCGGTAGCGCTCTGGTGGTGTGCTGTCCCCTGATGCAGAGCAGGGTCCCTCAAAGGGTGTGAAATAGTGCTCCAAGGGTGTGTTGCATTTTGAGCCGTCGGAGGGTGTGGAGTAGCGCTCCGGTGGTGTGCTGTATCCTGAGCCCTCAGAGGGTGTGGAGTAACGCTCGGGTGGTGTTCTGTATCCTGAACCCTCAGACGGTNAGATGGTGTGGAGTAACGCTCCGGTGGTGTGCTGTATCCTGAGCCCTCAGAGGGTGTGGAGTAGCGCTCAGGCGTGCTGAGCGGTGTGTGATAGGATGCTGATGAAGCAGTTTCAAAGATCTCTACTGAGGAGGGAGGTGTGTAGAAGCGGTCCGAATCAGGTGACTCCTCTCCACTCCCGCTCTCCAGCTCTATAGACATTTCCGACTCAGGAGAGAAGGGCCGGGTGAGTTCCTGCTGGTTGTTGTAGTAGTCATAAACCGTGCTGAAGGTAACCTCCTCCACTTCCAGTGAAGTGATGGTCTCTCGCTGCTCCTTCTGAACTGTCTCTTTGAGATCTGGAGTTTCCTTCACCCCACTTGACCTTAAATACTTGGCCAGGGACAAGTCAGGCTCCAGCTCTGAGGCTTGAACAGCACTGGGATCTGGATCTGCAGAAACATCCTCCCACAGTCCTTCTCCATCCAAGCTATTCTCAGAGGCTTCCTCAGTGGGAGTCCTCTTCTTGCCCGAAGACTCCTTCCTTTGGTCCTTCTGTGCCACAGGATCATCCATTATTAAACTGAGTAATAGTTGGCCAAAAGCAAAGCCCTTAGTTGTGTTTGGTTTCTGTTGAGCGTCCCTAAGCATCTCCTCAGGGGAATCTGTGCTTTCTGTCTCGCAGGTGGAGCTGATCATTCCTGTCTCAAAGACCTTTTCTATCTCAGAATCTTCTTCCTCCTCAGCCTGATGCACAGTCTGGGGCTTCTTTTCATGTGCAGCTTTTTTCAAGTCAATGATGAAGCTGTCACTCTGGGAGTCTGTGGTCTCCAGTCGTTCCCCACTCTCCCACACATGTGTTTCCCGCACTCCTCTTTGGAAATCTGCTGTAGATTCCACCAGAAAACTCTGAACTTTTCCCTCAGGTGAATCCTCCCCACAGACACTCACCTCTGACTCATTAATTTCTTCAGCCAAAGATTCCTCTTCAGCAGATATCATGATACACTCAAGGTTCCCATTATGGATTTGCAAATCATCCCTTCTGATTTCTCTTGGCTGTGCCTCTTTCTGGGCACCAACCTCCTCCTGCTGCATTCTGTAGCTCTGACGCAGCTCTTCACTTAAAGACATCTCTTCCACAAGCACATCATGTTGGTGCACAGCGGAGATGAGCCCAGTCGCTCCTACTTCTACACTCTCCAGAGCTGTGGGGGTTTGCCCCTTTTCTGTGTCTACAGTCTTTTCTGCTGGGAAAGTCTCCACAAACTTCTTTAGATCAAATATGATATTGGTCTCCTCAGTCTCAGATGGCAAGAGCTGCTCTTTGAAATGCACTTCTTCTAGGTGAACCTCAACTTCCTCAGTAAAAACCTGGCCTGAGTTTTCTATGCCAGGAGGAGTGAGGATTAGACCCAAAGAAGAGTTGCCTACATCAGGCTCTATTTCCTGCAGTGTTTGTCCATCACTATGCATTTCCCAGTGTGTGGCATCCCCAGTATCAGTCATTTCTTCTTTACAAAGATGATCATCAGCCTGGATGTCCTGTTCAATATCAACTGATCTCTCTTGCTCCTTGGCCTGTTCCTCCTGCTGCTCTTCTGTACATAAGTCATAAAAGCCAAACTGCTTCCTTGTGGGTGTGCTTGCAATGCTGTCCTGCAGGTGGGGAACACTTGGCTCTTCTACAAGAGGCTCATCAGGAGATGTTGCCTCACAGCCAGGGGCATTACTCTCCTCCATGTAAACATCACTCCCTTCTTGCACCACAGGTGATACAGGAATGAAAAATTGTGAATCCTCACACTCCCTTGTCAGAGCAGACTGCTCAGAAATATGTGTTGGCCCTTTCACTTCCATAAACGGTGCCTTCAAGATGTCCCAGGACAGAGTATCTGTATGTGGTACCACCTTGTCTCCCTCAGCCTCTGGCTCCTCTGAAAAGTGACCTGAGTCCTTGGCCACCAGTTCATGCTCTTCCCTGGGCATGCTGGGGTTCCTCTCAGTTGCATCAATTCCAAAGACATGTTCCCCAGAGACAGCTTTTCCTCTGTTCTGCCTCATTTCAGAAATACCATCTGTATCCCGCACACTTTCTTTTGTATAATCTATTTCTTGCCTTGCATAAACTTCCATGGTATCCAGCACCACCATTTCCTCAATCTCAGTTTCAATGGAGTGAGAAGTTTTCTCAGATTCCTCTTCAAACTGCTCATCAGAAGATGGAGACAGCCTCAGGGACCAGGGTAGGTGGGCTTCCTCCTCCTTGGGGCTTTTGATCTGTTCCTCTTTATCCTTCCCAAGTGTGCTGTGGCCTTGGAACTGCAGAACGTGGTCCATGGCAGGCAGTTCCTCAGTGCCTCCATCCTTGCTACACAACCTGGGTGCACTGGGCTGCACTGTCAGCTCAGAGGCAGTCTGTGCTCTTCCAGCCACATTCTTGGCCACAAAACAATACAGCCCAGCATCCGCGACAGAGACCCCTTGGATGTGTAAGCGGTACGCGCCATTCTTGCCTTCCTCAAACCTCAGCCTCTCACTGGCAGAGAGGCTCTGGCCATTCAGGGTCCAGGCTACAGCTGGTGGGGGCTGCCCAGAGACAGCACACTCCATCACCACTGCCTCCCCTTCATGGCAATGAATGCGTGCTGGGGCTTCTGCCACAATTTGAGGTGGCTCATTTCCCACATCAAATGAAAACTTGAACTTGTGCTTCATGGTGGGAGCAGCCTGGTCTGGAGAGGGCCGCGTGGCCTCCCTCATTTCTGTGTCTTGCTCTGGTGTTGGAGTAGGGGCAGTGATTTTGATTTCCACAGGCAGCGACAGCAAGTCTGACTCTGGAACTGCACTTAGCAGTCCCCGCTTTGCTGCGAAGGCCAGGCTGACTTCTCCTTCCTCCTCTGCCTCCTCCACCTCCTTCATCTTCTCTTCCTCCTCCTCCTCCACCACCTCCTTCATCTTCTCTTCCTCCTCCTCCTCCACCACCTTCTCTTCCTCCTCCTCCTCCTCCTCCACCACCTTCTCCTCTTCCTCCTCCACCACCTTCTCTTCCTCCACCTTCTCCTCCTCTGTCTCCACCTTCTCCTCCTCCTTCCCTTCTTCCTCCTTCATCTCCTCCTTCTTCGTGGCCTCATAGGCTGGCATCTGCCGCCTCACGTGGAGTGCAGCTGAGGTGCTGACTGTGCCCAGTGGATTGAAGATCACGCAGGTGATGGTCCCAGCATGCTGTGGGAGCAGGGATGGGAAAGTCAGTGTAGAGCAGCACTCTGTGGTGTGAACGGCGGTGCCCTGGATGCGTCCCACGGGCTTGTTGTTGCTGTACCAAGTGACTGTGGGCTGTGGGCGGCCATGGAAGAGGCAGGAGAAGGTGCATCTATGCCCCTCAGCAGCCTCCTGGGGCTTGATTTCCTGGACAAAGAGGGGTGGGCAGGGCTCCAGGAATCCACCTGGCATCTGCCATCTCTCTCCTGTGGCCTTCGGCCCGTGGTACCCCTTCACTACTTGCACCGTGAGGGGCTCTGAGCCATCCATTGCGGCAGCCACCTCAGGTGGGCTGGGTTTCCCGGGAGGGCCTCCCTGAGGCAGGGACATGAGGTTTTCCTGCTTCTTTTTCAGCGCTGCCCGCTTTGCCTCCCGCAGTCGCTGCAGCTTCCAACGGATCTCCTCATCCAGCAGCTCCTCAGCATCCACCACTGTGCCACTGTGCTCCCTACCGCATGCCAACCCTGGACGGTGAGGCCCCACCAGCGGCAGCCTCTGGAAACGGATGGTTCGAACCATGCCCCGGGCTGAGGAGACATCCCCAGGCAACTGCTCCTTGTCGAAGGGGGAGCCGGTACAACGGAGCACCACCCGCAGCCGGTCCTCCTGCTGCTGCTGCAGCAGGCAGTCCCAGCTCTCCCGCATCCACTCTGCTTTCCCTGCGGAACCCAAGCCTTGCTGCTCCCCAACGCGTGCCACCAGCAGCGAGGCAGCGGACTCGGCTGAGCCCTCGCTGTTAATGGCAAACACCCTGTAGCTGCCAGCATCACGCTCCCGCACATCCCGCACCTCCAGGCTGGCATGGTGGGTGTGCTCCTCGCTCTCGGTGCGGATCACCTTGCGGCAGTCCTGGTGGACTGGCCGGTTGTTGTGAAACCAGGACATGTGGGGTGCCGGGCACGCCACCAGCTTGCACTGGAAGAGGGCAGGGTCCCCCTCCAAGACAGACCTACATTTGAGGCCTTGTGTGAAGGTGGGTTTACGGTTCTGGGTGCAAGCCAGCACCACCGCCGTCCCAGGTCCCTCGAGGTTCTCCTTGCTGTGCTGCTCTGCAAGAGAAGGAGACTGGGTTACAACTCACCACACTCTGCCTGCCATCTGATTGAAAAAAAAAATGAAATAGCAATATATTGAAATAAAAAATGGGCATGCAACAGATTTCATCACACACCCAGGGGAAAAAAAAAGTAATTCACTCACCATATTTGTTCGAATAAACGCAACGCCTTGCTCTGTTTTAAAGATTGACACGAAAATCGTTCGTTGTCTGTTCTTTCTTCAGACTGTGGAAATTTCTTCTTGAACAAGCAAAAATGAATTTCAAAATAACACGTTCTTCTCTGCGTGTATGATTTTGCTGCCTGGAAAAGCTGTGTGTCTTTGGGTGGCAAAGAAGAAAATCTTACCTGACTTGCAGACAGTAGAATAAACGCCCTTTCTGACCCTTCTGTTTGTAGATTAAATGTTCAAACCATTGAGAAAAAATACTTTGAAAGATATTTTTTAAAAAGTAAGTAATTAGGTAACATGAAATGAGAAGGCGTTTATTCGAACTAATACAGCCACTAACTCCACAGTGTTATGCACAAGGAAAAAAAGCAAGCAACATGAACCACGTATGCTATCTGCAAGCCAGGGTAAGAAATGTATAATGATGAATTAATGTATGTAAAAAAAAGTGCAAGGAATCAATGGGAATGTGTAGCTTTCACATATGCTAAACAACAAATGCTTTCTAGTATACTTCATCCACCCATCCAATAGTGTCCCTTGAACTGATTAATGTTAGGTTGCTAACTTATTTAAAAATAATATGATTAAGATTTCTATAACTTCCTTCTGAAGTAAACTATTCCATGCATTCAAAAGGAAATTGAACAAATAAAAGCTCTGTGAACAGCTGCAAAGCATGAAGTAAAAGTTAAGAATACGGCTGCAAAATTATAAATTTGAAGTTTTAAACAAATTTTAAAACTTAAATAACCTTAAAATGCAAGTAACTCTTTTGCATATCAAAACAAACATGCAACATGTTCCCATATGCTTCAAAGTGTGTCTTTCTTTCCCCTCAGACATTACATGTAAGCAGATAAAAGCTTTTCATAATGTTACTAAACAGTGGTACTAATTATTCACTGTAACATCATTGGTGACTGTACCTTTCACTTCCATTTCAACCTCTTCCTCTAGCTTCTCATGAATAATTTTTTCAGGAGCTAGAATAAAAAGACAAAAATTTTTGAGCTATAGGTGCTAAATATGCCAACTGACAATTTGTATAGTAAACCCATCCAATCTTTCTTGCAAATACACAGAAATTCACACATACATACACATAAATGCATGCCAAACAATTCAAACACTTGATAAATTTTGAGAAGAGAGGATCAAATACTTTCAAACTTGTTTGCAATGTACACTTTTCTATAAGATTTTCTTTCTTTTTTGCAGGGTGGGGAAAAGTTTCTAAAGTAACATGCCTTTATCATGCCTTAAATCCCTGAAGAAAACATTCAACAATCCACAGACTAATGAGATGCTTCTCGTTCTTTATTATCTCCCAGGGAATGAATGGACGGGAATGCAATGATGCTATGCACGAGGAATTGACACTTGGAAGTAACATGCAGTTGCCAACCTGTCACTCTCAGATGGGTGCTGCACTCGGCTTGTCCTGCAGGATTAACTATTCTGCACTTGTATATACCCTGGTGGCTCTGACCAACTTTCAACAACCTTAAACTGCACAGTGGCCCATCGTGTTTTAAGGAGCACAATGCAGACTCCTCAACTATTTGCTGATTGCACAGCCAGACCACACAAGGTGTAGGCACACCCTTCATTATACAAAAGAGTAACACATCATCTCCTTCTTTTACGGTGGTTTCTGAAGGCAGAGTTTCAAGAAACTCTGGTGCTTCGGCGTCAGTGTCTGTGATGTCTTCACATGGCACAACATCAGGATAGTAGACTCTGTTTCTTTGCTTCTCAGTTTCATGTGGTCTTTGGGACGTTGATATAAACAAGCTCGAGGTTTTCTTGGAAGATTCTTGCTTAACTTCAGATGCTTTAAACTGACAATCTCTGGCTGCTTTAAAGCTTTTAGTATCTGATTCAAGGGTAATTTTTGTTACTGCTTTGGCTTGTCCTTCTTTTGCTAGGTAAGAATAAAGTTAGGAAAAGGATTAGATGAGATGTTTTGCAGGAATTAAAAGTATCCTTATACTTAGCGGGAAAAAAACCCCAATAATTAGTATTGAAAGAATGTTCAGCATATTAGTGCTACAACAGCGTTATTAAACACTAGTTATTACACATTTAAGAGCTCTATTCCCACTGGGCTAATGCTAAGTAGCAGTTAAGTCTATGACACTTTCCTGGGACCAAGACTTGGCCTGTAATGCCTAATATAAGAACATCTTTACTTTTAATCTAAAGCATCAATTTAGGAAGTAGCAGAAGAAGATTATGTGAAGTGCTTTGCACAGCTCAAGAGTGAAGATACTTCAATATCTAAAAGCCAAATCAACATGGTCAATGGCTTCCTCTTTGACCTCAGAAGAAATAATATCATGTGTCCAGTGTGGCGATAATACATTTTTGGGTCTCCACTAGTGGTTACACTACTAACATTTTAATATGCTGATGTCAGGAAGAAGTGGAATAAGTCTTACCAAAAATACTTATCTCTCAGGGAGAGTGAAGACAATTCATTAGTGCAGTAATTCAATACTTGCAACCCATTAATCCTTTCAATTATATTGGCCTACATTGCCAACCTTGGGATTGGAACCTTGGATTTATTGGAAACAAGCTGGACCCATAGAGTTTGAAATGACCAGGTATCTAGTTCAACATTGCTTATCTGATATTCTTATCTTCCTTAAACTCCAGGTACTTTTGGGAATTCTTAAAATGCAAAAATTCCTATCGGGCCGTTTTGCTTTACATGTCACTACATATCATGAAAGATATAAGGAATAAAAAGCCTCAGACATCTGTGACTTGCTGGGAAGAGGCATGAAGTTACAATACCAGCTTCCCAGTACTGCACAGGTCAATTATGAATAGAGCTGTAAATGTGGAGGAAAAACCCCAAAGCATTATTAATAGACCTCTCTTAATTAAATACTGATAATAAAGGAAATATGCGTGAGCTGTAGGCAGTGATAATGAAGTTGCAAAAGATAAGTCATAATGTTAAAAGTCAGATAACCACCTTTGACTGTTAGCATAGCAGCAGTTGTTGTGCCTCCATAATCATTGTATACAGTACAACTGTACAGTCCTTGATCTGTCAGCTGGGCATTTAAGATTGTGAGCAGTAGGACACTTCCATTTTGTGATATCTTCAGTTTTTCGGACCCTTCTATTCTTTCACCTTCATGGGCCCAAAGAAACTCAGAGAAGAATTCATTTTCTAAGCCACATATGAACTGAACAGTGTCACCACATTTCACAGTTAGGTCTCTGAGCTGCAAAAGTATCTTTGGAGGGACATCTTCCATTTCTTGATCAGTGGCCACAGAGATCCTGGTACTTTGAGATGTTCGGGAAAGGATTGTTGTGTGCATGGCTTCCTTTTCTTCAACTGATGTAGCCTTCATGGTCAAACTTTCTGATACGCTCTCAAAAACCTGTACACCCAATTGCTGTGGCGGTTGTTGCACTGATTTAAATTCTTTTTGGTAAGTTTTAATGTTCTTCTTTGTGAGGGGAGCAACATGAAGTTCTGATATAGCCTGTGACCGGATAGACTCTTTTACATCTTTCCCAGAACTTTGCCTATCTAGGGCTTGCACTGTGTAATCAAGTAACAAAAATAACAACAATATTAGTATCTAAAGAACTTTACGGGGCCATGTTCTGAACAAAATCAAACAGCATGAAAGATGAAAATGAATTATCTTAATTTGAAAACTCAGCATGCCAGAATGCACTAAGCTCTTGATACAAAGATTATCCATTCACATACATGAATGACAAGTGATGCCTAATCTAGTCATGCAGTTGATACAGTTGATGCTTGTCTCTTCTTTCACTGAAGTTGCCCATTTTAGTATAGGAAACTTATTATGGAACTTTTTAAGGAGGTATTTTCTTTTTCCCTACAGGGTGGTGCAAAATACCTCAGTCAATGCTATAAAAATCACTTAATTCCTTGTTTTAAAAATCTGAATGCCTGCGGTAAAAAGATTCTATTTTTTGACCAATCTCAAGATGCAAATTTGCAAATTTCCAAATGTTAACAGCTTAAACAGAAGAAATGAGAGTGGCTGGGTTACAGAGAGTAGGTTCTACTAACATTATCTGGTAAAGAAAAGGTGTGAAACAAGGCAGGAAGAACATTAGTAACAGTGTAGAAGTGTGGTATACAACAAACTGAATCCCTTTGAAGTAAAAATGGGGCTTTACCTTCTGCAGTCACTGTAAGTGTAGCTGTACAAGTTGTTTCTCCAGCACTATTTCTTGCCTTGCAAGAGTATTGGCCAGCATGCTCTAAGAAAGCATCTACTATTATCAGTATAGCTGTGCCTGTAGACTCATCAAAGTGGAAAACTATGTCTTTTGTTGGCAACATGAGTTGTTGATTATGAAACCACTGGATTTTTGGTTTGGGCATGCCAGAGACTCTAGCTTGAAATCTGACTGATTCCCCGTTGTATACCCTGCAGCTCGAAATAGGCTGGATAAAGGTGGGGCTTTGGCCAACAGACTCCTCCTTAAGTGAAACAGATGAAGAAACATGCCAAAGGGACTCTGATGTAACTTCTTCAACATTTTTAAATCCTGAAAAGAAGCATGCCAACTTTTAATTTCTTACCCTACACTACAATAAATTTTCTCTCTCATTCAAGACTTTATTTTTCTAACTTGAAATTTAACAGCATGGATTATTCTAATTCATAATTTATAAAATCTGTTGCAAAAAGAAAACAAAATATTTATGGTTAAATAATATCAAGGACAATATAGAATTTAAATAGCAAATTCTCCAGACAATATCTCCGTTCTAAAACTTTGGTCAATGTTTCATCAATTCATACAAAGGTAAACTATTTTTTTTCAGCTGCCCAAGTACCCAGTACACACCTCTACTTAACATCTTCTCCAACACTTTCAAAGTAATTTATTTTATACAAAACCTTTCACTAGATTCTCCTCACAGTCAAATCAAAGAATGTGCAAGCAAAGCAATTCCATTAGAAAGAAGTTTTCTACCACATTTGGTGCATGACAGATTCTAATACTGGAGAGAATGAAAAGGTGAGGTGCATAGAACAGTGAAAAAAGGTGAAATGAGTTTTCCTGTGCATGACCAGTATTTTGGAGACATAAATGTATGCTGCGGACATTGTAAATGGTGGCAATTGAGTTAAAAGACAATAGGACAGACAACGACTCACATATAATCATCAGTGTATATTAAGATTAGTATTGGAACATGACCTAAACAAGACATCTTCTTTAATCGCACACTGTACCTTCTAACTTCAAGGTAGCAGTGCTTGTCACTTGGCCTACAGAATTACTAGCCACAAAGGTATAGATTCCTTCATCCTCTGGATAAGCTTCAGCTATCTCCAGCTGGTAAGTGTCTTCAAACTGAGTCATTCTAAAAAACCGTGATGGCTTGATTTCTCTCTCTTTGCTGTACCAAGAGACTTTCAGATCTGCTCAAGCAACAGAAAGGAGACAAAAATGGGTAAGTTATGGTAATAGACTAGTAAGCAAGCACTACTTTTATATTTATATCTCTCAGAAATCTTAATTGCAAGTATCTTTTTAAATTTAAATGTGCCTTGTATTACTTTGGTAATGTATGATCAGTGGAAAGTGGATTTAAGTTTTCATTTCTGCATTGAAAATATTTGTGTGGGAAAACTGATTCTGATGCTGCTATATTCCAGTGTAAAAATATTTTTTTCCTTTCTCCTCTTAATGTATAAATTTAAAAATATTTTGCTACTACTAAAATCAGAGAAAGTCTCATTTTTTAAAAAGGGATTAAACAGGCTATAAAATCACTCGGTTGAGCTGAACAAATTAAAGAAATTAAAATAGAATATCCTTTTGCTAAGGACAGTACCTCACCCTTTTGTGTTGCAAGTATTTTAAGTTTTGCACCTCACTTTTCTCAAGAAAGGTCCTGCCTGTACTTTTCCTGTATAAAATGCTGTGTTACTTGGCTTGTGTAGGTTCTTAGAGACTTGGGAAAGAAGAGGACTGAAGCAGACTTCAGAACCTTGCCTCTCCACCTGGCACTATATTACATCATGAATCAAATGTTTTCACACAAATAGTGTGCTATAACTGTCACCAGAAGAAAGAGACAGTGTTTTCAATAGAGGTGCATAGTGTGTACATTTAAACAATTGTATTTGCATTCGTGTATTGCCTAACCTAATATAAAAGGTTTTCACAACTCAAGTGAGAGGTATGCAAATCCATTTGGATAGACTATTCAATAAAGGAAATTTTCAATAGGAAAAATGTAGTCACTGAAAGGATTATCAGGCACTGGAACAGGCTGCCCAGGGAAGCGGTTGAGTCACCATGCCTGGAGGTATTTAAAAGATGTGTAAAGGGGTGCTTAAGGACATGGTTTAGTGATAGACTTGGCAATGTTAGGGTTAACGGTTGGAATCGATGATCTTAAAGGTCTCTTCCAACCTAAACAATTCTGTGATTCTATGAAAGGGGACCTAGATGAAAGGATCCTTATGCTCTGTGCTGTAAATGCAGCTTCCACATTCACATAAATACAGTTCTTGTAAAAAGAGTTACACTAGCAGGCTTTTCGCAGAGGGCAGGCCAGCCCTTCCAACATACATTTTCTGAGTTTTAGCACCACCTCTAAAGCAGGATCAGATTTGTTGTAAAGCTTTTTTAAAAAAAGTCTGAGTTTGATTTCAATGGAAATGCAAATTATATTTATTTGTATACATATATATATATATTATCAATTTTACATAGATTTTTACACTCAGGATTACATTTAAATTTGGAGTTTATTTATCATTAAATAATTGTAAATTCTTTGGGATTGGAACTGGATCTTATTCTGCTGTTTGCCATGTGAATATTTTATTACTAGTCATATTTAAGGCCATTCATTGAAGTGAAAAAAGGTTTTATTTGGTTTTGTGTTAACTTAGAAAGAATTATATTAATTGTAGAATGATAGTTTTTGTAACTAAAACTAGCAAACCTGTTTAAGGAAAATCTGCACTGAAAAAGTCAGTGAGCAAACACCTTTTTATGCTGTGAAAAATAATGCAATTGCAGTTTACTGTTTGCAAAGTAATACTTAGGACTATTTGGATAAAGATTGAGGCACAGTTTCAGTCTGTTTGCTTAGATAATTGACATGACACCATGTCATCAGATACTTCATCATGCTCATTTCACATGGTAATGCTTTTCCACCATGATAATCCATGTTTTGCAGCTCTGCGTTTTACTGATTGACACAGTTTTCCAACATCAGTTAGCATGTGAAATACTGAGAAGTTTCCAAAGACAGAGTTTTTTGAAACAGACTTTCTTTTTAGAAACGCTTAATGTTTATGACAGTTTATAACTTATGTGCTTGATGCCATCTTCAACATATGACTTGCTTAACTGATAGCTGTCAGGGAGTAATACTTTGCTGTGTGCGTGTATCAAATAACTGCACTTCTAGGGAAAGTCTGATCCCAGCATATATACTGTTGCATTTTTAATGAGTTCTGACAGTTGAAAAGATGTACAGGTTCTCATTAAACTCACCTGTCCCTGTAACTCTGCACTGAAAACGAGCGGACTGTCCCTCGGATGTAACAGCATCACGTAGTGGTATTATGACAGCAGGTGGATACACTGGCACTTCTAGCTCAGGAGAAACAACTTCTGGGACTAAAGGATAAGAAAAAGAAGTGATTTTTAAAGATTAAGAAGATCATACATGTGTTGACAATCTCATTCCACAGACACTGTTATGAGCTTAGGAAACTCACTCTCCACTGAAAGTGAAGCTGAAGTTGTAGCAACTCCGTAGTCATTTTTTGCTTCACAGGTGTACACTGCTGCATCTTCAGGGAAAGTTTCAATCAGCAATAGAGTATATTCTTGCGCATCATGAAGAAATTTGCACTTGAAGCCTGGAGAAAGCTGTTGATCATCTTTGTACCAAGAAATTTTGGGCTGGGGTTTGCCTGATATCATAGCACAGAAGCGTGCAGGTTTGCCCGACTCCACAGTGGTTGGTTCTAGCTCCTGAATAATACGGGGTGGCTCTGGAGCTGCAGAATGGGGGAAGGAGGAGGCAAGGGGGGAAAGGAAGGGGAGAAAGAAGGAGAAAAAAATCTCATTATCAATATTTATCAAGGCTTCAAAAATACTAAGAAGAATTTTATTTTTTTTTAAATCTTATTATTACCAATATTGCATGCCCATGAAAATCTGCCCTTTTCTTTGATACAGGGATGAAGTAGCAGCAAGAAGTGTCTTAACATAATTAGCTATGTTGTTGTTTGTGTTTTCTGTCAAAATGTGTCCAAAAGTTGTTAGACTGATCCCTCTTGGCAAGGCATATTTGTCCATATGAACAAATTAGTTTTATTTGGACTTGAGAATTTCCAGGTTTAAATAAATACACTAGGGAAAAGAACTGCTACAGCATTTTCATCAGGTAGACAGCTATTTCAGTAGAGCANTTAAAGGTCTCTTCCAACCTAAACAATTCTGTGATTCTACGAAAGGGGACCTAGATGAAAGGATCCTTATGCTCTGTGCTGTAAATGCAGCTTCCACATTCACATAAATACAGTTCTTGTAAAAAGAGTTACACTAGCAGGCTTTTCGCAGAGGGCAGGCCAGCCCTTCCAACATACATTTTCTGAGTTTTAGCACCACCTCTAAAGCAGGATCAGATTTGTTGTAAAGCTTTTTTAAAAAAAGTCTGAGTTTGATTTCAATGGAAATGCAAATTATATTTATTTGTATACATATATATATATATTATCAATTTTACATAGATTTTTACACTCAGGATTACATTTAAATTTGGAGTTTATTTATCATTAAATAATTGTAAATTCTTTGGGATTGGAACTGGATCTTATTCTGCTGTTTGCCATGTGAATATTTTATTACTAGTCATATTTAAGGCCATTCATTGAAGTGAAAAAAGGTTTTATTTGGTTTTGTGTTAACTTAGAAAGAATTATATTAATTGTAGAATGATANGTCCCTGTAACTCTGCACTGAAAACGAGCGGACTGTCCCTCGGATGTAACAGCATCACGTAGTGGTATTATGACAGCAGGTGGATACACTGGCACTTCTAGCTCAGGAGAAACAACTTCTGGGACTAAAGGATAAGAAAAAGAAGTAATTTTTAAAGATTAAGAAGATCATACATGTGTTGACAATCTCATTCCACAGACACTGTTATGAGCTTAGGAAACTCACTCTCCACTGAAAGTGAAGCTGAAGTTGTAGCAACTCCGTAGTCATTTTTTGCTTCACAGGTGTACACTGCTGCATCTTCAGGGAAAGTTTCAATCAGCAATAGAGTATATTCTTGCGCATCATGAAGAAATTTGCACTTGAAGCCTGGAGAAAGCTGTTGATCATCTTTGTACCAAGAAATTTTGGGCTGGGGTTTGCCTGATATCATAGCACAGAAGCGTGCAGGTTTGCCCGACTCCACAGTGGTTGGTTCTAGCTCCTGAATAATACGGGGTGGCTCTGGAGCTGCAGAATGGGGGAAGGAGGAGGCAAGGGGGGAAAGGAAGGGGAGAAAGAAGGAGAAAAAAATCTCATTATCAATATTTATCAAGGCTTCAAAAATACTAAGAAGAATTTTATTTTTTTTTAAATATTATTACCAATATTGCATGCCCATGAAAATCTGCCCTTTTCTTTGATACAGGGGTAATGAACTAGCAGCAAGTGTCTTAACATAATTAGCTATGTTGTTGTTTGTGTTTTCTGTCAAAATGTGTCCAAAAGTTGTTAGACTGATCCCTCTTGGCAAGGCATATTTGTCCATATGAACAAATTAGTTTTATTTGGACTTGAGAATTTCCAGGTTTAAATAAATACACTAGGGAAAAGAACTGCTACAGCATTTTCATCAGGTAGACAGCTATTTCAGTAGAGCAAGAAACATCCATGTACATGAGGGTCTTGGTAGTGTTCCAAACATAAGATTCTCTTCGGATTTTTTTTTTATTTTTTTTTTACTTTTAGAGTTAAAATGCCATAAAAGCTATATAGACATCAGAAAAACACAAGGTAATAGACACGGTCAAAGCATTGTTTGCGGGGACACATACCATTCACATAAAGAACAATAGAACTCCTGTTCCGTCCTGCAACAAAAGTATACTCTCCAGCATCAGAGTAAGTGGTTTCAAAGATGCTCATTCGATGAACTCTCCTTTCCACCACATAACTGTATCTTTCCTCATATTGGAAGTTGATCTCAATACCGTCCTTGTACCACTGTGGTTCAATATCATCTTCATTGACTTCAAATTCAATTACAGCTCTTTGTCTCTCAATAACCTTTGAACAAGTGGAATAAATATTAGAAATATCATTTGTTTCTACAGATGGTCCCACATTCCAGTTTCCTAGAAGGCAGCCCTGACCTTATGATTGCAGATTTTTATGTTAGGACTCGGGTTGGTTAGATATTGTTGCTCTTCCTTTGCATTATTCTTTGAGCGACAAAGTTATGAAATATTTATTCTTCATAGGCCATACCTGGATATCTTTATGGATGCTTCTGATACGAATGTCACGACCTTCCACTGTCAAATTGGCACTGGATGTGTTTCCACCTGCCACTACAGTGTACTGACCAGCATCAGACATTCTTGTGGAAGGAATAATGAGACGATGGACATATTTCTCTCTCTGAATTTTCATCCTAAGGAAGATATAATCAGAAAAGAAAATGAACAAGTTCTTTTCTGGTGGAAAATACATAACAAAAATCAATACAGTGTAGAAGCAATCATTTACCTGTCACCAATCTGGAGTTCTTGTCCATCCTTCATCCACTGGACCTGAATGTCAGGTTCTGAAATTTCACATTCAAAAATAGCCCTCCTCTTCTCCACAACCTTTATATCTTTAATATGCTTTCTAAATTCAATGTGACGAGCTAGGGCAGAAAAAAAAAATAGGATGAGTGCACTGATATTATTTAAGGCACTAGACTTTACTAAATATACAAATCAAGAGGGCAAATACCTTCCACATATAAAGTGGCTGATGAAGCTGCTTTTCCAGCAACAAAGGTGTATTCTGCAGCATCACCAAAATGCACATTCCTTATGGAGAGGGAGTGCGTGAGCTTCTTCGTTCGTATCTGGCATTTATCAGTTGATTTTATTTCTACCCCATTCTTTAGCCATTTGTATGAGATACCTTCATAGTTAACAGTAACTTCAAACGTTATTGTATCTTTCTCTTCAGCATTGATGTCTTTTAGCATGGAGGTAATTAGGATGGCTAAAAGAAAAGAAATGGACATGGTTTCATTGTTTGTTTGTTTGTTTGTTTGTTCTGGTTTGCTTTATTTTAAACACGTTAACTGGATCAGAGATATTTAAAATTCTTTAAGACAGATTCTGATTTTTGGTAATATTAAAAGGAAGAGTCTGTGTCAAGAATCAATCCTACAATTAAGTTTCTAAAAACTTCTGAATGACATAGCAATCCAAATTCTAATTCTGTCTCCTATGGGTGACTTGGAGTTTAGGCAGAAGAATTCAGAATCTGACTTTCAAGTTCAGAGAATCTTCATGGTTGGAAAGGACCTTTGAGATCATCGAGTCCAACCATACACTCACAAAACCAACCCCTACAATCTCTGACACTAGAGCATGCCTTGAAGTGCCAAATCTACACATTTNCCCGCCAGCACCCTCAGGTCCTGTTCTGCTGGGCAGCTTTCTGGCCACGCTTCCCCAAGCCTGTAGCGCTGCTTGGGGTTGTTGTGACCGAAATGCAGCACCCAGCACTTGGCCTTATTAGACCTAATACAATTGTCCTTGGCGCATCAATCCATCCTGTCCAGGTCCCTCTGTAGAGCCTTCCTACCCTCCAGCAGATCAACACTCCCACCTACTTTGGTGTCGTCTGCAGACTTACTGAGGATGCCCTCAATCCCCTCATCCAGATCATTGATAAAGATATTAAACAAAACTGGTCCCAAAACTGAGCCCTGAGGGACACCACTGGTGACTGGGCGCCAAGAAGATTTCACCCCATTAGTCACAACTGTCTGTGCATGGTCATCCAGCCAGTTTTTTATCCAGTGATGTTCACAGCTTCTAGATCTCTTTCTAAAATGTCACTGAGGTTGTTTAAGGTTATTTGAAAGTATGTCTAGAACAGTGCTGGTTTTGTCTGAATTGCACCAAGTGCATGTATTAACACAATTATTATTATCTATTATTGGTAACTGTAAAATATTCTGGTTAAATTCATTTTTACGTACGTTTTACAGTCAGAGTTGCACTGACTCTGTCATTGCCACAGATAAATGTGTATTCTGCAGAATCTTCACTGCTTGTGTTCACGATGTTGAGCTGATGGAGTTTCCCCTGGACCACTATTTTGAACTTTTCACTCATTTCAATCTCCACACCATTTTTCAACCAGACAGCAGGCACATTGAAATGAGAAACTTCACACTGAAAAGAGGCAGTTTTGGTCTCGGGGATCTCAATATTTTTCATGGTCTTTGTGATGTGTATAGCTAAGAGAGGAAAAAAGAAGATAAAAGAAAAGAAAGGATTTTTAAAAAGTCAGTATATGTGGAAGACTGCAAAAAAATAAGGGTAACAGTGTATGAAGCATCAGGTCAAGTTGTTTAATATGATTTGGGGTAGCAATTCATATAATCACTTTTTTAAAACTTAGCAATACTTACTTTCCACAAACAGTTTTGCTTTACACTCAATTTGCCCAACAAGAGCTGTGTATTCCCCAGCATCCGCAGGAGATATGTTATGCAGCATAAGCTTGTGAACTTTCCTTTGAGAGATCATCTTGTATTTATCACTTTGTTTAAGTTCAATATTTTTGTGGAGCCATCGGACTGGTACAGTATCATGGGATACACTCAGTTCAAAGGAGACAACAGCATTTTCCAAAGCAGTCACATCCTTTGGCTTTTTGATGATCTTGACAGCTTGAGGAAAAAAGTTAGCAAGATTCAGTACTGTGTTCCATTCGAATTTCAAACCACACATTAAAGCAAATATTGAAACCAGATTTACTTACTTTCCACGTGAAGTCTGGCATTTGCTCCTATCTTTCCAAGCTTAAAGCTATAAACAGACTCATCAGTGACAACACAGTGTTTGATTTTCAGTGTGTGAACAGTTCCTTTCACTGAAATCTCGTATTTGTCATTTGATTCAAGTTCAACACCATTTTTAATCCACAGAGCTCCTTTCACATCAGGGTGGGTAAGTTCTACACTGAAAACTGCCTCCTGTGTTTCTGTCACAGTTAAGTTCTTTAGTGTCTTCTTTATCTTAACAGCTGGGGG
>VXBO01012322.1:64117-119418 GCA_013400135.1 Rhinoptilus africanus
AAAAAACAAAACTCAACAAAACAGACCAAAACAAAAAAATATAGTAAATATAATAATATTAATAAACGTGAATCGTGGGGCTTCACTTTAAAATCTATTATGTATATAATGTATATATAGATTTATACAGTTTCCACCAAAGTGGTGTGCTTGGAACACAAAAAGGAATATTTATTCATAGCATCCATGAGAAACAGGGTTTTTTATATGTCTACTATACAACGAGCAAAGAGTGAATTTCTACTTGCTAGACAGTACCTTAAATAAAACATGTTTTTATTAAAATACCAAGCTAAATTCCAAATACAGAGGCTCCAAAATAAGTTCAGTTTGCTACCTCAGAAAGCACATCATAATATAAAAATATTTTTAAGAAATGAAGCAAAATATGCTTTTATCTTAGGGCCTGATCCAAGACATAGTGAGCGACCCTGGAATGAATCTTAAAGACATCAGTTGGTCATAAAAAATACTGACCTTCAACCTTCAGTTTGGCAGATGTCTTTGAGCTTGCTATTTCATAGCTATATTCACCCACATCATCTAGTTTCGCGACAGGGATATTGAGTCTTCTCTTCACACCATCAGATTCAGCACGGTATTGATCTGTCATAGGTAACGGTCTACCATTTTTTAGCCACTGGCCATCTGATTCAGGATTTGCCACCTCGCATTCAAAAACAGCTGCCTGGGACTCAGCCACAGTCAGGTCAGTGAGAGGCTTTGAAATCGCACCACCTGTTTGGAAACAAAAGTACAAGTTTTTGTTGTGTTGCTCTTCAACATTACCCCAGACAGAAATGCAACCATGTGAAAAGTTGATGCTGGAATTCTTTGCCCTAGTTTGCAACGTGCCCATAGACATTCTGAGTTCCATGAAAAATGTAGAATGTCACCTGAAAAAAGATTTTTCTTACTTCTATCCTAGTTATTCTGATTTATTATTTTTATTATCAGCACAGCTATATTGAACATTCAAGACAAACCCCTTATTTTTCACATTAATTACATCCAAAATGTACTGCAGAATTCCATACTGTGGCTCTGATTTAGGAAAACATATAAGCAATTTTGTAAAACCTTAGTTAAAATCAAATTCTACCAATCCAAAAACATAAGGGGAAGAGCAAGGAGAACACAGAAAAAAAAGGTAAATTAAAGAAAAAAAGAAAAAAAGTAAAGAAACAGCACAATTGCTACAATTACAAAATAGAGTACACTGAGCATTGTTTTATAGATCACAGTGAAATAAGAATCTTGGCCATTAACCCTACTGACCTGCTACTATAAGTTTTCCAGATGTTTTCTTCTCTCCAGCATAAAATACATATTCTCCTTCATCATCTTTCATCATCTTCACCACTGTCAATTTATATATTTTGCCATGTGCTTCAATTTTATATTTTGGACCAGCCTTGATCTCTTGGCCTTTGAAATGCCAAACTACATCAATCCCTGAATGGGAGAGCTCGACCTCAAAGGATACATTCTGTGTTTCAGTGCAGGTGATGTCATGAAGACCTCTAATAATCTGAATTTCTATAAAAAATAATACATTACCAATTTATTAGTTACTTCCAAAATTTTGTATTTAAAACAATAATTTCACAAAGAACATCTTAAAGGAAACCTACCTTCAACTGTGACATTGCAACTTGTTTCAACTTTGCCAACCATTAGCTTATAACGTCCTTCATCTGATGCATGGGTTCTGGTAAGCACTAGCCTCTGTTTATTGCCTTTACATACAGCTTGTACACGTTCATCAGGCTTTATCTGATGATCATTTAGGTACCATTTGGAGGAAGACACATCAGGTGCTGAAACTTTGCATTCAAGGATAGCTTTTGTTCCTTCAACTACGTGAACATCTTTTAGAGGCACCACTATTTCCACACCTGTCAAGTTACAAAAATATTCATCGTTAAAAAACTATGCCTTTAAGAAGTAATCCTAAAGCATCCAAAAATCAAACACATCTTCAAAATCATGGTAATGACTTACTGTACACTGTGATCCGTCCAGTCGTTGACAGTTCAAGACCAGGAACACTAAAAGAGTAATTTCCAGTATCTTCCTTTGTTGCATCTTCTATCAGCAACATGTGTGACTGTTTATCCAGCACAATGTGAATACGATCACTTGATTGAATTTCATGACCATCTTTCATCCAGACACCTTCCACATTTTCTAGGGAGACTTTAACTTCAAGTTGTACAATATCTCCCTCACAGACTTTTTGATCGGTAAGTCCTTGAAGAATAGCCATGGGACGAGCTGTGAGATTAAATGAAATTAATTAATCTTCATAACAGATGATCAGAATATTGAATATTCAGGCAGTATGGGGTGTAGTGATATAGCTATAATATATAAAATCTGTAATATATCGACAATATAAGCATTAGAAAGGCTTACGCTTCATCTTCAGTTTGCAGCGAGTCTTTTTTCCGCCAACGACAAAGCTGTACTCTCCTTGATCATCTTTGTTAACATCTCTAATAGTGAGGATTTGACGACCACGACGTGATGCAATCACGTATTTATGGTTAGAAGTGAGTTCAACATCTCCATGATACCATTTCCCCTCCACGTCTTCTGGGGAAACCTCACATTCAAGTTCACCTGAGAAGGATTCTGGTACTTCAACATCCTCAAGTTCTTTAATAAACTCAACCACAGCTCCTACAGGCAAAAATAATTACATTCATGGATAAGCTTGATTAGATACCCCTGATGGAAACACTTCTTATTAAATGAGCCTAAGGAAATTAATATATATACGGCGTAACCATTTTACATAATTATGTGTCCAAACTTTCATACTGGATTCTGAGAATATGAAAGCAGCTTAAACATTTCTTAGTGCATTAGGCATGAGTTTAAATTGTTTTATTTCTTCTTGAAGCTGATTTCGCTTTAAAAGTACTGCATGGTACTGAGCTATGTGCTTCTTACCTTCAACATTAAGCTTTGCAGTAGTTTTTATGGATTCATCTTCCACCAGTGCACAGCTGTAGTCATCAGCATCGGACATTTCAATTGCTAGTACAGAAAGAAAATGAGCCTTTCTGTCCGAGT
The DNA here is from genome assembly GCA_013400135.1 of Rhinoptilus africanus. NCBI lineage: Eukaryota > Metazoa > Chordata > Aves > Charadriiformes > Glareolidae > Rhinoptilus > Rhinoptilus africanus. Next base: position 67,199 of record VXBO01012322.1, read on the forward strand.
GCATCCTGTATTTGTCTCCAGAATGAATCTCAATCCCATCCTTAAACCATTTCACTTTGACAAAGGGTTCTGATGTCTCACATTCAAATGTTGCCATGGAGTCTCTCTCTTTGGCAACAATATCTTGTAACTTCTGGGTGAAGCTGATTAACTGCTTGGCTGCAAAACAATATGCAATGAATCACCAATGCACTGGCCATATAGACTTAACACACTGTGATAAGCAGTAGGATAAAAGTAAGAATTTAAATTACCTTGTACTAACAGGAAAGCATGGCTAGAAGTTTCTCCAGCTATATTGACTGCTTTCACCATGATGCTGGCAGAATCATCAGAAGTCACATCTCTGATGACTAATTCACAAACATTATCTTCAGGCCAGTACCAATACACACGATCTGTCCTTTCAATCTGCACACCGTTTTTGAACCACTGGCACTCAGGGTCTGGTTTTCCCACCACTCTCACACGGAAGTGTGCATCTGTCCCCTGGGCTACCGTCTGGCTTTGAATTCGTTCAAATATCTTGGGAGCCTCCATGCTTGGACTAAGCTCAACCTTCTCTGGTTTGAATGTTGGAATGGTGATTTTGCCTTCAGGAGGAAGTGCTTTCTTCTCTTCCTCTGGGATCTCTTTGGTCCAGTGAAGTAATTCTTCTTTTGTCTTTTTTAGCAGTTCTTCATATGATTCATCTTTTTTGCGAGACTTAAGTTCCACAGCAGTGATGGCTTCATAATAGCCCTCTTCTGTCCTACGTTTGAATTTACTACGCAGCTCTTCAGATTCCTCTGAAAGCTTCTCATGAGTGATTCTTTCAGCCCTTTTCAGTTTTACCACTTCTTTGGTTGTTGCCTCTGCAGGTTTGTCTACCTTCTGTACCTCAAAGAGAAGTTTTCCAGGCTCTGTCACTACAGGCTCATGTTTGGGTTCAGGAGCACGACGAAGAACAGATCTGAAGTCTTCCCTCTGCTGGATCTCAAGTTTCACCTTATGTTCAATAAAGCCTTCTGGATTCTCTGCAGTGACTTTCACTTCTCCTGTGTCATATGATTTGCAGTCCACAATATCCAGGTAGTAGATTCCATCATAACGGAGTCTAAACCTTTTGCTCTTACGGATGAGCTGCCCATTGAGGTACCAGTTGACCTTGGGCAAAGGATAACCAGTCACACGGCAGCGGAATCGCGCTGTTTCACCTTCCAGGACTCTTGAAGGTTCAGGAACCAAAACAATTTCTGGTTTTTGTTTTTCCTTTTGGTCCACTGCAACCGCAGGAAGAGCACCCTCATGGGCCATTCTTTCTAGCTCTTCAATCCGCTGCAGTCCCCTTCTACCTTCTGGCAACTGGGATTCTTCCACAAGGCTTTTCTCGTCCTTCACGATCAGCGTAGCAGATGTATGGTCTGTACCATATTTGTTAGTTGCCCTGCAAGTGATCACTCCACTATCTCTGGAATAGGCTACCCCATAGTCCAGGCTACAGTACCCAAACTCATTGATCATGCGGAGTCTGTTAGCTGCTTCCAAGGGTTTGCCATCATGCAACCACTCCACCACCATGGTTGGGTCACCAATTGGTGTAAGCCTGCACTCAAAGTGTGCTGGTCCAAATTGCTTGAGCCTTAAAGATGTGAGCTTCTTCTTAAAAAATGGTTTCTGCTGCTTTTCTTTGTCATAGAGGTCTCCTTCCTCCCATTGCTCTTGACCATAACGCAAATGGAGAGGCTCTAACTCTGGTGCTGCAATCTCTTTGGCTTTGTAGGTTCCTTTTGGAATGATTAATCTCCTTTCTGGTTCAGGTTCTGCATGTTCAACTTCAACATTTACTTTGCACCGAGTAGTGTCCCGCCCAGCTTTGTTGATAGCAGTAGCGGTATACCATGCAGCATCTTGCCTGGCAGTAGATTCAATTTTAAGGGCAGCAGCCCCTTTGGTTCCCTCAATCCTGAAATATTAAAAAAAATTTTTTAAACTTTTTTGCACTTCCTTGTTATTCATTTTGGCCCTTGACCAAAAGTAGGTCAAAGCCTCCAAAGGCAAATCTCTGGAGGAATTAGACATGTTGTTTTTGTTTATTCATGTTTATGACTGTGGTGTCTAAGAATCAAACAGATAGGATAATAAAAACCAGTCGTGAATTCAGTGTCAGTTTTGTCTGCAGAGGATTTCAAAATTAAAGACAGATAAATGTTCCCTAAATCTCTGTTGTAAAAGAACTGGCTTTGCAGAATGTAAAATACACAAGCTGGAAAAAATGGGGTGATTCCTACAAGGCATTTTCTATCTCTTAGACTTGCTGCAGTGCAAAAGCTGTTAGTAGCCTCAGTAGTCATTGGACTAAGCCCCTAGTGAATCCCTTCTATGGAAGCAAGGGTGTTTACCACACTATAGGAGAGTGATTATTAGGTCCTATACTATTTAAACAAAAATGCTTACTTTATTTTAGGGTATTTATGAGGTACAATGATGTCACTGTTCTTCAGCCATACAATGTCAGGATTAGGGTTGCCAGTAGCTTTCACTGCCATCTGCAATCTAGAGCCCTCCTTTACGCTAACATTCTTCAGCCTTTCCACGAAGTGTGGTCTGACTAGGTCTTCCTTAGCTGAAAGAGCAACGGCAAGATATCACAAAAGGAAATGACATAACCATGGTTTTTAATAGAAAAGAATAGGAAAGAAACATTCCACGGCCTCCTAAAAACAGCATGCACAGTGAGTACCTTCCACAGTCAGTGTCATTGAGACTGAAGCTTTGCCTGCCCTATTCTGAGCAATTACAGCCCATTCTCCAGAGTCATCAGGCATAGCTGGAACAATGATCAATGACTGGGTGCCATCTTCTTTAATCACTATTTTATGGGTGTAGTCATTAACCACTTGTTGACCTGCAGATACACATGGAAAAAAAAAGTTGCACTCAAAGCAGCGCCTCAACAAAGTCTAAAATGCCTGTAAGATTGTTTTTTAAGATTATTTGTTGATGTACCATTATGGAACCAGTATGTCTCTGGCATAGGTCTGCCAACAACTTTTAGGTCAAATCTTGCTGTCTGCCCCTGTGAACATTTAAATGACGTAGGTTTCAGCACAAAAACCGGCTTATATAGTCTCTCTAGTTGTCCTTCATCAGTTTCTTCTAATCTGCGGGCAGGAGAACGAGAAGGAGAACTGCGGGCAGGAGACCGACTTGGAGAGCGTGGAGAAATAGACCTGGAAGATAAAAATGAGGTGTGTATGACATCATACAGCGGTGGGCCACCATGCTAAGTGAAGTGCAACTTTTGCCTTTAGCATAATAGATCTTAAACAAGTATTTCAAGAGTGGGAAGTAAGAGCTGCAGACAGTACTAGAACTCCAAGTGTAAAAGAATATTCTCCCAAAACATAACTACTTCAAGAAATAAATACGTTTTCTGAGGTTGTAAATCTGATACTGTGTCTGAATATGCATGTGAGTGATGATACTCTGGGAACTGCGTTACTCATTAAGAAGGCAAATCAGGTAAAGAGTTGGCACATAAATCAATTTAAGGCACAAACCCCAGCATTTAGAACTTCTTTAGAGGTGTGCAAACTCCAATAATTTAAGCTGTTTGGCTGCTGTGTAATGAGTTTTTGGACTGTATGACAGCAGACTGAAGCCTCGTGATATTTTTATATTACTGTGTACCTACCTATATCTTCTCATAACTTCTGGTCCTGGCATATAACCTGGAGTTGCTGTGGGTGCAACTGGCTCAACGTAGAGTTTTGCTGAGCAAATGGCATTTCCTTTCATATTACTGGCAAAGACAGTATAAATTCCTTCATCTTCAGGTAAAACAACAGGCAAACGCAGGCTGGCACTGCCGTCTTGCAGAAGTTCCATGCGGTAGCGCTCCCCATGCCTTATGCGCTTACCGTCTTTGTACCATGCGATCTGCATGGAAAGAAACAGTGGAACACTATGTGAGCTCTCCTGAAGACAAGGATCCAGTGATAACTCACACATACGAGATATGACAACTTTTATTTTTCACCTGAAGTGTCATCACAGCCCATGTATATTTGTTCACATTAACATTTTTACTTGAAATAAGTAAGACTAAAGTAACATGCACTCACAGTATCCTGAAACACAAGCTTTGGAGCTGGAAAAAGACATAAAGCCCATTTTGATGAAAAGCAAAGTGACCTAGATCGAACTTGCTACTGTGTTGCCCACTTGTGTGTGCTAAATCGAAGATAATACTCAGAAGCAAGACTAACTTAACTGTTAAACCTCTGAACTGGCTACCCAACATAACATTATTCTATTAACAGGTAAAAGGAACATTTAGCTTGATATCAAACCAAAAAACTGGATTTCCTTTGAGATTTGCTGCTTTCTATGCATAATGTAGAATGTCTGACAACAAGATGTTTCAAGTAGAGCACCATAGGGTTTTAAAAATAGATTAAATATACAAGTTTGGGGTACCTTTGGCAATGGATATCCTGTTGTCTTGCAATGGAAAGTAACTCCTGTCCCTTCAAAGGTTCTGTAATTCTTTAATCTTAATTCGAATCCTGCTTCTACAGCTTCAGATTCAGAAATATCAACCATCATCTCCTCTCCGTCTTCTTCGAGAAGTTCATATAATGTAGTCTTAATGATTCTGAGTTCAATTTCTTTGATAAGTCTTTCTTCAAAAGAAGAAATATGGAATTCCTATATTGAAAAGCAAGACCATTAGTTCTGTGTGTCAGATAATGACCTTGTAAAGAAGTGATTTCTACTGGTAAAACGTCAATACAAAATATGAGCATGAAGTGGTAGACATACCTCATCTTCTACAAAAGTTCTGACCATCACTGTATCTTTTGCCATTTTCTTCCTAATTAGGGCTTGTTCTTTTTCATATTCTTTTTCAAAGTCACCATAGGAAATAGCAGGGGCTACCTCAGCCACTTTAGGTTCCTGTACATATGCAGTCACCTGAGTTTGGTACATCATTTCTTGTTGCGATTTTATGTAGGCTTCATAATCAGCTAAGAATTAAGAACATATTTTGATAAGTTTTTGTGGTTTTCACTGGACTGAATAGAGAAAACAAGTACAAACATTCTACCATTTTTGATGATTCGAGTTTCTGTCTGTTTAGCCAATAAAATGCAAACAGCAATAAAATGCAAAGACTGATTCCCTCAGATTAGCTTTATAAACAGACAAAAGTTTTACTGTGCTTTTTTAGTGGTTTAGTTCTCAAAGTGGAAGCACTTGTAGGGACTATTTTACAGTTTCTTCACTGTGTCTCTCTCCTGCAACCTTTCACGCATTTTTACAAGGACAATTAAAAAAAAAGTTCACTTCTTTCCCTGCAATAAAGCAACCTATTACTTGATTACCCTCCTTTCCCCATGTCACTCTCTGAGTGTCTCATGTTATATAGATTTTTATGGGCATCAACACAAGAGGGTTCCTGTAGCTACACATTCTAGCAAAGAATAAAAGTCCTTCAAGAACCTTATACATGACAGAATACTCTGTCATGCAGGAATGGAGACACCAGATCTCCTTTTATATTTCTTGAATTGACCAAAATAAGCTGCAAAGAATTTGCAGTACAATTTAAAGTCTTTTTCCCATTTTAAAGTTAATTTTAAAAAATATTTTTCCCATTTCTTTAATCTACAGCGTACCTTCTTCCAGTAAGGAGACCGTTGCAGAAGCTTCTCCGTGTTTATTACGAACAACAATAGTGTATTCTCCGGCATCGTCGGCAAAAGTCATGGAAATTTCAAGTTTGCATTCCCCGGTTTCTCTTTTGTAACTCACTTTGTATCTATAGAAAACATAAAAGTACAAGTTCTCTATAATTCTGATTATAGAACAGACTTTCTAGTGTATTTGCTTTTAGTTACGCAATTAATCAGAATCACTTCTAAATTGTACAAGACCAAAAAAACCAGAAAATTTTTCAGGCAATTCTCACTCAATAAATCTGCAGAACAGCATAGGAAAAGTAATCATACTGAAACTAGAGTACAGGTTTCTGTTGTCATTAAAACAAATGGGATGCAAACAGCAGTACCGAAATGTCAGACATCTAGTTATCAAATCTAGTAAATGCGCACAGTTTCTCCTAATGAGTCATTATAGCATGATATATTTCAAGAATGCTACAAATGTATTTTTTTCTCTGCTAGAAAGTGTGTTGCTTTCTATAGATAACATTTGCATAGATAGAATGCAAACATTGCATAGGCAGAATAAAACAAATGCCAAATCTCTTCCCGATTTTTGAACTATATTTAGCATTTCTCATTTTATAGTCTTTTGAATATTTGTATTTTAAAACTTAGCAGCCTTCTAAAGTCTCACATTAAGACATGATCCTAAGATTTTTCCATTTCAAAAATAAAATTTCAGTGATGTTATTTGGATAAGCACCAGAAAGGGAACCAAAATTATGGTACTGGCAATTAAATATTCTTTAAAAATATGTTTAAACCGTTTTTGTGCATTGTATTCAAAGTACCTGTAGCCAGTCGTTAAAGGAACTCCACCTTTTTTCCAGTAGACATGTGGCTTTGGGTTGCCCCCTACTTGGCATTCAAAAACAATGCTCCCACCTTCAATTAATTTATGTACCATGGGTTTTCTTATGAAGAAAGGAGGTATGGGTTCTCCCGATACTTCCTCTGCTGCAGCAGAGACATCTTCCATTACAATGTCCTTTGTCTCCACATAGCTGAAATAAGATTTCAACACAGGTAAGTGAGCTGGTATCTGAAGCTCTCATAAACAGTGCGAGAGATTAATGACCAAAACAGAAGCAGTTTGATTAGGAAAATAACTTTACCGTTTCTCTTCTGTAACAGTCTTCTCAGAAATGGTTTCTCGAGTCTCAATTTCTTCTGAAACTGCAAGGCAAATGTAATACAGTGGATTTAAAAATACTTTAATAGCTCTTAAGCCATGAGTTTGGTTGACACAAAGAGAGAGAAGGTTAAGTAGTTGGTTGGCTCAGAGGGCCAGATACTTCCACGTAGGAAGCAAGTTAAGAGGTCTCCACCAGCCCATAACTGGCCTTTTCCTCATATTCTTCCAACCATGTTACCTAACAGCCCTGGAATACAACTCAAGGCATATGTTCTACGTGGGAGCTGACAAAATGCCTAAGTTACATTCCCAGTAATAAGCAGCTAACAAAATTATGATCTTCCTACAGTGATAAATATACTTACCTTTCACGTGTAAGTGGCAAGATGTGCTGACACTCCCAGCCTTATTGGTAGCAGTGCAGGTAAATCTTCCACTGTCTTCTGCAAAGGCTTCACGGATCACAAGGCGAGCAAGCCCTGCTTTGAAAGTGATCTGGAAGTCCATTGAGCTCTCAATCTTGTAGTCTTCCCTGTACCATGTCACAGTAGGCTGAGGATGACCAGAGATATGGCACTCCAGAGTGACAGACTCACCTTCAGTCACAGTCTTATTTTTGAGGCCCTGTATGACAAAAAATAAAGTATCATAGTCAGTATATATTTTCAGACATTTAAAATAACTAAAACCTATTTAAATGGAAAATGTAATGTCTACTTCAAAACCGTGTTCTGTTCAGCATTGTGTACAGGAAAAAAGAGGCATTTTCCAAAGGGGGTTATTTGAAGCTGCATTTGGGATAACTGAACATTACTGTTATTAACAAGAAAATGAATATTTGGGTTGATGTTTATACAGATTATGGTGAGAAACTGTTTCACTACAGCAAAGGTCAATCTACTACGTGACGTAATTTGAAGAATCACCCCCATAACAGTCATCCAGAATAGTTTGTAGAGACTAATTGTGTGGCTAAGCCTAATACAGAGTTTAAAAGATTCAATAAGGCCAAATTTTCATGTTCTGGTTTTCAAAGATAAAACTTAGAATGCAAAAACGGGTGAAAACATAGTGTCACGCCCCCATTCGACATTCAAATCACTTACTGAGACTAAGGTGGGTGGAGTAGCAGGGATTTCTGCAGGCACAGGAACTCTGGCAGTTTCTGTCACCTAGGTTGTTTAAAGCACAGTTAATAGACAGCTAACAAAGCCAAGGACACAAACAGCAGAATTTAGATATGAAAAGAAATTAGGTAAAGAGAACTCTTTGCTTGCCATAGGAAAATATTAGGTCCTTAGAAGGATTTGTGCAAAATAACAAAGACAAAAGTCAGCAGAATGCTGTAAAAGTGGAATACTGCAATAACAAAACAGCAAACAAGTGAACCTTTTTTTAAGGTGAAAGTCAGTCTAAATGATGGAAATTTGCTTAGTAACATACCTTTGCTTCACCTTCTTTCTGCAACACGAAGTGTTCTTCCCGCACTGCTTCACCTTTAAAGCTTACACCCATCTCTTTTTTAGTCTCAACATCATAACGACCCTTATAGGTCTCAGCAGCCTCTCCAAAGGGAGAGGGAACGGGCTCTGCTTTTACCCTGACTTCATGTGGCTTCAGCTGCGGTGGTTTCACCGGCTTGGTGATCTTTTGCACAGCAGAAGTAGCTGATAACTCTTTTTCCAGAGTAGCCATGGCAGATCCAGCTATTGAAACCTAGGGAACAGAAGTGCAGGAGTTGTTTTCAAAGGCGACAGTGTATTCCTTGAGCAGATTGCATATGCACCAGTTGCTTCCTTAGTCAATATTTGTTGACACTGCAAAAGCTATATATACAAAAGTGACTTCTAGTTTTAGATTGCAGTAGTAGACTACTGGAGATATAATATTCTTATATTAATTTTGATGTGTCTAACGTTCAAATATTTTCTCTCTTGTTTTTATTTTAGAGTTTACTTTAGAATTTTATCTTTAAATGGTCAAGAAGCTCTTAAGTGCAACATGAGAAATATCCTCTAAATTTATTCACTTGAGACCTTAGCTTTCCTTTTAATCAGTCTGATATTACAATAAACAATACTACTAATTACATAATTGTCAGTGATTATAGCTGAAGATATTTCAAAATGTTATTGGAGGTGTAATAACTTTGGAAAACACACATAAATCTCTAAAGATCATAGAATCATAGAATCGGTGAGGTTGGAAGGGACCTTTAAGATCATCAAGTCCAACCATTAACCTAGATAAAATATTTTAAGTCATTTTTATAGTGTTTAGTTATGTTTGAGGGAAAAAACAGTTCCTTTTTAAAGTCCAGGTGAAGAGAGAAAGAACGCTTGAATGAGAACATTATTAGATGGGAACTTTTAATATTATGTGAAGGAGTCAAACAGAAAAATGGAAAAAATAATATTAAAAATGAATGGTGCGGTCCGGGTTTTTTCTGATTCAAAAACTAACGTAGTATGTAGTTATCTGCAAGATTGTTTCCAATGTGCTAGTGAACTGATGCACATAATAGGACTGAAGAGGAATACTTCTGCTCTTTCAAAAACATAAGTTGAATGACAAACGTTTACCATTTCACTGTATGACCTGCAGTATTGAAGCTGCATCCTGTAGAAATGTGAAAGCTTGTTTAAATAACTAATAATTACAAATTACTTCTTAGCAGTTTGTGTGTCGGTTTACAGCACTGCTCTTTGTTAGTCAAACAAGCCAACAAAAACAAATGTGGAGAGTATAAAATTATTATTCTTCTTGGGAAAGCACCATACTGGAGTGGAAGGAAGAGTCAAATGAAATGGGTAACCAACTGGTTCTTATCAATGAGCATGCCGTTCTTCTTGGATATGGTTTTCCCTTCTTACCTCATATGTATGATCTGGTTTAGGAACAGCAATTTTGGAGACTGTGAAGTGAGGACTTGGTGTGCGGGGTCGCGGGTGTTCAACATGAATTGTTCTCTCAGTTTCTGTTGCTGTTTTTACCTACACAAAGCAATGAAAAAAATTGTTGAGAATGTGAAGCCGTTCTGCAAAATGAAACAGATTTCACTGGGACATAGGTTTTGGCAAAGAATGCAATGTAAACTGAGTCTAACCTCTGTTGATATATGAACTTGCTTCTTTTCAGCAGCTGAGATATGTTTCTCAGGAGGAACATAGACAGTTTTAACCTCTTTAGTGACAACATGATGTTCTGCTGGGGCCTCAGCAACATGCTCTTTATAGCCATATTCCAAAGTTTTCTGCTTTACATAAGCTTCATCTGCTTGCTGTTGTTCCCAGGGTGATCGAACACGTGCCTGATCAACTGCTGCAACAACTGTAGCTACAGCTTCAGCCTTTTTTCCAGCTTCAGTCTACAGATAGCATTGGCGGAATTTATACAAATATTCATCATTATATTAAGGACTTGCATATCTGGCAAATACTTATAAGTATAATGCACAGTAAAGTGTATTCCAGACAAAGAAAGAGTATATAGATATGCAAAAGTAATAATGTAAATATCAGGTTTGTTCACCCATAAATACACTTCAGAGTCAGTACCTTCAAAGATAGACATATTTCTTCTAAGCTCTGTCTATGCATATTTAGAATATATATCTATGGTTGCATGCTTTATACACATCAATATTTGTATGTAAACCCACTTTTAATACTTTATAGTTACATTTATGGCTACTCATCTAAGAGTAAGGCAGGTATGTAAATTTGCACATAATTTCAAAGACAGTATGCTCATCAGTTCCATATAACTATTAGATGCTACTAAAAATGTAGAGAATGTGTCTAGAATTTTATGTGAATGTATTTACTGAGGAATATACTCACATTTTTTTTTTACCACGGGAGTATCTGTTAATTCAGTACTAATCTATTTTACATTATTTTACAAAAGAAGGAAAACAGAGCTTTCTGAGAAATCAGAAATAATGCATTTACATCAGGACTTTTATTTGTTTCTAATAACTGATATGATAACTGATAAATACTGTCAACTTCTTTGTTATTGGGGTCCAAATTTCTGCCCAGTCAGCCAACAGTAGGTAATAGGATGATTACTACTAGTGTTTATTACTACTGTCATAACTGATCTGGATGTAGCAACAAAGCACATGAAATGTATGCCTTGTAGATGAAAAAAAAAAAGAAGTAATAAGTTCTTTCATATTGATTTTAAAATTGTTATCACCTTAAATTAAAATAACTTGAGTGAGGCCAAAATGTGATTGTTTACAGAGGTTTAGCTTTATTATTAAAGTAGTGTTTCGGTAAAAGGGACCTCTTTTTCAGTTTCATTGCCAATTTCAAAATCATTGTTTATACCAGCTTGAGTTTGGCCCTAAATTTGTATCGTCTAAAAAGTAACTGTAATCTCTGAGTGAGTTTTATATGCTATGTTCTTTTAATTATATTTTATAAAAGTATTTTATGAACATTTCATACTGTTTCTAACAAAGTGAGTAGACTTTCAATAAAAGCTGTTGTCAGCTGTGCTGTTCTTCTGCATATGAGAGTTCCTGGCTATATTATAACAGAAAAGCTTTTCTACTGTGGCAGTCCTACAGGAACAAAGCAGTGTCAACCGGTAATAAGTCAGAAGTAATAAACTGAACAGACTTGAGTGGATGTTGAAGTTTGCATTGTACAAAGAACAATACAATTCAAACCTTCATAGAGAGGTTGTTTCATCTGACAACCATAAAATTGCAAGGAATCGTCTTGTAGAAAAAAAGTTTGCAGAGTCAGAAATTCGAACAAGTAAACATTACTTGAAAGTCATTGGTACGGAGTAGGCTTTCACAGAAAAACCTGCCTGTAGTCTTAAAAGTGGCATTTTGTAACAGACTGAGACATAAATCTCTTTATCACTAGAAACTTAATCACACTGACTCTGTTACTTGACAATCATCCCACTCAGTGGTTGTGTTATCGGGAATTAATTTGAGGGCATTCTATTGTACCCAAGTAGCTCTTGAAAGGTGTGTTTTGCAGATAAAACAAGTTACTGCATTTCAGATATGCAACAGCTATATTCACCTGATCATAAGCTAGATGAATTTGGTCTTGCTTGGCTGTAATTTCTTCTCTAGTTCTGGACACCGTGACTGGTGCTTTGGTTTTATCAGTGGCAATTATTTTCGGAACTACGGTAGTTTTCTTAGCTTCCTTTTTAATCTAATTATTATAGTAGAAATAAAAGTTTCAGTTACATACGATCTTGAAAGAAATTTGAGCAATGGGAAAGCATTTTGGAATGGGAAAAGGGAAGTAGAATTAAGGGGTTAGATCCTTGTGCACTGCACACAGCTCTGTATTATATGTATACTGGTAAGTACTGTTGCACCCTGACACCTATTTAAATGTAAGTAATTATTTTAAAATTTAAAAAAAAGCTAAAATGCATTTCAGGAGTCAGTCAGTCCGTTCCAAAGGTCAGTCAGAAAAGAATTGCGGACATTCTATTAATGAAAACAGTTAGGAGAGGAAGGCAGAGGTGGAATAATACAGTCTAATTAGCAGTAGTTCTAAAAATTTGTAAGTGGAATAAATCTTAGAAAGAATGAGCCAGAAATGTATAGTTAGTATTTTTTGAGGGACACATAAGCTTTGTAAAGAAGAGAGGATAAAAAACCAAATATGGTTGTAGTAGTGCTATTCACCTTTTCATGAGTTATGCTGACTTGTTCCTGTTTGGTAGCAATTCCTTCTTTAGTTTTCGATATTATGACTGGTGGTTTAGGTTTATCAGTGGTAATTACTACCTTAGGTACAGAAGGTTTCATATCTTCCTTTCTTATCTAGTTTTTATGGTAAAAAAAATAACAGCAATCAATTATGTCTGTTGTCAAAATTACACATCTTTTCAGGAAAGTGGGATAAGGCTTCAGAATGTATATCAATAAAAGAAAAAATATCACCTGAGAAATGAAATAATTCTTTTGTACAGACCAAGTTATAGTCTATTGTATATGCTAGATTTATATGAATGAAGTAGATTCAAAGTCATTAACATATTGTATTAATCTGTCCGTGAATTAGAGAAGTTAATTGTGATATATCATTGTTCTGTTTTGTAGAAACTGTTTGCATAAAAATGAGTATTACTGACAATATTTTCTCCCATCAGTAGATGGAACTATTTCATCATTCACTCCAGCAAACAATGGTTCCACAATATGATCTAGCAGATGCATTCAGTCCTCACACAAATAGGAACTTCCTTAAATCAAACTCCACACCTAAATATATCATGAGAGATAACCATTACTATTTGTCTTCAAAAATCTACCTTCAGACAAAAAGCAAAAGTCATTAGCCATCAGATGAAATTCTGAGTACCCTGGCAACAAAAGCCATAATGCTCAAAGGAAGGGCAGCTGCATCCTTCCTCTGTAGAAAGAGCTGCTACGGAGTCAGTAGAACCAGACCTACAACACTGGGCATACATCTAGAATATCTTGCTTTATAAAGTCTTCATTTTGTAATCTCCTCTTCATAAAGAAGAAGAACAAAGATACGTAGCACATTTGATGATGAAAGAGGTTTCATAAACTTAGAGTATAACAATGAGCTAAACCTCTGTAACATTTATTTACCGTTTCATGAGCAATGTGCACTTGCTCATGTCTGGTAGATATTTCTTCTCTGGCTCTTGATATTCTTTCTTGTTCTTTGGCTTTGTCAGGGGCAATTATTACTGTGGGTACTGGAGTTTTCTCTGGTTCTTTTCTTATCTGGATGTTTACAAATAAAGAAGTTTAAATTAGATATTGTTAAAAAATATAAGATATGTGATTTTCAATACATTTGGAAAAGAGGATGCAAAGGGAGGAAAAATGAAGAACTCTGGAATTCAAAATCATCTAGTCTGGAAACAACAACAACATAAACAGATTTTTTATAAAACTTATATACACTTAGCATAAAAATACTTGCTTTGCTACTGAAAGCAGTAATAAAATAAAAAAATCAGATCAGAGGAAAACTGTCCTGCATCATAATCAGGTTGAGAAAACAAGATTTAGATAACTTTTACTTTGCCAGGAAGTTTAGATGTAATCTGCACATAAACATGTACTTTTTTCTCCCAAGTGGATTTCTGTTTCTCAGTACTTTAAAGATAGGTTACACTTTCTTCCTCACACATTTCAGCTAGAATGCAAATGTAACATTTCTCTATAAAAGCTGGTCTTCCATTAAATCACATCTGTCTGATAATGCACATGCTAAAATCATCAGAATTCCAATCAGTCATTATTTTCAAAATTTATTTCAATGCAGAATGAGTTTTTCCTCTTTTTTTCTGATCCACTGTGCTGCCAACAAACAAAGCAGGCTACAAATGGCAAGCTTAGAAACAAAACCAGACAAAAAAATGGAAAATTTAGGATGTATTTCCTACATGTCAATTACGTAAATGATTGAGAATACTATCTAGTAAATCGCCATACAGTGCATAAAAAATAGATTTTTTTCTAAGTTAAAACTTTGCAAGTTTATCTATCACATTCTTAGGCATTAAAAATGGAACTGAAATAAAAAAGGAAATACAGTCATCATCAAAGAGAGACAGGAGAACAATAACAATGTAAACTAGTAGAGTGAACACATATAAAAGGAAAAAATAATAATATGGTACGTCATTTGTCTTGTTCATAGGCTTGTCTTTTTGATGAGATATTACATTTCTTGAACAAGGCAGGGTATGACAACCACAGGTAACATCTGTCTGTATTCACCTTCTCATGAGAGATGTGCCTTTTTTCTTGTGAAGTAACAATTTCTTCTCTAGTTCTTGATATTACTGTTTGTTTTGTTGTTTTATCACTGGTAACTACTACTGTTGCCTCCTTTCTCACCTGATTTTCATAGCAACAAACAAAAAAAACAAAGCCTTAAAATTCATTTTAACAAATTGACCATCAAAAGAAGAGGAGAAAGAAAAATAAAAGAGGAATGAAAGTGAAGGAAAAATACTAAGGGAGAATTATTTCATTCCTAGTGGGGAAATTATAAATGAGATGTTAGAGGGAAAACTTCATCAGTGTAAGAAGAATGTTAGAAAATAAATGACAAGGGATAATAAAGGATCACTTTCATAGAAGGCATTCTTAAACTTAAGAACAGTTTAAGAAAAATTCAATCCTGCTATGATGGAAAGCAATGGAATAAGTGATCCAAGAACATTTCTTTACAGTCCAGGTGCCCTGTGAGAGTACACATGCGTTTGTGGTGCAGTGGGTAATATCTTGTTAATTCCTCACGGTGAATCATGCCTTGCTTGCATGTTGGATGAAGGGATAAAAGGGAAGTCATAGAATGTCTGTGCTCTATTTCTACCTGCTCCTGAACAGGTTGAACGTGGACTGCAGTCATTGCTGTCCTTTTAGCAGTTTGCTCTACAACACTTGGAGCTGGTTCTCTCACCATGGCTTGATCCACAGCAGCAACAACCGTAGCAACAGCTGCTGTTTTTTCAGTGTCCTTTCTCACCTGTGTTAGTCACATCAAAAGACATTTTTTTTTTCACGTTTTGCACACATTCAGAAGAAGCACAAAACAACTATAGAGACAGAATGTTGCAAGGAAGCATTTGCAGCAGAACTTTCTCAACAGCAGATACACACAGGTTTTTATACACAGCCTCTCAGATTCTGTTTAGCAGATCTATCCAGCAGTGGTGAGTCCACACATAGAGCAAAATCTTAATTCTTAAAATAGACTTTACCTCTCTAGCACCAGCTGCAGCCTCACCAGCACCACTAACGGTAACTTGTTCTTGGACCCCGTATCTCCCCTCCCATCTTTCTTCAGTTCTTATTTGGGTAGCACTTGTAGATACTCTTGTTTCCTGCATCTGGGCTTCTGTGGTTGCAGTGTAGCCTTCCTGCTTCCAAGGAGGAAGGACTTCGGCCCCAGCTGTTGTCACTACATGTGTTTTACGGATTGGAGATGGAGATTTCACTGGTCTGATAGGTGAGGTGGAGATTCTTCCAGCAGGAGAAACCGACCTAGTGAAAAAATAAAAGTATTAATATAATTAATGTAGTGTCATATGACAATTATATAAACAAATTCAGTCTGAACTTGAATTCATTCCCCATTTAGGGTATCTTCAGTACTTTGTAGTTTGATTTTAAAAAGATTTAAAAGTGTAAATTACACTTACCTATTTTTAACGTTATGCCTAATGTGTTTTTGTCATACTTGTAACTGTAACACATCTTTGTAGGAGCTTAGTTAGGTTTCCAATAAGAAATAAGGGCAAACGTCAAAGGGCATTTCACTCGAGCAGATATGTTTAAAATTTAAAAATACCTCATTAGTTTTCGTTTGCTCTACCTTAATTCTCCTATTAGAAAAATATAAAAGACTTATGGGTTGTGAGTATTGCACATTATATTTGTGGTCTTTTTTCTGTAGCGAGCCACAAAATTAGTAGCCACTTGGAAAGCGACAGTTTCTAAATTTTGATATTCCAAAAATTCAATCCCATTCCTAGCAGAGAGTTTTAAAGCATTTCTCAAAATGCTTTAACAGGCTTTCTAACTTAGATTTTTCTTTGAGAGGAATTATTTAATGCTGTATTTCCCTGATAGAACTAACAAATAGCAGCAGTAGGGGGCAGCAGTATCATATGAATTTTTAGATTTATTTTCTAATGTGTTGTATGTATAAAACTGGTTTGACTAGAAGGGGAGTCCAAACTCCTAGTTCCGTATGCACTCTAGATGGCACTATTGAATTATTCTTTCTTCTATGCAGTTTATTAGTTATTGCTAGTTACTATCAATACGTTTGTTCCTGTCCTTGAAAGTTATTCTCAATGAGGCAAAATTCACCAGCATACATAGCTCTGACAATTTAAATGGGGTTCCGCTGAGAACTCAGTTTGGAGACACTCCATGATGATGGTGCTTCAGTCTGCTGAAACTTCAGGACTTACAAAGCAATTTTCTCTCTACTTGCCTCTCAGTGCAGACCTCCTGGGGTCTCCCAGACCACGAGCCCTGCTCTTCAAATCACTCACTGTTCCTCTCAAGACCCTTTATACAGCAGAGCTAAACTTTATCTTTCCACAACCACAGTTAACTTGCCTACCCTCAAAACACTATTTCTGCAGTCATTTCCAGCACGTATATGTTCATTTTTTTTTTCACATATCCTTCCATTCTGTCTGCCTGACATCAGAATGTCATTTCTCTTTTCTCTGTTCACCTAAAATAATCAAGGGCCAAGTCCTCTGCTGTTTTCTTATCTTTCATCATGAGCTTCAGCTACTTCAGCTGTATGCAGAACAAGCAAGTGGGATTTATTGTCCAAAGGATTTTCTTACATATGGGACAGAAAATTTACATGAGAAGCATGCACTTCTCTAACAGTGGCAAATATGGCACATTATAGCTCACAGTCAGACTAAACTCAGTATTAAGTCAGTTCCTTCTTCCATTTGTGTACCATGCTCTCATTCTACAGCATTACTGCTGTAAGTGAAAGTGATTCAAAAAGCAATCTTGTCTGAAAGAATAATAAGTTTACCTTACTGGTGAGGGTGTTGGTGCTCTGACATGTCTTACAGGTGATGGTGATTGTCTAACAGGAGACGGTGATTGCTGTCGTGCCATTTGTGCTTTTGCAGCAATTATTGGTGGGGTTGGTGATTTTGATGTAGGTCTAGGCGGCATTCGTGGAGGTGCTTTGTGTGGGAGCTGTTGGGCTGCCGCACCTTCTATGACCATTTCAACACTTGCAAGTGACCTGGCATCAAAGTGGGTTTCAATCTTCTACAAAGAAGTCAAGAGAAGAAGTCTGAGAGACTGTAGAAGTAATCATCTGCATTTTAGCGTTACCTGCTTTCTTTTTGAAAAATATACCTTTTCAATTCTGGCTTGTCTTGTTTGTGAAATCTGAGCAGTCGAAACAATTGTCTTTGTCTTTTTAGCAGGAACGGCTTCTTCCTCACCTTTTGGAAGAGAAAACATGTTCAGGAGAACTGCATACAGCAACAAACAATAAGAAGTTGCAGAAAAAAATGAATAGTCAGTTCCAATTATATACAAATGCATATAAACAACAGAAAGAATTAAGCAACCATCTCTTTTCCCTGCAGTATCTATAGACAGATAATTGTGGAAACTGTTGAAATAATATTTCTGCATTACTATGTCATTAGAGAAAAAAAACAAAGAACAACCAAACCAAAGCAAAATCCATGTATTGTAGATTCTTCAGGATCAGTCCTGGATCTCAAATGACTACACAGCCTGGAAGCCTGACTGAGGGGAAATCCAAGCAAGATTGCTCTGGGGAGAATGATTCACTGCTACAGTTCTCTTCAAACAACTGTCTCCATCCTTACCAGGCTCATTTGCAAGACCATTTACAGTTGTGCAGCCCAGTATATCTGTTCTATCAAAACCAGATTAAAAATGCAACTTTGAGAAATCTACAGAACAAAACTAGAACTGAAAGTATCCTACACTTTTTTTCTGTCTATTGTATACTCCGTTTAAAGAAGTTTAATTATGGAGAAATGGTCCTTTGAAATTCTCAGATAAAAATCTTTGTCAAATTTCACCAAAAACACTGCTTTTTCACAACAAGTTAATAGCCTTAAAGTTATAAACCTATTGATACAACTTTGATGAAGTGGTGCATATTGTACCACTACTACAACGAATGCTTTCTTATTTTCATGGCTTGCAACTTCATCTCTGTTACCTTGAATTAGCAATTCAGCTGTTGAAGTAGCACGTCCCACGTTATTTGTGGCATTTACTGAATAGGTACCGGAGTCTTCAGGATATGCTTCTGCAATTATTAGGCTGTAAAGGTCTCCTTCTTGTAAAATTTGAAAATCGGGGGAGCTTTGGATTTCTACTCCGTCCCGATAGAACTTCACCACAGGTGTAGGGATTCCAGTCACTCTCACGTCAAGTCGAACTTGACTTCCCTGTCTTGCAGTCATGCTCTGTAGTCGTTGTGAGAAGTTTGGTGGTGCTGTTCCAGCTACAGTTTTATTGAAGAAATAAAGAGAATAACAATAGTGTCTGTTAAAAAGAACTGTAAAGGCGAGATATTTTCATTACTAGAAGTGCACAAACTCTATTTCTCCTTCACATACTACTCTTAGGTGATACTATCTTCTCATTCAAAACATAGAGTTGATTTGCCAAAATGCAAACACCTGTAACTTTTTTCATGTGCTTAAAATTTCTGATAATTCTGATCATGTCCACGATTGCGAATGTTTCATTTCATTGAGATACATTGATTATACATGTATACCACATAAGGAGTAAGTGCAATCTCTTGGCTATGGCCTATTATTTGAGTTATTCTGTTAAATATAATTTAAATCATTAAATATCATTAAGGGCTCCATCCTGGAGAACTTTTTCCTTTTTTTATGTGTAGATTGAATGCAGCCAGCGTGACAGATCACACAAGCAGAAGTATAGAGGGCTAAGCCAGAAGTTTGTGACTGTGATTAAGAGTTTATAAGATCAAGATTAAACTTAATACAGTTAAGGTGTAAAGGACACTGTTAGAAATTACTGGTGAGAATACATGCTGAATTCTAGACTGCTTTAGGAAAAAGAATTTGTTTTGCTATTTCTTTGCTAATGATGTATTTTGAATCCGAACTTTTTCCATTATCGACCCTTCTGCTATCGCTCACTTTCTCACATTGCCAGCAGAGAGAGGGGCCTTTCTTTAGCTGCTTGATACCTGTGACAAGTAGCTCAGCAGTACTAGTCGCTTGTCCAGATCCATTGGTGGCTTGTACGGTGTATCTTCCACTGTTTGCTTCTGTCACGGTGGGGATCACCAGTTTAGCGCGGCCATCACTAAACGAGATCTGCACACCGGGCAGAGTTGCAGCAGAGAGAACCTGGCCATCCCGAAACCAGCTCACCTCAGGAACTGGGAAACCTAAGGAAAAAGGACAACAAAAGGAGATTAAGATGCTATGAAATGCCATATATCCAAAACTACCACAATATTTGCTCACATATACACAGTTATAGTAAAGCGTAAGGAGAGAGGAACAGATCTACGATTGCATGTCCAGTGCCACAGTGGTAAAAGAATTTATTTTTCAGAAAGGTCTTTAAAATGCTTTTAGCAACAGGACAACTACACAGACTACTGCATTTAGGAGATCACTTGAATAATGAGTGGTCTGTAGTGTTTGGCAGTCCTGTTGAGGAATAAAAGTCGAAATTACTAGTGGAATGAATTGATGCATGTAAGGGGTTTTTTTTTTATTTATTTTCTAGTATCTAAGTAGTATTGATAACAAAAGCTGGTCCATTACTTTGGAGAAAAAGTAAAAATCAGAACTTCCAACCAAGCAGTTGTCCTAACACTAAATGATTTTAGAAAATTAAGTGACAGAAAAAGGGACTGTTGTAGACTTTAACATCAAGTACCATTAATGTTGTCGGGTTTTATTTCTCTCTTCTAGAGTGAATTCTGTTTGAGTTTGGTGGAAAGCAGTCAGCTGGAAGCAGCTGATCTTTTGTTGTTCAAATATTTATTCTTTTGTTGTCAGGAACCTGAACAGGAGTCTTCTGGTCAGAAGAGTTTCAGCTGTTTTTTAAGCTTTAAATGGTTATTTCAGATTCCTAATGGAGATTCTCTTCCCACTGTTCTACTCAGCCAACTTTATTGAGCAACTAAGATCTATTTGATGAATAGGTAAAATTTTTATGAGTCACATAAGGAGAACAGCTAATTTAAGGAGACAGTTCCAGCTCTTTTTGTAGTCCTAGAACACCATTTCTCCAACATGAAAATCCCTTCAAATTTACTTTGGGTACTTCTCCATTCAAGCCAAATCACCAAGTGCACTGCACAGGGGCTCAGGAATGACATCTGAGACTCTCCTTGCTACAGCTGCTCTAATTTTCCCAGTTCCACTCTCTGTGGTTTGGAAAACCCCAAGACCACAGAATTCGGCTTTCTTTTTAGAGTATCCATTTCATTATTTTGGGGTTTAATGTGCCAGGAATAAGACTGTGTGAGACTAAAAAGAGGAGATTGAAGCCTTCTGCAGTTGTACCAGACTTGGTTAGGAAAGTTTTAAATTTTACCCATAGTTGAAAAAATGATTTTCAGATATATGTAAAATAGAAACACACACAGAGAATGTGGCCAGTTTTAGAGAGGATTAGAAACCAAAAAGGTGAAAGTACCTTTAAGCATCATTAATTTCACAGATGGAAGTTGGTCAAATTTCCTATCAAATAGCCCCGACGGTGCTGGTATAATTCAGTTTTGTACTACTGATATAAGACAACTTGGGCATTATCACCATAAATGTAACCAGCACATCCCACTGATTTGATCCAGAGATATGTCTTCAACATTTGTGCAAATCAGTTTCAAAATGTTTTAAGCTAGGCAACGAAAAATCATGTTGTCAATAGTGAAATCCTTGAAACATTGACAAAATTATTTATATTCTTGGTGCAGCATGATTAGCAAGTACAGGGGTTTGTGTGGTAGGTTGAACATGGCCTAAATTTTTAAAAATTTAGTCTATTTTGGTGTCTCAAACTGGTATGTTCAAGGGATTCAAAGTTAGAAGGTGTTTTGAAAATCTGAGCCCTAATTCACATTAAAAGAAACTCATATTCACTAGTTTACTAGCACTCTGCTACTCCCATGCCACAGATCTGGGGACTAGAAGGTAAGATCTAGCTCAGATTATAGATATTTTTACCTGGACTTGCAGTAAGGACTTACTTTTATAAGTGCCAAATTGCACTATGTTTTGAATATCAGTCATTAGGATATTCTTTTGCATATTAGAACCGTCCTTTAGGTTTTTTGAGCTTTACTGCCAAAGAGATGCAAATGAACCTGAAGTGTCTCAACTTCACTGCTTAAGTAATTGAATTGAGTGAGATTGTCCTGACAAAGATGAAAGTGACAGGAACTGCCAGCCTGTGGACAACCTCTGTCCTGCTTTCAACAATGTGCAGAGTGTAAAGGCTGGCTTGCGTTGCGTAATACATCGGTTCAAAGAAAGTTAAGCAGAAAGTTTATTTATTCTTTATGAACAAATTCAGTACTTGATTAGCAGTGTGGAGACATGAGGATGGGCACAGTTCTAATGCCAGCAGCACTGCAGACTTTCTTGACAGTGATGTGCTGTCTCATGTCCCCTCAGTCACTGCCGACCCAGTAGGACTCCCCCCGTGACGATGTCCTGGCTGCTCTGGCATCTACTGCTTTTAATCACAGGGTTTGTGCGTTCTGAGATTTCTGAGCCCAGGGGGAGGTCCTGGGTATTTTTGTCTGATATCAAACCCTCGTAATATGGCACTTAATTCACAGTCTGATACAACAGTACAATTTATTTGTTCTGGTTTGTGGACTGCAAAATTGCATCTCAGGTGGTTGCTAAGCTCTTCTTGGTACTCTTAGATTAACAGAGCTCTTCGTGTTCGAAATGTGTCTCTGTATTAATACTTGACTTGCATATTAAAAAAGCTGCGTCATCAGACATAAACAGAAAGTCTGAATTTCAAATTCACCATAATTTATGACACATAGGAAGGGCAGACAATGTAGCAGAATAAAGCTGTATAGTCCATTATTTACGCAATTAGTTCAAGAAATTAAACTTTCCTATTTTTTACGCATTAGAAAAACTAAATGCCAAGCCACTGTCAGATCTGTCAATCTCAGTGAATGTTTTTAGGGCAGGAAAGATATCCCAGAATCTCACAAAGTGAATAAAAGATTGTTGGGACTAAAATACAAATACAGCACATGCTATTAGAAAATCTGCTGTATCTCCCCTAAGTAAGAAATCAAGTTCCCCTCCCAAGTACTCCATGGTATCACACAAAGGAAAAGAGACAAAATCACACATTAAGCCATAATGTTAGCATCCTAACTAGTTCTGATGATATATTTATATATTCATAATAACAGTTAGCACTGTAATCATGAGTGGAAAGAAACTTTTCACAGAAAATTTACAGTGTACATACAAAAAGAGGTCAGGGCAATTAACTGAAGAGCAGAGGGCCAAGTAACAGAGTAAGGCATGAAAAAATATCCCGAATTTAGACTACAAGACATGTTCAAACACCTTGTGTGAACCTTGTGTGAGTCAGTGTCATCTGAAGAGGCCAAGGAATGAACTGCAGTGGACCATAGATGTCATAGATCTCTGTAGCTGGACAGATCATGTGTTTGCACCTGTCACAGAGCATCTGGGTAGTGTTTTACGGTATGTGGATCATCACATTGCTAATGCCTGTAAGACAATATAATTCCATCGGCAGGAACACATGTCATTTCTCCTTACTCACTGCCGAGGTCAGAGGCACTCTTAGAACAGGGTGTTGGTGAAGATAAAGTTATCTCTGGGGCTTGTATGGGGTTTTGCACAAGATAGGGTGCTTTATTAGCATGTAGATTGGCAAAATGAACTATCCTTTAAAATTATGTGGCACTTTTAAAATGCATAAACAAATTATAATAATCTAGTCTTGTACAACCATCATGATCACCATACACTTCTACAATCTAGCAAATGAGGGTTTGCTACCCTCTTCAGTGGCCACAAGAACCCAGATTTTGTGCTTTTGTTCCCCCTGCCAGAACTCTGGAACTGAATAAACACAAGGGCATAGAAGGTAGAAATATGCTTTAGCCAGAGTAAGGCTTAGCATGAGGTTAATGAAGAACTAGCATAGGCCTTGCTTTTGCACCTTGAATCCTCATTCTGTCCGATCATCATCCAAACAAGATTATTCTCTCTGCACCCCTACGAAGTTCCCTTATTAGCACAGTATGTATTTTTATGTACACACTTTTCATGCTATTTCCACCCAGTTTTGATGATTCTAACGCATCAGAATTAGACATTGGTTTCATTGTCAGGATGGTTGGTTATTGCCCGGGAAGCCTCGTAACCTTATCCAGCATGCTTGTACCTATCTGACAGCACCTCACAGTGCTGATCAGTACCGTATGATGGGGATATGAATTCACATTTCAGCACTGATTTTTACCGATTCAGATCAGATTATGATCTATGAGAACTGTTATTGTTTGTCTTAGCATAAACATTACAAAAAATAACAATAAAATATAATCAGTCTTGCAAGAATGAATCAAAACCTTACCACTAATATGAGCCTCAAAGGTTGCGGCACTACCCTCCAGTGCCACAACACTTTGTAACGGCTGCGTAAATGTTGGTGCTTTCGTCGTCATCTTTACAGGCACTCTGAAAGCAACAAAAACATGATTAGGTATCAATGGTAAAATTCTTACTATACACACATCCTTCTTGCTACATTTTTAGGAATATTTGTAATTATTTTTGTAACAATTTACTCTTCTCATTTTAAATCATGCTGATCTGATGAAATGTGAAGACTGTAGGTTTTGACAAAGTTATATAGCGTATTACTCATAGGGCACACTTGGCTGAGTTGGATATGAAGCTGTTTTATTTAGTGGAGCTGTGATTTGGCACTACAGGTATGCAGCAAGAGACAAAGTTCTGCTTGACTCATTGCATGACCTTGTGCAGGTCATCTTAGCCTCTATTTGCCCATTAATCTCCTTTGCCTAAAGAGAAAATAATATCCACGCAAAAAAAAAAAATTAATTGTTTCAAAATATTTTGTTGGTGCAAAGCATTTTCATTCTCCAGCGGAAAAACAACTAGATCGCTCAGTAGCGACTGAAAAAAATGTGAAGGTCTACAATTCATTTGGCTTTTAATAATTAAAAAAAAAATCCAGGAGTCTCTTTTGAAAGCAGTCTGTAAGTAATTAATAATCTAATTTTACACAGAAGCATATTGGCGTTAAAGATGAAGATAAAATTCTACTCTTTCTTAGAGAGTATCTCAGTGGAATTTTGAATATGGGAAGACAGCCACCTTGGAAATGTGAGCTAGGAGATAAAGTAGCCACTGACACTGATGGTTTGAACAACTGCAGATCCATGTGAAATCTAAAAGGAAAAAAGTTTGCTTTCTTTCCCTATGCCACAAGATCCTACTTTGAAATAGCACACTGCCACCAGATAAGCTTCTGTATCAGGAGGATTTTATATTTGCACAAACATATTTATTTACTGATGTTGAATTGTGCAGGTTTTTAAAATGTATTTAGTATCTTCTTGATAGTGTCCTGCATCTATTAAAGTTACAATTTTTCTCGTTAAAAAATCCACCTGAGAGCATATCATGCTCTTACTAAACAAGGGTTAAGCCTATGATCTTTCAAGTCAATCTCACTCATACATTTACTGTCAGTTACTTTAGCTTTTGTGCCTGGTTTTGTGGCCTTACCAGGATAACTTAAAAATTAACAAGAAAGTGAAGCTTCTTTCACTATGAGCCAAATTTGTGCCACTTTTCAAAGGGGTGAAAATTCTTCATGGTATGAGTTCCTTCAATGAAATCAGTGCCTGGTGCCTATATACAATAAGCGTGCATAAGGAAAGAACGGGATATTTTATTGGGATTTTGAGCTGCTTTTACTTATTATCTGGATACTTGTTTCAGCTTGACAGAGGAACAGCCCTATAACAAAGCTTTTCATCTTTGAGGGTAGAGGGAAATAAGTTCAAATTATAAACAAATGACCAACATTTTATTGTAACACAACACTAGTTTTGTAAAAGGAAGATGAAGACAAATATCTGTCACATGCAATTCATTAAGATCTACTTCAGCTATAACTATGTTTTGAAGTTCAGCTAAAATATATGGAAATAATCTTAGAATATAATTAAATGTTATGAAAGCTTATATATATATATATGCAATTTCCTGACCCCAGATTAGACTGGACATCATTAAATTAAGTAGAATTGTCACTAAGTTCACATAAAGTTTATATGTTTCATTGTCTAGGCAAATTTTGGTGATGAAGATCTGATCTTATAAGGCTTTTTGTATAATTAGAATTGAAAGTATGCATCTGAAATGTCATGTTCCAGAAATAACCTTCCCAGCTCTGAATGACAGCAGACAAGTGTTCCAGAGCTGCCATGTAACTGATACCTTAGCAGTTGATTCCCTTAAAAAGTCATCAGCGCCTAGCTGATACCATATGCATTTTATCAGAGCTATTCTTGGAGCTTCTCAGTTTATCTCTCAGTAGCATAACCTTGAACACTCCCAACAGAAAGGAGTTTTCAAGTTAAGCAGATGTTCCCAAGCACTTTTCAAATCTTAATTTATATAGTCTCCAACAATAAATATACTGGAAAAACTTTTTCCTGAGCGTTATCGAAATTTACTCACAGAAATGTGAGATACAATCCAGACAGAGGATTTAAGCACTCCATGTCTATACTGTGAAATCTAAACCCCTCTGTGAGCAAATTTATAAAAAACAGATCATACCAGGATTATTAAGGACTGATAAAATACTCATTACACTATCAGAAACATGCTACTAACCTGATCTCTCAAAGTGCCTGTAAGAGTGGGCTAAGCCCAACGAAATCTTCTTGAACGACGTCCTTATCCAGAGTAAGATTTTTTAGACAATCCCAGCATGAGAATCGTTGAGCCTCTAATCATAAAAACAAAACTACACAGTCTTGACAGTGTAGTTTTGTTTTTTTGCAATCCCTACACCCGAGGCGAGGCGGGGAATGCACGACTGCTCAGAAGTGCTAACATAGTTGTTTTGCTTTATATACCCCAGCTCTCTTGACAGGTCTGCCTCATGGTGCCAGCGCCTGTTCTGATTGGTTTCCTAACAGAAAGTATCTTGTGAGAGGGGACCCACTCTGTGTAACCGTACACCACCCGTTGGTTTGATCGACAGCGCTAATTTTGGAAGCACAAAAGGGATTCACCAAGGAAACTTCATCTGTTCCAAAGATTTTGATTTGTAATTCGATTTGGTTTATAATGCGCAATTTACAAGCCATTGCAAATTTCCTAAGTCATAAGTGCAAGACAAAGAAAGTGATATTGAAGCATTTTAGTAGAGGGTACAGACAAGTCAGCAGTAGTCATATCAGTGAGATTCAGGCTTACTTTCTTTCAATATAAAACATCTAAGAAGCTAACAAATGCATCTGTCAATCACCAGAATAAATAAGTAAGCTGAGCTCAGACATGTGGCTGCATGCTATTAGAATGCACTGTGTAAATTATTTTTTCCCATAACTTTGAATTCTAAAATTGTCCTTGGTAATATACAAATTTGGTGATTTGGGGTTTTTTTTGTTTCCATCACGATTTTTCTGTTGGATGTTCCACACAGTTAAGCTTAACAAACAATAGCATACAACGTGCAGAAATACAAATTTTTTGAAAGTAAATTAACATAGTCAACTACTGTAATTTCTAAAAAAACCCAGATTTTAAGTCTAACGGCTTTTTTTCTAGGCTGTGGAGGCCTTGTGCAGACCACAGAGTTAATCATCCACGGAATAGCATATTAGTTTGTAAACTTTCACTAGCCTAGCTTCGTCACTCTATGCAGCTAATTGTACCATTAGAGTTATTGCCTCCAGAGCAGAGGCAGGGCTAGTAAATGACTCTCTTGTATAGCTGGAATGGGAGGTGTTTTGCCAAAACACCGTATCTGCCCGTTTCCTGTGTTGCCTTTTCCTTTCCTATGAAGTGGAATATATATAATACATATCTAGCAAACTCTTTAAGCACATAACTTTCTTAATAAGACTACTTCTGTGCTTAAATTCAAGCATGTGTTCAGCTGTTTTGGTAAATCTTCAGTCTGATGTTACCAAGATCCACATTGAAATGTATCCCAGAGGATACCTAGAGAAGTAAGCACAGGCTGGAGTTTTGTACTCATCAGCTGCAACCTGATAGAAACAACCTGAAGGAAAACTCCAGCAGGAGCTCCAGAAAGTGCCTGCCAAGGAGAGAGAATACCACCGCTGTGATTCCTGCAAGAGGGTAGTATACTAGAGGCTGCAGATATGAAAGAAACAAGAAAGGACGTATTGCTGTGATCTCATAAAATAACTTCAGAAATTTGATCTGTCCTTTAATTTACCCATGCCATAAGGTGTCAACTTTATGGCTACTCTTGGCATGCAGCAGTAACAGAAACTGGAAGAATAGTCTCTACACTGGTACTGTCTGGATTTTAAGAGAGGTTGAAAGTCAGACTGCTATGGCTTATTTTTAGCTTTATGCTGGAAACAGATGTCAGAGAGCCTAATCTCTCTGTATAAGACTTAGTATGATGACAAATGCAACTTAACATATTAGTGGGGAGTAGAAGTTAGCTTCTACCAGAAGACACAAAATGTCCAAAGAAATCTGTGTAAAGGGTATCTGATATCTGATTCTAAATAGGGACTTGCTAAATTAGCAGATGACCATTTTTCCTCTGTAGTTAAATGTTTAAATATTAAGTGAAAAATCAAACAGAGAAAGAAAACAGGCTAGTATCTGCAAGCTTAATAAACGCAGCCAGCTTAATGACAATGTCTAAGTCAAACAAATAATTTAAAAGTTTATAAACATGTGATAATTTCCAAATGACAAAAGTGTGCAAACTGTCATGTTTGAAGTTATGAGATGATCAGAAGTTGAAATTTTTCCATTTCAATCAAATTGATGACAATAGTAGAAAGTTACAAGGAAAAAATTTTGCTTCATTCAAATATGTAAAATGAATATATTGTATTTTTAGAGTAAGTTCCTTCACACTTACTATTTTTTTTTAAGTTTTACATTTGCTTTTGATCACTATTAAATCTATTTCCATTCCAACAAAGGTTTGTACCTTCTCAGTTTTTTCCTTTTGCTGGTGAATTCAGAAATGGAATTGAACAGTGAAATATTTCTCTCATCTTCTAATGGAAATATGGGTCGTTTATATTGCATGCTTTCTGTTAACAGAATGACTATCAGCCCTTTGTGATTTCAACATGTTTAGTGTAACATACCGCATCCACAATAGAAAGCAATAAGACTTCAGTTGTCTTATTGTGTAGCAAGGACACTACTGGTAAAAAAAAGCATTATTTCTTTCCTCCAAGATCTAACATAAGTTACACACAGATAATGACAAGGACTTATTTTTTTTCAGGCAGACTTACAGATTGGAGGTGGCTATGAAAATTTCAGCATTTGCTTCAGTCTGCTACTGATTTAAGTATAAACTATATATTGTCAATATTACTGTAGAATACGTTTTGGCCATTGTAGGCCAAAAATACATTTAAGAAATAACAGGTGATCTTCAACACATGAAACATTGTGGTGTGGATACCAGCAACCTCTTTGTACGTGATTCACTCTGATTAATTCTAATAATCCTGTCGACTTGGTGAGTGGAGCTGCACAAAAGGAACAATTAGTTGGCCCACATGAAGATGCCTTGAAAGCTGAAAACTTTAGTCAGAGCATAAAGACAAATTCATTCTTACTTTAACACTGAAAGCTTTAAACTGCCACCTATGCAAGTTTTCAATGTGCTTTTCTGGAGTGCAATGTCCTAATTTGTTTTTTTAAAAAATCACAACCTTTCCTTTTCTTCATTCTTTGTCAAACAGTACTGTGTGCTGTAGCTGCACAGCCAATATAGCCTAAACCATGCTTTCTTTCCTGGTCTCTTAATCTATCTACACATGCTAATCTGCAAACTACATGAAAAGTATCTTTCCCATTTCCTTCTCCACTTACATTTTTCCTTTCTCCCTTCTTTCTTTGTCCCATTCTTTCTTATACATTGTCTTCTGTATCTCCTTCCACAGGCAATTTTCATTTCACTCTGGCCCCCAAACCAAATGTTCAGAACCAAGCGAGTCATGAAATAAGTAATTTGGTCACTTGAAATAAAACTTCTCACTGATAAGATGTTGTTCTAGATCCTTACAGAACTGACAAAACACAATCTGAAACGTATTTAGATATTATATCCTTGCTGAAATTCCATTTTTCTGAAGTCTAAATTTGAGGGAAAAAAATTGTGTTCCCTCCTCCCACACACTTTCTTTCTTTAAACTTAGAAATAACTAAAAACTTCTTCTCTTAACAGTTAAATCGTGACCTGAGATCCAAATGCCTTTCCACCACCTTCATCAGCTCCCCTTGCCCTGGAAACGTTATAAAGAGTACTTTGCAATAAGGCCTTTAGAACCTTAAATAAAGGCTATAAAATGCATTATGGTCACAAGAATATCCATATTTGTGTGGTGCAGCTAGCTTCTGAAAAATTTCAGCCTTTTCAGATGATAACATCTCTTAGCCTAACTGTTGTAACTGATTGTGCAAGATACATTCATCTTTTTAAATACAAACTAGAACTTTCCTGCAGAAAAATGTTTCACTGTTACTGAAGAAGGCATCGTCCGTTGCTCCCATAGCAGAAACAATATCTAAGACACCAAGCAATTTTTGGAACTACTTTAGCTATTTCGCATGTTAACAACTTACATGTGTCTAGATTTGAATGGGTACGGAATGGTTATCAGGGTTCAGTGGTCATAGTTGTCACTCATATCATCTCCTTGGCAATATCTAAGGAGGAGATTTACAGACACCACTTTTCCCAAGTCTGACTTGTATATTATTTCTATATATATCACCCTGCACATTTGCATATGTGGAATAAGGAAGGAATAAACACATTACTTACTCAGCACCTCACCTTAGAAAGCAGCGCCCTACTAACAAAACCTGTTCCCTGATGAAGAGTATATCTACTAACTCTTCCACTTCCTGACACAAAACAATAATTAATATAATACTGGGGACAAATTTCAAGTAACATTGAGGTAGTCCTTAAAATTTAGTAGATATATACATCCTGACTAATTTTGCAGACCTTTTTATGAATTCATGAACATCTGTGATTTATAAAATGAAAAGAAACAAGCACACTTACTGTGTTTCATAACGGATCCATTCCCTGGGAACACTTGGAGTGATAGCTGTGCTCCTCACTGTCAATAGAAGGTTGATGGTTTTTTTGTTTATAAACGCTACCTTCTACTATTTTGTAAGACATACAGATACACAGATTTCTATTTTGCCTTATGGATTATTTAGAAAAGCATTAACTTTTTTTTTTTTTTAAGTAAAGTCCCGTCTTGTGGATCAAGGCGGGAAAAAACCCACCTCAAATATTAAAGTTCAAGTTGTTCTTACAGGTTGACAGTCAAGAGGAAAAGAGAGAAGAATCCAATGCCTTACATTTGCTGAGGAATCGAGGTCAGCAGGCACTGAATTCTGCACTTTCATTTTTACAGAATTGTTTTTTAACTAGGAAATCTTTTATGCCATACTTACAGGTTCCATACCTTTTAGGATTTTTTAAATTTTTTGGGGGGATGTCTGGTATGTACTTTGTCAGTCCTCTGAGCATGACTGCAGTTACAAAGATGGTATTTTCTGTAAAATATTTAAATCTAAACAACATGTGCAAAGGAGGAACTTAGTCATCAGAATGGTAATTGTATGGGATCCACAAGATGTTAGATATTTGTCTCCATTCCATTTTGGGAAAAGCTGTTTGTGAGAGATACAGGGTAAATAAGCAAAGCAACAACCTCAGTCCTCGGCTACTATATTTATGAGCACATATACACAGTCTTATGACTCTTCTGTGGGCAGGATGCCATTGACTTTTCCATAATGTCAAGCAAGTGATTTATGTGATCAGGTGAAGACATGTACATGATATTTTTTTTCAGCTTGTTTCCTCTCTATGCCTGTACTTTAATTTGGAGATAAATTTAAGTTTCTACCAGCCAACCTGCATCTTGTTAGAGACAAATGTTTAATGGTTTTGGCATTATGATTTAAGCAACTCTTAAAAATATTATTTCAGGCCCAATTTTGCATAGATGACACCTACCTGGATGAAGCACAAAGAAGCTGCACTGCTTAAACCCCTGTCTGCTCTCTGTGAGAGGTGTGAGCTGGAGAACACAAAACCAGTGTAGGCCTAATCAGGGTTTATATAAAGAATGACAAAATGTTGCACAATAGGCAGTCGCACAATACACACGTACCTGTGGTATTGGCCAAGCCATACCATTCAGTGCGCTGATGCAGAAGTCGGAGTAGCATATGAATCATTAGCTAGGTAGGACCCTGAAAATCTGAATCAGAAGGATCAAGCTGAAGAATAGTTATTCTGAAGTCTAAGTAGATGTTCTGTTGGTTATTATGTCAGTCAAACAGCCACCCAAAATGGGGTATTTCCTGAACTTTTTTCAATGCTGCAACTGGATGACACCATGGAAGTCCTCCTCTTT
Source organism: Rhinoptilus africanus (assembly GCA_013400135.1). NCBI lineage: Eukaryota > Metazoa > Chordata > Aves > Charadriiformes > Glareolidae > Rhinoptilus > Rhinoptilus africanus. The sequence continues at coordinate 99,310 of VXBO01012322.1, forward strand.
ACCCGCATGGAGCTCTGCAGTGAAGTAAAAAAACCACCTAGACTCTGAATTCCAGAGACGGAGAGAAAAATTTCATCACACTGCCAAAAGATTCAGTTCCACTTCATGTTTTCCTCGTATCCTGAATGGATGCTATGGATCCCGAGGAATTCTATCATTGGGAAGTCCTTGGTTAAACTAAGGATGTGTTTTGAAATTACCGCGGGTATCACTTCACAGTCCAGTCCTTTGGACTGTAATGGCATGCATTAAGTGGAAATGCACTGCTGTGTCACACTAATCCAGTCCTGAAAGCAGAAGCAATATAGCAAAAGAATTCTCCATTATGCTGCCTTAAAGAGACTCCCTCTTCCCTGAAGATATTCTTGGCACTAAGCGTGCATTAGACAAGGTTTGCTATTACCAGTAACCACTTCTTTTGATACCTAACCTCCTCAAACTGTCCCAAAGCTGTTAGAAATAGAGTAATTAACACTGTATTTAATAAACTAGAGAATTCTGTAGTTATAAATTCATTTGGTTTTAAGTCCTCACTTGTTTGTGACTGAATTCTCTATATAAGATAGTGGGAAGAACTATTGATGGAGTTGATGGCATTGATGGAATTTGTAGAAGAATAAAACACTGGGTACTGAGATCTGTAATTTTAAAGGCTAGAGCCTCTTTCTTCCATCATCATCTTCTGTTAGATTTGTCCAACAAACCAGAACAAAACTGCAAGAAATTAGAAATCACTGTCTAATAAATGCTGTGCACAGTTGAATTTTATTAATGATTTATTTATGAAGAAACCAAATACAAATTATAACCTAGATATAAATTGAAGAGCACTCAAAGATTCATCTCCTGACCTACGGGCAATATCTACTAAAGGACACAGCAAACTACATGAGCACCCTGCGTGACTGGGCGTCGTTCAGTTCAACCCATCTTCTGATCCTCTGCAGTAGGCAGGAGAAGAACAGGATCACGTTCCAAATTGAAGCTAATCTCTTGTGGCCTCTCAAGTTCAAGATACACTCCTTGAAGCCAGAGTTTTTCTTTAAACCTGTTTAAAAAAGGTCAGTTAATATTTTTAATGGCGGCAGCACATTGGTAGTTGGCATAGACTGTTGTCTGTGGTCTTGAGACAATATGAGATTAGAGACTACATAAAGAGTGATTCCAGACAGAACATAAAATATCCTCAAACTCATCTTACTGGCAATAACAAATAACCAGAATCACTTTAGTTATAAAGAACAGAAGAGATGGGAAAAATGAAGAGAAATTGATCTGTCTGCATGGTTTACATGTTTTAATCATACTGAATTTTCTATGTGCCCTAAGTAAAATTAACTTGATCTTGCTTTTTTTTGTTGTTTTTTGCTTTGGAATATCTGCCATCTCACAGCAATACAGAAAAAAAGAACAACAAAATATACAGGATCAAACGAGAACAGCTTTTGAATCAACATATGCAATAATTTTCCTCTCCTTTTACATGTTGCTCTACATCTAGACAGACAAACTTTGGGAACTTAAAGACAAGAGAACACTGCTCTTCCTTTTTTTCTATGGCTTTAGGTCATAGAATTCACTACGTACAAAAAGATCAGAAAAAAATCAGACACACTTAGGCAACAAACGCATTTTCATGTGACCAGTGTAGACTTAACATTTTTAGCAGACTGTGAAAGACCAGCCTGACAGCAATCCTAGCTTCTCAATGAAATGGTCATATTAACCAAAACTTCTTTAAAGCCAGGAGAATCCTGGAGACTCTTTTCCATTACAATTATCCACATTCCTTCTAGAAAAAAAAGCTATGTTACTGTATCACCATGAAACCAAATTTTCACCATAAAACAGTCTTATCAATTTCAGAGTTGTGTAATAAACATTATCAAAGAATTGTTCAGGTATTTTCTATTGAAAACCTCTGACAGGAAGTCCTACTTTTATGCGCACAATCTTCCTAACCCCCACCTACATCATCTCATTTTATCTGATGTTTCCAGTATAACAGTGAACTAATAGTAAAGTAAACCAGTTTGGTAACAGTCACAGGATATAAAAACTCTCTCATCCCTGAATACATTACTGAAAAAACAGGCAGTTCTAGCTTCATGAACTACAGTAGGCTCTCAGAGCCTAAATTCAGGAGTCAAGATTTAACCTTGTGCAAGAAGTCACCACAAGCACTATTGACTTCAGGTACCTCATTTAATCTTCTGAGATTGCGCAGTGGGAAGTTTTGGCATCTTTAATCAATTAATGAACGATGGCTGTTCCCATGCTATTAGAACTGCTACTTAGAAAATTTTGTTTCCATAGTCTGTTATTGAAACTTCATGTAGTTCTATCAATTTGAATTTGTGGAATACTTTGTTTCTTTTAGCTGTTCAATCTTACATGAACATCTAGATTAAGATCCCTAGAGTTTTTAAAAATTATTTCACTAAACTAAATACCTTATTGCACAAACTCCATTTTCTATTGTATTACACGGTATTCCATATCTTCTGATGAGGAATTAAGTGTAAAAGGCAATCACGCATTATGTGCTTGTCTTATATTATGCAAAAATTCATAGGATTAGGAAGAGTGTTTGATGTGTGCTTTGTAAATTAAAGTCGTTATGGCTATTGGAGTATTACCAGATGTAGCACAAAGTAAGCTGCAAGTTACCTTACTGGGAGGTGTTTAGCCACTGGCCTTTGATCTCGCACACCACGTGTGTTATAGGCTTGCACTAGCTCAGTTGTGGTGACGTTCACTTCTTCCGAAAAGTAGCCATCTTCCCATTCTGATTTAGCCTGAGTTACAGTGGAAATTTCTGGGGTTCTATTTTTCTCTGAAACAAAACATGTGTAAGTGGAAAACATGTAAGTGGAAACAAGGTCCTCATTTAATATGGCAACAAAGTGCCTAAAACCATGCAGCTGGTAGGCTGAGTTACCTATCACTGTTACGAAAGCAGAACAGTGTGCCTTTCCAATTTCATTGCGGGCAACGCAGACATATTTCCCAGTATCAGCAAGGACTACATTTCTTTTTAAAAGGTAATAGGTATCTCCTAATTTCTCAATCTGTAAAACAATAGAACGTACATAGGAGATCATTAGTAGCATAACCCAAAATATATTATCTTTCTCCCAAGAAATATTTCAAGAACATTAAAACATACGCTGATGTCTCCAGGTACCACCTGGATATCATCCTTCATCCAGCAGACATTTGGTTTGGGCTTTCCATGTATAGTGCAATGCAGGATTAAATCTTCTCCTTCTTGTAGAGTTGTATGTCCAAACTTTTGTATGAAGTTTGGCTGTACTCCTTGTACTGAAAAAAATAAGTTCACTGTATTTTAAAAGGCACAACTAAAGAAACTGAAGAAAAAAAACTGCAGTAAAGTTCACTGCATTGCATGTCAAAGAAAGCCTTTATTGGTGCTTGGAGCTCAGGATAACTCATTTGCAAGACGGTTAGTAGGCAGGCTTCGTTTACCTTTATAATATAAAATTTGTTGAAGGGCGTGGATATTAAGCACCCAAGAATTATATGTATCAGCATAGTGATATTAGTTCCATGGTAATGCTAAAGAATTTTGTTCTTTGTGTAGGTTGTAGGCAAGTCTACCTGGATCATTTTGTTTCAGTGAGGGTGGAAGTGTAAACATTCCACACAAGTTTAAAGTGACAAAGTCAAGAGAGCAAACTTTTGCATTTAGTGCACTGTTGTACATCACGCTCTTTCTTCACTTTTTTCCCTATTGTTTTAGTAAAAAAAAAAAAAAAATTATTGAAAAAATAAAACAAGATTGATCTATATTTTCAACAATGATGAAGGCCAGAATGTGGCCTCTGCACCACTTTGATCAAGATCAGTATTTTGGCCATCATTAATACTGAAACCATGTACTACTAGAACATCCAGTACAAATCTGGTTCAGATCAAGGATGGGCAAATAACTGCATTTTTATTGCAATATCCAGAGCACATGGGATTGAGTTTGTACTGGCTTCATGTCGACTGTAGGAGGACAGATGACACCTGAACCAGTACAAGGCCTGGACAATACAAATTAACCCATCAAAGTTGTTTGAAGTAATTTCAATCGTGAGCAGCAGTTTGCACCGAATCAAAGCATTGCTTCATGTGACATATAATTCAATGTGCTGTAAAGCTGTATTTACTGGACCACCCTACTGCTACCTGAGGTTCCATTTATATTCCACCTCCAGGGCCACAGTAAAAAAGATGACCTCAGAACTCAGACTAAGTATTGACACAGGGAATCCAAAGCAGCAGATGCTAACACACAGAAGCACACACAAAGACATATATTACAACAAAAATCAACATTTTGCATTCCTATCGTATAAAGAATATCTTCTTATTCCTCTTCACTATAAATTGTACCATGTGTCCATAGTATTTACTAGAAGTAATCACCAGCCTTCTCAGAAATGGAAAGTTACTGAAATTTGAGATAAATAACAGAGCTTGACACTGCTCTCAACTATGCCAGCATTACTCTACTCTTTTAGGATGAAATTTTTTTCTTTATGCTATTGTGATACAAAACCCAACATATCTCACACAAAGGTGCCCAGCAACTTCTAAACATAAATATATTGATCCTCTGGTTATTTTTGCCAAATGTGGGACAGTCACCATGGTGAGGTAGGCATTTTTACCCACTGTGTTGATAAATCAATACTTAGGTGAGCTCTTACTTGCAATAAGCTTTCAAGCTTAGCTGCTTTTACATTCTTCTCATGTATTGTAGGACTTAGGCCACAATATGGAGCAGAAGCAGGTTGAGTTTTACTCTGTCATACCCTTGCTAACCTAAGGTCTGTATTAGCCAGTCCCAGCAGCTCAAACAGCTCAGTTCTTAGCTGTTGAAAGTTAGCATGCGCAAGCTGCCACCACCATTGCATTGCATGCACCTGAAGCACAGAAATTTGGGATCTGCAGCTTCACTTCAAGCAAGAGAACCAAGCTTACACCCCGCCTCCTCTTTGCAGGCAGCCGGCAAAGTCATAAACAGTAGGAAATGTTAAGGGGGCATCAGCCACTCCTTGTGATGGTTTGTATTACCTTGTGAAGTCAGGCTGCAGCTCATACCAGGATGGATTTTACCATTAAAAAAAAAAAAAAAATCATCTCGGTAGAATGACAAGAATGACCAGACCCCATCTTGATTTTGTATCAGTAAGTCAGCAGAACATAAAACCTAAAATGACTGGTTTCTAGAGAGTAAAGGGAAAAGTATGTCCAAAGAAAACCACAAAGAGAGAGTTACTACAAGTTTTTAAGGGCTAGAACTCAACGGGGAAACAAAGTCTGCTGTAAAAGAGGTATTCATCCTCTGACAGCAGCCTTCAGGTAGTCAGCAGTACTGAAATCCCACTCTGATGACTTCAGAAGTAGTTTGCCAAATGTTAAACATTATATAAGTTATTTGTAGGAACCAGTAAAGTTTTGCTGCAAACCGGGGAACCAGCAAGGAAAACTCAGCAGTTTGGAGCAATGCAAAAACTGCAGATGGAGAAATCACCTACCTCTGGCTTTATCACACAGCTTTCACCCCTGCCCCAAGTTTCTCTCACACAGGTAGGACCAAGTCAATCCAAATTGTTTCCAGCAGCCATTTTTTATTAATTGGCTTCACAGTTATTCTTAATCTATTTGCTCTGGCCATTTAATTTCCAAACTCTGATGTCTTGAAGTGATACTAGCAAGTTTATAAACTTCCTCCTATCTTTTCTAAAAATTTAGGCTAGGCTGAGACTCACACTATACTGCTGAGAGATTTCAGATTCGCTCAGCATTGCTATAAATTAAGACACTGCACTTTGTGTTAGGAGCTTGGCTGAGGAAAAATCTCAGAACAATAATCAGAAGGAATTTTATTAAGGAATACCAAGTGGGTCTCATGACACAATTGATATAAAATATCCATAATCCAGAGCTCCAGTCTCCTTAAATACTATGGCATAACCTCATTAAAATAAGTGTGAGCAGTAATTTTTAAAGACACAGCTCCTCTAACCCATAAAAGACATACGCACAAATTACTAGCTTACCCTAGCAAAGTCTCCAGAGAAAGATCCAGAAATAGGCCTACCTTACCAGTCATTTGAGAGGAAGCCAACTTCTCCATTGCAGCTCCAGCCACATCTCATCCAGAGCCAAAACAGGGGAATGCCTCATCCTCCCTTTGCCTACTGACTCACACTTGGGCCCTCAGACAGGCTGCTTCTTTTGAAAAATGAAAATAATTAAACCCTTTCCCCTCCAAATTTATTCACCTTGTGTAAATACCCGTTCACACAACTCCACAGCTTGTATTCAGGCAATCTCATTCATCACTTTCTTAATGGACATCTGCATATGGGGAAGGAGGAAGCGGGGCCAGGTTGATAATATGCCTAAGTATAATATTTCTGTTGTAAGGCTAGAAAGATTGAGATTTAACTCTGCTCTTTAAGAGAGCAATCAAGAAGTTGTAAAGATTTTGAACTATAGGCTCAAAACTGTGACTGTGATGAGAGGAACTCAGCACTGTGAAACAAGAAAGCAGCAGAACCAGAACAACATAAAACACCTAGATGTATTCCCGGCTCCTACAGTGTGATTAAAAGGAGGAGGAACTGAAGCATGCACAACATGAACCATTACAAAAAAAAAAAAAGAGGAAGGGGAAGGGGGCATATTAAGTTGAAATGCTGCTGAAAGTCGAGTGTGGCTTTCTTTCAGAGAAGTATCAGTGCATCACTGCCTCGCTGTTACTCTTTCTTTCTTTTTTTTTTTTAAGATTATCTGAACAGAAAACAGCAGGAGTTTTCCAGCAAAATTTTGGGGGCATTCATTATAGTCCTTATATAAAGAGCATTTAAACCCAGACTGCCAACACAGCAGTAATCAGCATTGATTACACCTTTGTTTACAAAGCAAAGTACTGAAACCAGGAGACTTTCAGTTTTGTGCTGTGGATCCAGTATCTCTAATCTCTCCTTCTTTAATCTCATTTCTTGCAGCAATTAAAAATGTGGCTGGTATTCACATAGCCATTAAAAACTGTGCATTTATAACTATTCCTGTTTTAAAGCAGATGCAATACCATACTCACGAAATCTAAAATTTACACAAGTGTTCAAATTCTCAGAGGAAAAGTTTAATGAACAAAGGGAATACGTCCTTCTACGACAATTTATTAAGATCTAAAGATGTGCTAATGCAATTTCTGGCCTTATATTTATAACCTTTTGTATTTATTAATTAGAACACTTGACAGTGCAAAAATGACCACATTCTCAGAAGTGACAAGGTGGGGTTTTTTTTGACCTTTTATTATTTCACAGTGTCTGTTATATAGCAATAGTGTGAATGTCATACTTGTGTGTACTTTTGAAAATAATAGCGTACTTAGATTTTAAAAGCTGGATTCATTTGCGTCTCACTTTCTTCTCACAAATAGAACTTGAAAGATCTTATTTAACATTTAAATATGAACTCAATTCCAGGATTTAGTCCAGTAGTAGGAAGCTTACCTTTCACAGATAACATGTTTGAGTAAAAATGAAAGTTGATGCATTGGCACAGAAGCAGATCATAAACCACTTTTAAGATGCTTTTAAACTGAATAACAAAACCGAGTGTGATATTCCTTAGAAAGCCAGCTGGCTTCCCTGGGTGACAGGTAAGCTATAAGCATCTTCCATATACGCTTTAGGTAAGTATAATTTTAATCAGAGTGTACAAAGAATGCTGCATTAATCTTCCCTTCCCCAGTGGAATAATTTTTTTCTTTGTCTTGACACCCTTGACATCTTTTTTTCTTTGAGACTCTGTTGAAACCTGGGCTACCTAATTTGTCTGTTACAACAACTATTTATGGTTTAGGCAGGAAAATTATTGTTAAGCTCACACAGTGTGGCATTTCACTGACATTCTGCTTTTGTAGTATTGCAGGCAGAAAGCAGCTTTACTTTAGTGATTTTCTAGATACAAGTGGCTTAAAAATATCCTTCTCCAGCCAATAAAATTGAGTACGGGTGCTGTTTCAACACCACATTGTAGCAGTGGGGCATCATGTCAATACCGATTCCTCATCTGGAAAGCCTTCCTGGAGCATATAATACCAAATCAAGTCTCAAATAGCCATGCCTTGAAGAAGTCCATTGAGATTAACTACTTTTATGTTTCATTCAGTACATGAACTATCAATAGTACTTTCAAAATATGATGAAAAAAGAGAAAAATAGATAAAAAGGAGAAGAAAAATACAAACATTAGCAACAAGGGTCATTTCATGAACAATTTAAACCCTAATTCAGAAGAAACAAAATCAACAATATATTGAATTTTAAATATTTTTTCTACTAAGGGAGCAAAACATTAGTATACTCAATTAGACATATCCAGCATGATACATAATCAGAATTTAACTAAAGGCAGAACATGCTTGTTCATAGTCATATGCAGCACAGATTTATAAATATTGGAATAAAATTTGCTCTCAGGCTACTCTTTAACTCCTCCCCTCTTAGAGTCAGTCCTCCTTGTTATGCTTGGAACTGGGAATGTAAGCCAAACAAAAGGCTACATCGCTGTCTAGCTTCTAAATAATATTAATAAAAAGATGGAATAATTCCCACTTGGATTCAAAGCTGCATCTTTTACTCTCACATAATTTTGTAAACCTGCGTTGTATTCTGGCTGTCAAATCTCAGGTAATGCAAGTAAATGACATCTCTCCCACTTGTGCTTAAGATTGTTAAATGAAGTTAATGGAAACAGATTCAATACAAATGTGTAGGAGGGAAAAGGCCCACATGCCTGCTCCCTTGTAACACTCTAGGAGCCTGGATGTACATCAGGAAGTGTTACAAGGGAGGGGAAAGAATTTGTCCCCATAATCTGTGTACTCTTGTCCAGTAGTTCTGTGTCCCTTTGTTGCCTTAGCTTGTGCGGCCGTTTGTCATAAATAGCATGCGGTCTTTCTGTAAGTGAAAGCAAGCAATAGGATCCGATGACAAGTCTAGACCCAAGCTACCTCCAATTCCTGCTCTATGACATTATGAAAAGCTCACATCTTTTTCTCCTGCTTTAATAGAACTATAAGTGAGTTTGGGACAATGTTTTCCAAGCAGGGATGGAAGTCTAGCTCTAGCCTTGCTTTCTGAAGGACAGAGACTCAGTTCACTGTGTTGTTTTGCTCAACAAATGGCTCTCTGCCAACCAAAAAGGTCACATGCATATCTCTGGACTCACATACTGACCATATAAAAGAGACAGAACAATGACCATTCTAGCACTGAACTTTCCATAGTTTTCAAGATGAAGGACCCACAAGTTAAAACAGAGATGCAGCTTTGAGCCCCGAATCTGCAGAGCTACAATGATGCTTTGTCACAAGCCTTATGACAGTTAATACTTAATTTAAAGGCCTAATTTTGTCAGAGGCAAGGCAGAAGAGGAAGGAGAACACCTCTGTTTTCACTCCTCACTTAGCCTCAATGATGAAGGCAAAAATGCCTTTAAAAGTGGCCTGAGTATTATTTAAATTTACATAGAAAAGCAAAGGACATCCATGATTACTTTTAATTTTTGAATGGTGGCAATTGTCAGTAAAAATAGAGGACCGAAGGTCAGCCGTCACCTAGAAGACTCATTTTCAAACAGAAAATTAGTGTTATGAACAGGATAAAGTTATCAAGCACTGGCAGCTCTGCAGCAGGCAAAACCTTACAGCACGTAGGAGAGGCATTTTGGTTTGTTCTTACCACAATATTGCTTAATGTACCACTTACGCAAGTCCGCTTGCTCACATAGGTTCTTTGCTGTGTAACAACCATACATAAAGTCACAAGGGCACAAACTGAATTTCACTTTTATGAAAATTGAAACATTCAAAATCATACTAATTATTAAAATTAGCTTTATTGTTAAATGGAAAATACGCTTTAGGAAAACAGGTGATTTTTATACCTGAGAGAATTATTATGAACCAAGATTTTTGGGAGACAATTAAACTTAGAAAGTTGTTCATTAAGGGTAATACCAATTTTAGTTAGAATTTACTTTGTTCCCCCATCTGCCCACCACCTCCTCCTCCTGCTCCCTCTCGTATTGCTGTGAGGTTATATTCCCTTGAGAACTTCTCCTGTTTCAAAGTTGCAGGAATTTTAATAAAGTTGCAGTCACTGGGCCAAAATATCCAAATGTCAGTCTTCAATCTCCCTGACCCCTGGCAATTTGCAATATATATTCTGCTCATAGCATGTTACACAGTAAAAGGCATACTTAATTTCAGCAAATTATGCAAAAGAAAGTAAATAATTCCTCTCTATAAATTTTCCACACTAACACAGTTGTAATACAAAAGTTGCAAATCAAAGATGCAGGAGAAATCATGTAGCTGTTTGTCAAGTGTTTTTGCTGTACAAATGCAACAAGTACTGGAGCTAAAAAATGAAGTTACGTTTGAGGATTTATAAATGAAGTTTTCCATTGACACAGTTACGTTGTTATCAGATATTTAAACAAATTACTACTATAATAAAAAATAATACTTGTGGCGGTCCTTGTCAAGAATGAAAGGCAGTGTGTAGGTGAACAAAGTTTTGGGTTGGATTTACTGCTTTGAAATTATAGGAGAATTCTATCTGACAGAAATAATTTTTTTTTTTTTGTATGAATGCACTTTTGAGTATTTCTCCAATTTGGTTGATTCTGTTTGAAATCAGTATGTTAAAAATTTTCAACATGCACAAATGCTTACCTCATAAACTATTATCTTTCTTGACTTATGCTAACAATTTAGTGGATTATTAGAAATATTTATATCTTTAATTATATAAGAAGGCAGAGAAAGTATCACAAGCATCTACCTAAGAAGATTGATATGTTGGAACATCTCATTTTTTTAAACATTTGGAGGTTTTGGTCTACTGTATGCTAGGTGCCACTTACACAAATCCTGATGATTCTGGGTCAAACCTTTGCAGTGCACGCAATCACAACTATACTGGAATTTCTGCAACTTTCATTTGTGGGAACTCTCTGCCGGGCTGAGACAGATCTAAATTTGATTTATGCCAGTGCAATCATGAATGATACAATTTATTTACTAAGAATTTTTATCCTACAAATAAAAGTTTTTTTAAAGATACGCAAGAAAAATGTGTTGCAAAGTAATATGTTCAATGATTAAAAACCATTTCAACACCCTCCACAATCCCTCCCAAAAAAAGGCATATTATAAACCACATGCTCTCAGCACTCCACCTGGGCTTATCTTGACATTTAACACCTATAACCATTAAAACCGTTTCCAACACTTTGTAGTGCCTGCATTTTCAGAAAGCAAAACTCTGCCTTGGATTCTAGAAAACTTTGTAACTTTTTTATCTCAAAATCATTATGACAAAGGAAAATAAGCACATAATACTGCTAACTAAATAAACGAGCAATATATCAAGTGTGACATAAAAGTGGTTTGGTACAGGTTGTGAAAGATGCAAAGAAAATAAATTTAATGTTGAGAATGTGAGAATTAGGTCCAGTGCAGTCAATATTGTACTTATTTTGTGAATAGCCAGTATATTAGTGATATGCTAATATAGATGACACACAGCATTATCCAGTCTATTCTTGTAATAGGTGGCCTGTTACCTTTCACGTGGAGAATGGCACTTGATGAGATAGTGCCGTTCAAATTTTTAGCCCGAACAACATAGAGGCCAGCATCTTTATCACACACCTTCTGAATGAACAAAGTATGCTTTGTCTCCTGTTGTAAAAGCTTTAAGTGCTCATCTGCAGTCAGTTTCTGGCCCTTCTTGTACCTGAAGCAGAGAGTCAGTTTTCAAGTCAGATTTATATCACTGAATGCCAAGCAGAACTTTGCAAATTCAGACAACCTATAACACTACATTGACAGCAAGAGACAGAGCTCACGGCTGTGCTCTCATTCCTCAGTTTTAAAGTTATATGTAAATACGGATGAATATTTAAGCAATTCAAATTGTTGGATAATACAGTCTTAATACTAGAAAACGTGATTCTGAAAATGGTTTTCAATGGATAAGTCACAGTTATCCCACTGCAGTACTGGAGACAGTAGCATGAAGGCATGGGCCCTCAGTTTTGTGCAGAAACTTTTTTGCTAGTAAGGCCAATCCACATTCAACTCATGACCAGGCTCTTAAGATGCCTAAGCAATGTACAAACTATCTGAATTGTGTCTTCAGTATAAGGAACAGTCAAGAACCTGTTCTTCCTAGCCCACTTAACATTTACTTAGGTCCCATAATCAAACAGGATAGAACAACGCATCAGGAGTTATTTCAGAGAACTGTGTCATATTCTAAAACTTGAAGATCCATCACCATGTCTGGTATTGACTCCAGATTTACATATTGGAAGTGAGAGAAAATTCTGGCTCTTCTTGCCTTATGATGTTTCAGCGTAAGCTACATTTAACATAACACAAACACAGAAATGTTTTTCCACATGTATATCCAAAAAAAAGTCTACATCAGTACAAAATACATTGTACTGGTAAATTTCTAATACAGAAACTCCTTTTTTTTTTTCTGTTTTCATAAATTTCTAATTTGCAAAATGTTTTCTGTTGAACGATATTTTTTAAAAGACCATGCATCAATAGTGTGTATATTCTTGAGCTAAATAAATGCCTTCTTAAGATAAAACAAAACTGAGGGTACCTCTTATTTCACTAACAATACTCCTTGAAGTGTAGAATACTGGGATTTAAAACAAAGTAACTTTATTGATACTAACACAGTATAGCACCAAGGTTCCAGTGCCTAGTACTTTTCTCAGTGACATAGAAGAAAATTCAGCTTACTAAAAGCACATAGTTTGCCTTATTCTTTACATGTATAATCTTAACAACAAAACATTTCCAGTAAGAAGCATATCTAAATACATTAAAAGAAAGGCTTCCATTGTGAAAGTCTAATGGAATAAATGGAGAAATGGCAAATGAGGTAAAATTTTACAAAAATATGCCAACACATAGAAGACTACAAACAAAATCTTGAAATCCTACCCCTCTTTCTGTCCCTGTTCCCTTTGGGAGGGAATTTCTAAAAAGTAATTTTAAAAGATGTTTATATTACATCACCTGTATTTCTTACAAATGCAGAATAAAGCAATCTAATTAGACATACACAAATCAGAGATGGAGAGTGCACAAAATATATACTATATAAAACTGGTTCTCTTAGTGTAGACTTTTAGGGAGTATTTTTAACCTGTAACCTCGCTCCAGTTTTCGACACCTGACTCACGTATTTAAAAACATGCATCTCTATGTGTATGTAGTGGCTATATATTTCAGTGTGCATGCACGTGTATGTGTCTGTCCATCCATATATAGTGCCAATATCCTGAAAAAATGTAGGTGAATTTACTTACGGTAAATCTGGAGTGTGCATTTGTTTTAAGAAATTATTGAACAAATGGAATGTCATATTACAGTATATAAAAACTATGTGATGTATTTGCTTAAAAAAAAACATTGGATATGCTTGCAGTAGTTTGACACTCCCATTATTCATAACATTAAATACAGAGGGATCGTTTCAAGTGGGTTAATTGTCAAAAGCGATTTTGAAGGTAGGAATCGTGCAGAAGTGTGGAGTAGAAAGGACGGATACAAGCCATTTATTCTAGTCTATAGATTAAATAATTTGGTTATAAGTGGTTCAAGGTGCCTTGCTAATAGGTGTATTTACTGCTTCTCATTATAAGCTACCCACCATGTCAGTGTAGGCTCTGGGAATCCCGTTACTTCTACTTCCAAAGTTACCGGAGAACCTTCCATGACGGTTTTGTTAGACAGAAGCTGGGAGAAGTTAGGCGCCTGTCCAGTTAGGCTGGCCATGCTGCTCTTTTCTGATGAACTTTTAATCTCTTCTCGGGTGACCATCTGCCTCTGACAGCTTCTGGTGGCGTCTGATTGAAACACGAAACCCGAGAATGCATCAGGCAAAGCATGCAGCCTGTCCTGGGTTTTAGTATAGTTATTCAAGTCATGCAATTGTTCTTGTGTTTCTGCCGTGCTGTTACGAAGTTCAAGGTGTTGCAAATGTGTTTTCCACGCTTCACTCATCATGCTATATACTGGTTTGGCATCTATAGTGCAGGAAGCAGTGCTAGCTTCAGATTCTCCTTGTAAGCTACAAGTCAAAGGAGACACTGCTTTGACTTTTGGACCAGAATCTATTGAAGAGATACAAAACTTATCCAACTGATCCGACGGGCTTTCCATTCTAAAAAAATGAGCATCAGCATAAGCAGAATTTGTTAAGAGATCAGATGCTTCCATCACTTTTTTAATACAAGTGGTTTTCTGCATTTGCAAGCTGTAGGAACTGACATGCAGACTATGAGAACTACAACAGCATTGCTCTTCTAGCTCGGTTTCAGAATGTAAAAGGTTGGATTCTGGTGTCTCAGAAAGCGGTGGCAAAGAGATATCATCAGGTGATATACACTCATATTCATCTCCGGAGTGTATTTCTTCTGCCAGGAATTCAGTCTGTAAACTATCCTCTTTGGCTGAAGATGACAGCTCTGTATCCTGTGAAACAAGATCCTCACCAGCTGGACAGATAATTGGAATATCAGCCAATTTACTCCTCTCCTTAAATTAGGAGGGGAAAGAAGAGAGGGGAAAGAAGAAGAAAAAGAAAAACAGAGAGAGAGGATGAGTTATCATTCTATGCATCCCCTTTTCATGCAGAAGCCAGCAACAATATTTGAAATGTTTCTTCTAGTTAAGCTTAATATTTTCTGAGAAACAGGAAGAAATATGTGGAAAAGGATAATTCATCAGAAAATTTTGCAGCAGCTAACTTGAATTTCAAACTGTCTGTATAGATTCTAGCAGATATTATCGTTATATATAAGCATTTCTAACAACAGTAGCAATAAAAGAAAAAGTACCTCTTTCTATAAAAAAAGGACAACCTGCGGATTTCCTGTAGCTGCTGTTTATAAGAGCATTTGCAAGGGGAAGGTGGAGAAGGAGGAAGCCTAATTACATCTAAGTGGGAAACAGTTACATAGCAATAAAAATATATTAACAGCCAAGTTATTGGGCTTTGATTCTTTGAGAGTCACCAGTCACGTTCAAGAGTTACAGAATTAAACCAACATCTTTAAGATATTTTCCAAGCATCTTGTATTTCCCTCATTTTGTACCAGGTCTTTCAAGATCTTGTCCAAACATTACCAGAAAACAATGTTAAAATTATTTTTGTATTATCTTGGATCCAGAATTTAAAACAAATTCCTCTCATCATGTTTCAAAAACAACTGGATGTGGCATGAGTGCATTAATTTTAATTGCCAAGCATCAAAGACATTATCTGATTTATTGATTACTTCTCTGCCTCTTGACTTTTATATAAAAGAGTAATCATGTTTTCAGGCTTATTTCCTTTATGCCGGCACTCTCAGCAAAGGTGTTCATAGTGTTTTCTTATGCTATTCACTCATTACTGAGCTCTATACAAAAAAAAAAAAAAAATGTGATCTACCACACAACGTTTCTATCACCTATAAACTGTTCACTCGAATCAATCAGCTGAGACACTGGATATCATTGCTTTCCAAACCAAGTCTCTTTGGCAATATCCAGTACAACAGTGCATGGGCACATTCATGCTTTATTGCTGTAAATATAACCTAATAAACAGTGCACAAAATTAACAAAATAAGAGAACCTCATATGTGCCCTGGTCCTGTAAATATGGTAGCTTTAACATAGATGTTTTTCCAAGTTAATACAACCGTTATTTCAAAGCCATGTGATTTCTGGGAGATCCATGAATGAATGATTGTAAAAAAATCTGTGATTTTACTGTATCTATTCAGTTGTAAGATGAAGTTCAAGTTTGGGTATTAAATGTGCTTTCCACAAGGGTCCTCTGATGCTTGTGGAGACACCCCCTAAAGTGTCTTTCAGTATGAATATATCATGGATATAAACATGATAAGTTATAATTGACTTTCCAATTTGGTGAAACATGTCAAATTTTCCTCGTTCCAATTACTCAGAAAACACCAAATACTGAGTTACTTCTTCCTTTTTCATGTATTCAATTTCTTTAACAGGGTTCAACTAATTGTAAACTATTCCTCAGAAATTGTTATTTTTAGAGATTAATTCCAATACATTTGTACAATATTTTTTTCCTAGGATTTGCAAATTTGACCCAGCTCTTTTAACTTTGTGTTGTTCTAAGTAACTTTCTCAGTTTTAAGCCTGACCAAATTTGCAAATTTTTCTTCAATGAAGTGTTAATAAGCACTTCAGTAGTAAATGATGGCTGTTTTGATGTGACTTGCACTACCTAATTTAATAAATGAAATCTGATTAAATATTAGGAAGTTTAAAAATTCTCTAGAATGCTAAATTCTGAGCAGATATATTTAAAAATCATAGGTCAAACTTTCTGAATAGTCAGTCTCTACTGTTTGAATGAAATCAGTGGTCCAGACTCATCCTGTCTATTGAGGAGTCTATGGACACGCACACACAGTGGCATACATTTGGGTAACTACCGGGAAGGCCACAACAATGTAGGAATCTTCCAGTGACTAATTGAGGATCTTGGTGCAGGGATGTGCTGTCAGTTTCATGGACACCTCATCTGGATATCATGGAATTGAGCAGAGTTATTTAAGACATTGCTGGAAAATGTCCCTGGGGAAAATACTGGGGAAAAGAATGTCAGACGGGCAGTGAGTGAGCAAGCTGTCAGAAAGGCTTTGGTAGCCGGAGGGCTTTCAGCCCTGGTGTGCCACCTGGCACCAAAGAAGCACGAGGATGAATGTGCCATGAGAAGGTCCAGGCCACTTTTTAATGGATGATATTTATTACTGAAGCAAATTAATACTGCAAAACTAGCTTGCAGGGTATAGACAAAATTACAGACTGCTGGCTCACTAGACAAGGGGCTGGGGATGGGCCAAGTCTTTCCTCGGAAAGGATGGAAATGGAAGACAGAAAAGATCTAGTGAGAAGAACCTGCTACTTCTTTAAGTGAAGTATGGAGTGATGAAAAGGGTGGAGGCATCATAGCTGCCATACTTCACATCTGATATTTGCTGTTTCACATACCCTTGACTTGGCAGCTGAGGCACAGCCTGATGAGGACTGACAAAGCTGTGGCCTAGCAAAATAGCAAATGGGGCTATGGACATCTGCTAGGGGAGGTGATTCTCCTGAGGGTGGCTTTTCAGATCAGTCACAAAATTTTGAGTGAAATCTAGGCTGCAAGTCAATGGTGGAACTCCCACTGACTTGGGATGGAGGTAACAAAATTAATTAGGTCCAGTTTTGGCTCATCAGCAGATTAGAAGATAATTCTGTATAGAACTGAAGGGAATGCTAATGTTGGTTAAATTTCTATAAAACATCACAATTTAATGTTTTGTAGTATTGGTCTATGTTATCAGCTTGCAAAATGGAAATTCATAGCTCTAAATCAATTACCACTGTACCCTACCTTTCTAAAGACTTAAATATATTACCACTGACTCCAATTTACCAGAATATTTCACATAGCAAATTATTTACATTTACATCCAGGATCGCAAGGCTTCTGAATGTTCTTTAAGCTAAAAGAATTAATCTCATTCACCTCATAATTGCCTGTATTTCTAATACTACGTTTATTTATTGATAATTTGGAACGATTCATATTAATTTACTGTATATCTATGAGTAAAACATGTTGTCTGCTGGGACTTTTATCATTCTAAAAGCATACCCAGTCTTTTACTGTCTAATTTCCTTTTAGGCATTGTCCTTAACATGTAATCCGTGCTTTGGCATGTATTTATGATCTCTGCTGCACGAAATTTTGGCAACTGAAATGTAACTTAGGTGTTTTGTGGTGAGGGTGAAGACGACTATTTCATGCTGAGTTCTCTTATTTATTTGATGTATAGTGTCATATCAACAGTACAGCAGGTTATCTGCGACATGATGCTGTCCTGAACTGCTGACAGCTGTAGTTGTGTTCCATCATGCTTTTGCCATGACTCCTTTCCTGTTATTCAGTGTTGCAAAACTGCAGCAATTATGTGCTAGTTTTGCATTGGGTTTTTGTAATACTGCGCGTGCAAAGGCAACCAAAGCCCACCAATATATAACAATATCCATTACTTTTGAGAAGCAATGAATTAAGGAGTAATATTCCTTTGAGAATACACAACAAAGCCCATCAATTTAATTTAAAAACAAACAAACAAAAAACCCCCAAACCAATATGAACAGCAGATACCTGTTTAGCGTTGATAGGAGATAGAGTATTGTTCCTCTTCTCAGTAATGCTTTCTGAATTTGCAAGCAGTTTACCTGATGCCATCTGAAAGAAAAATGTTTAAACTCCACTATTTTTTCTGATGAAGACCATAATGATTCAATAATGAATCATAATTTGCATCTTTACTTAGCTCAAATTCTGAGCTATGAGGCTTCTCACATAGCATATTACTTATAAATCAAATACTTCTATAGTTTGCCTCTAGGGATTATATCAATATTAGGCCTCTAGGAAATACTAACAGCAGTCTCCTCTATTACTTCGTATATTTCCATATTATAAAGGAAAGAGCAGAATGTGTTCTCCCTTAAGGAGGAATAGTCACAAAGATGACGTCCGCATTAAGAATACTGAGGCAATAGGACCAAAGTAATATTGGTAAAAGATTATTAAAAGAATATTATTTTAGAAAACAGATACACAGGCAAATAAAAAGTAAGCTAAAAAAATAAAATTCATATGAATAATATGTGGATTGGATAGAAGACAAACGGATAATCAAAAAAAAAAAAAAGAGAAATTACCAAGACTACACTGATAACATTCACGTTAAGGGAGGCTTTAAGACCAAGAAGCAAACAACTTTCCAGCAGTTTTGTGTGAAATCTTTTAAGAAATAGTATTCTAGTTAAAAAAACTCCAACACCTAACTAACCTCCTGCTTTTGTTCCTCTGCTTTGTCTTTAATAACAGCCTCACATGCTTCTTGACCATTTCCTTCTTCTTTTTGAACAGTAACCAGGTCTTCAGAAAACTCATCTTTCTGCCATGAGAAAACAAAATTAAGTAAGCTTATACACAGTAGAAGGTAGGAATTGTTAATTACACACTGACTTATGCTCTGTACAGGAGAGTAGAAAAAAAGTGAAATCTTATCTAAAACCTGTCATCAGCACAGCTGTAAATTGTAAAAAGCTGTAAAAATATGCAGCAAAACCTGATTCATTAATTCCTAGACAAAAAAAGACAACATTTTTCAAAGATGAGTGCATCTTTTCTGAGGCAAGGAAAGTATAGGACACCAATACTGAAGAAATCAAGTGACTGGTCAAGAATCTGAGGAATATTAACCAATTTGTACCGAGCATAAGTGAGGGAAAATAAAGGATTAAGAAAGTGATAGCATTTGGAGAAAAAGTAGATAAACAGGAAAATCCAGAAAAAAAATCAGGATTTCAAGAAAACAGTTCTAGGGAAGAAAGAAACATTTGTGAGTCTCTAGATTGTTCAAATTTTTCTAAAAGGGGGAAAGAGGAGAATGCATTCTAAGCATAAAAACATAACCAGACAGAATTTGCATTTCCTCTTGTTTTCCTCTCTCCTTCAACTTCCCATCCCGTCTGTCCATAACCACTCTGAATGTAGTTAACTGCATTTCAGATCTGCTGCTTTACCATTCTTTTTGGCTGATACTTATTTCTAGTTTAAGCCTCAAAGGTTGCACAACTAGTTACAGCGGACTTACATAACAGAAATCTGGACAACCATACCGTATTTTATGAAGACTTCATGAGCCCTTTAAAATTGTCATGGAACAAATCTACAGATTTCAAAGAACATCACAGCGGCACAACTTAATAAAAACCAAAAACCAAAGCTACAATTTTGTATATTTCATATCTTCAGTTGTCCAGCCAAAAGTTAGTCTTAAATAAGTTCTTCTAAGAAAGTGTTGCATTATTAATTTTATATTGTAGCATTTAAAAAAAAGTCAAAAATGATCTGTTCAATCTATTTTTTCTTA
>VXBO01012324.1:3591-22903 GCA_013400135.1 Rhinoptilus africanus
TATCAGGTAACACATACTGAATCTTTTAGATGACAACTTTATGAAGTTCATGTTCTTGCCATAAAATGGCATCATTTTCTTCATAAATAAATATATATAAAATCTACAGACTGCACAAACTAACACCAGGGGCATTTTTGTCATTTTATATAAATCACAAAAACAAGAGTGCCCGTTTCACTCCCTATTGATCATCCTTCTAGAAGTACATATAGATTTATTTTTAAAATGTATACCAAAAGGATGCTGAGTCCATAGGTTCTTTTGGCATTTGAGGGAATGAATTTAAAATTATACAAATTTATCAGCCTGAAACTCAGCATTAGCTCTTGAAATTGTTCCAAAGGTTTACCCTCAGAGATGCAGGTATCACACCAGGTATTTTTCTTAGAAAGTTTTTGAAGTGTTGGTAAAATAGTAAGCAAGTAAGTAGAAAGAGTTGAACCACAAAAGCAAAGTTAGAAAGAACAGTTCTTTTATTGGAGGGGTGGCGGAGGGAAGGAAAAAAGCATCAGTGGTTAGGGAAGTATAGTTCTTTCAGTTGACCAGCCTAGGTGGTATTTATAATTGCACAACTGCACTAAGAATTAGTCCCGCTGAGTCAGAATGAACTTTCCTGACGCACTAAGAGTTATTCCCTATGATGGCCATATTTTGCTCATATTTTGTTTTCCAGCACTCTGTAAGATCATTCTGAAATACAAGTGGTAACATTTTATGTCCTATAATTCCGATTCATAAAGCCCAGATTCTGCTACCTATGTTAATACTAGTTTCAGAATTGTCTCTTTAGTTTTACTTTTGAGGTGTGGCCCAATTGCATTAATGCAAATGTTTTACTAAAAATAATATTTCAGCCCAGAGGCAAAAGAAGAGTACACTGTTGTACATACTTCAGTTTTTGTGAAGCTCCTTTCATGTTTCAGTTTGCATCAACTGCTTTTACATCGCAAAATGAATTATTCCAGTGACAGTTAGCTATGACATATAAAAATAATAAATAATAAAATTTTCTTCTTACCTTGGGTTGTGTTAAAATGAAGAAAACTTACGTAGCCCAAAACCTGTCAGTATATTGTGTAACAATGTCCAAGTGGATCTGCACTGTATAGCTAAGAGGGGATAATACGTGTGTTTGAGCAAAGGCTGACTGTCAAGGTGTGGCTTCACTGTCAGGCAGAATATTTTTATGATTGGTTGGGTTCAGTCATTACGTCAGTGCAATTAAAGTAAGAACCACAATGTTTCCAGACATGCTGACTTTCTGATGATACGCTTCTGCTTTTGTTTGATTTCTCCCAATTACCTGATCCTGCTATGTCCATACTAGCCTGGAAATCGCAATGGATTTGAAATGGAAATAGAACCGGGTTGTGCCATTCTAGAGAATGCCGCAGATATACAGAAAGAGAGTATTGTATAATAGACCCATGAGCTAAATAGAACAATTCTGTCTGCTCTTGATTTATAGTTTGTTTTCAAAGCCTGTTTTGGAATCACAGTACATAAATCATGTATGACTAAATAGTTAATTTTTGAGGGCTAGCTCCTTCCTCCTCCATGAGACATAATCTCTGCTGAAATTTTGGTTTCTGACACGTTCAGGGATTTTTGCTCTGTGGCAGAGAAGGCTTTGGACTGTTGAGTCAAAATGCAAAGTAAAGATTGTCATGTACATTTTGAGCATTTATCTTTTACAGCACTTAGTAATAGGTTGGGTTTTTTTTTGCTTTATGGATTTACTGCTCTGCGTTGTGCAAATGAATGTAGGGAAAATGCCATCCATATATTTTTCCTTAAAACCAAACACCTTCCTGGAATTAATTCAGAATTAATGTGTGACCAGCCAGACTCGAACCGGTATAATTTTGACATTTTTCCAAGGAAACAAAGTAATTTGTTATAGAGGTAAACTTTTAAATAGCCTTTTTTCTCATATTTTCTGCATATTGTTGCTATATTGTCAGTTGCCTTTAAAAAAAAAAGTTCCGTGTTGTAATTTTTTATTATCCTGTTGTTCATAGATGGCCCAAGACTTTGGCTGGAATAACTGCTTACCACCCGTGTCTCCAGTATTCTTTTAACTCCATTGCCTTTCACAGTGGTGCAGAAGAGGCTAAGGCATGGCGTAAATGTAATCGAACTGGACGATGGGATGAAGAAAACTATTCTGAATGTCCTTATTCACAAGAAGTAACTCAAGTTCTTCATGCTTTTAGTCAGGTAACATTATGAAATCCAGGGCTTCTTTTTTTCTAGTACTGATTTTATTGAACAGCTCAGAAGAAAATGTCTGTTCAGCCACGAGTTTGAGATAGTTTGACTTTTAACAAAATGTTTTACCTTAAAGACAATGTGTTTGGTAATTGAAGTTGTGCCAGGAACAAGTGCACAGCATTTGTTGCATTTATTTGATTTTTTTTTCCCTCTGGGTCCCTGGAGTCTAGATGACCATTAGCAATGTTGGCAGGGTCATCAGTGCTTCACTTCAATTATTTTTTTGTCTTTCCCTCATTCATTTTTGCCAGAAAGATGTTAATTTCACTTGAAGTCCTATATCAGACTTTTGTCAGCTGAAGTGCCTTTCCTTGTTGCCATTGTCCATAATATATTTTAAAAAGCTGCAGAAATGAAGCCTATTTTGGAATGCCTTTTTGATGCCTTCCAAAAAATCATTACTTAAATGGTTTCTTATGGATAAGTAAAAGGGAGAATGAGATTAAAAAGTAAATGGATAGAAATTAATGATAAAAAAATGAGCAGACCAGGGAACAGATGGCACAAACCTGTAACTGCCATACTAACTTTTGCCACTTCCAGTTTCCTTCATCAGTTCTTCCCAATCAGTAGTGTTAGATAACATCATAGGAAGTTTACTTTCAGATGCGTTCATAATTAAATAAGAATAATTCCTATATGAACAGAGCCAACGGAATTATAGGATAATAAAATAATTATGTTTGGAAGGAAGGTCTCTAGAATCCTGCCCGTTCTCCTGCTCAAAGTGAGGTAAGCAATGAGGGTATGCCAGTCTTCTCAGGGCTTTAGCCACTCAGGTCTTCAAAAACTCTGAGGATGGAGGGCACACAACCTCTGGGGGTAACCTGTTCCTGACTATCCTCATGGCAGAAAAGATTTTCTTCATAATCAGTCTGAACTTCTCTTCTTTCAGTATACTCCATTGTCCCTTGTTCTCCCCCGTGCACCACTGTATATGTGAATCCCTACTGATACTGTTGTTGTCATGATGATGTTATAGGCCAGGCAAGGTTATTAGCTTGGTGTAATATTTTGAGGCCGGTTCGTTACAGTCTAGAAAAAGTAGACAAAAATCTTCAAAATTTGTTGGCCTATTGTGGTGGTGTCTTCAGATAAGAGCAATGAATTCTAAGACCTAATGCTGAAGATATATTCAAATGCCCCTGAAACGTATGTCCATGCTACTACTGATGCATATAACTCCTTGTGAAATTATTGCAAGCATTATACAAATGGATGTGATCTCTAGTTTTTAAAAGAGAATGAAGGTAGTTGATTTATTGCACCTAACGATTCTGATGTATTTTCAGATGCACATAAATTTGACAACCGTGCTTGAATTTTCCCGCCAGCTGACAGCCTACACAAGAGGTGCTTCCCACTTTGTGGATAAAATGGATGTAATATATTTGGCTTATATAATGGAAAAGTTAATTGTCTTCGTGGACGAAGTTGAAGATGTAAGATATCTTCTCTATACTGGAAAAAAAGTGTCACTTAGAAGTAAAGTCTTCACATATGTCCCTGTTCTTAATGCATGCAGGCACACACTGAAGAGTAGCTTCTAAAATTGGTTGCTGGTATTCTGATTGCAAATGTTCTGCATATACTGTGATATGTTTCTTTGTGCCAAAAAGGGCAACTAAGCCATCTTATCTTACTGACAAAGGCATTCCTGATGAGGAATAGAAATTGGTTTTCAATAAGCCACTTTAATTTTATTTTTCATTTTAATTTCTACCATTAATTTCTAACATATTAGAATGAACTCAAGGTGCCTCTCCATCTGGACACTGGAGTTACACATGCTTCTTTTGTTTTCTTCATTTCACCAGGAGGTTTTCACTGAGTTTTGAAAACATGTATCACTTCATGTAAAGCAAAGATAGTATGTCTTTAAGTAAAACTTCCTACGGAAACTTTTAGCATAATATATGGTATTTTTACAGGGACATCTAATCGGGGAGTTATGTAAAGCCTATGGGAAAAGTAGGTTTTTGTAGAGAACAGCAATGTTCATCATAGTTTTTACTGTTAATTTTCAGAGTCACTGCCTGCATAAAGATTTCATAACCTGTAATATTTGTACACATGATAGCTATAGTTGAAACATTTGTTTGCTTTTGGTTTGGCAATATTCATCCCATTCTGGCTCTGGGGACTGTAACAGTTAACATTTTAGTGCCAATTTGAGAAAGGCTCCAACTTCAGTGTCATCGTTACATGCCAGACCTAAAGTGTATTATTAAATGCTCTCCAAGAATCATGTTTCAAAGCTACACCTGTATTTCAGCTCAAAATTCTGATAAGATCTTACTGCTTCCTGACAAAACAAAAATTTACTGTCCAAAATAAACAGTTGGATTTTTCCATAAAGCCTCTTTGTTTTTCTAGTAGCTGATGCATTATCCATTAAAACTGAACACCATCTCTAATCTTTTAATTGATTTCTTCCACCTTTCAAACATGTTTCAGTTTCTGGTTTTCAGTATTGAAGCATCTTTATCTCCACCACTTATCTCTCCATCTCTTACTTCGTAATCCCTTATTATTTTCATAATTTAGAACATTTCTGCTAATTTGTTTCTGTGTCCTTCTTCTGTTTTGAACTTTGGACTTTCATCTCAGATTCACTAAGTGGGTTCCTCATTCACTGAGCTCTTTACCAACACCCATTTCCTAACTCTCACTCATAAGGTACAAAAATACATGTAAAATTAAAGTGTCAGTAGTTCCACACATGAAGCTGCACTTGTGTAATTATACATAGGGTTTAACTTAATTTCATACAAAGCAACATAACAATAAAGGTATATTAGTTTGGAATTGACTAGCAGCTGAAACTACATTTATATAAAACCATTAGAAATTAATGAAAATATATACATAGAGGTTTTCTGTGACTTATCAAAATAATTTAAGAAGCATTCTAACTAAACTAGTGCAGTTTCTGTACATTTTCTCTGGGGCATGCCTCTCCCAGTCAGCACAGGATTATTCATTTTTATACAAGTTAGTGGTACATTGTCCCATCTGGTGGTTTAGCTCTCAAACAAGAGAGCTTCAACAGCTGCACTGGGGACATATTTGTAATATAATACAACTTTTTGCCAGCAAGATGTGCACATATTAGCCTGATTTTTTTGTATTTTAAATGCTATGCCTTTACTCTTCATTAATGCATTTAATTATAATATGAATTACTTCCTCTCCTTATTTCTCTCCTTTTGTGTGTTTATAGACTGTTGTTCTGCTCTCAGTTAGTTATTGCTTAGCTGATTAGTGTATCCTTTAATCTTTTCTCATAAATCACTCCAGTCTCTTAATATGTTTTATTATTATTCATTGCATCAATAACTCTGTTTGTCACATTGTCAAAAGCCATCTAGAAATTATGTTCTCAAAAATAGACTGAGTTTTTCAGGAACTGTCACATAAAATTTCACATATAGTCTCATTATTTCTGTGTCCCTTGCAATGCATGTGAAATGTCTGTATTTTTATTGAAAATGCAGAACTAACTTCATAACCTCAGTCATTCCTTGAACGTTTTTCACTATTGCTGAATTTCTTTTTTCCTTCTACTGAATTATCTGTGTATTTGCCATATTTTTCTGTTTCTATTAGTTTGACTTTTTAGCCTCTTGAACTTTTCTTTAGCTATATTTCTCTCAGTCATTTTTTCTCTTCTGTATACCCTTTTATTCAGGTTTATTTGTGACAACCTTGTATATCTTAGGCATATTTTGCCTCCAAAAAGTCTTTCATTAAACATGAAGCAGTTCTTTAGAGGGGCATGGTCAATTTTAATTCCTTTAAGAAAGAGTGTGTTAATTCTGTGATTCCATTTATCACCCAATGAGAGACTCAATTTTTGTGGTGTATCTCAAAGATAAGCTTTAAAATTGGGACTAAAGAAGCTTTTCCTTGAAGTCAGTTGCACTTTTCTCTTTTTGATCTTTATTTCTCTGTCCTTTTAACTTTGTAGTGGAATCAAAACTGTCTTTGAATGATGGTTACTAAGAGAAATAAGGTGCCTGCTTTCAACTGTACTCTTGTGTACTCTACCAATTTTTGTGAGATTTGCAGATAATATCATTTTGGGGGATTTGGTTTGTTTCTCTTCCAGATTGGGGATGCTCTTATTGAAATTGCCAGCAATATAATGTTGGTCGATGACCATGTGTTGTGGATGGCTCAAAAGGAAGACAAAGCATGCACCAGGATTGTACGATGTGTAGAACACATTGCAAGTCAAATATTGACCACCAATATCCAAGTTATATCAAAGGTATTTCATAAAATTACAAAGCTTTTTGCCCGAGTGTATTTTAAAAATGTCATTTTTCTTCACAATTTTTATACCTAATTTGTATACAGACGAGTGAGATTGTGTAAACCAGATACACAGTGTAGCTGATTTACATAGGTTCTGTGGTGGTTTTTTTCTTCTCCTGGATTCTGTTTGGAAGACCAAAATGTTTTTTGACTATCGCTGATGGTATTAAAAAGATTTTTTCTTGACTTTGATTTATTGTATTTATTCTTACAATAGAATATTCTTTTGCCTTTCAGAGAAGATTCTAGACAATACTTGCTTCAAGCATTAAGAAAATGATCCCCCAAAAAAGTGTATCTTGTCATAAGGATTACTAATTGGTGATTAGTTTTAGATTTTTAGAAGCAAGCTGTGTGAAAAAAATTGTTCTAATTTCTTGGCCTCCGCCTACATTAATTTGTCATTTAGATACTGAGGGGTTGTCATTTGGATACTAAGAAACTGTCTTTTTGCCAGTTTCAACATCTAAATAGCAGAAATGCATCTAAATCAGAAGCTTGAAATGTATCCTCTTAGAATTTCAGATAAATATTTTAAAGCATTATCACCCCTTGGGTTGGTTTGCTTGTTTACTTGCTGATTTTAAACAACCTTTATTGTAAATGAATTCAGTGCTAAAAAAAAAAATAAATTATAGGATGAGCCAAATAACATAATGGTCTTCCACTGTATATTTTTAGAAAAGCAGTCTTTCAAACAAAGACAAAAACATATTGGACTGTCTTCTAAAGGAAGTTTTTATTTAATTCCTGTTTACATAAAAGAATGAAATTTGCTGAAAATATTTATTTGTTTATATTAAATACACGGAGACAATAATGTGCCTTTTAGAAGTTTTTTGCAATTTGACAGCTAGGGGGGCTCTGCTTTATACTTAAATTTCTTTTAAATATCAAGTGCCAAAGGTCATTTTTTTTTCCTGTCACTGCTCCGGGAAGCTGTTGACATTACTGTAAACAGTAATTCTGTGTACTCAGATGTAGATCTGTGTCACTAACCTTTTTGACATGCTTTTTTTTTTTGCTTCTTATAGGGTTTTGTACGAGAATTAGTTCACTGTTTAGTGCAATTTGTAAATAGACAAAGCTGTGGAGTTCTTCTGGTGTCATCTCACACAATACCAAACACTTCTGTTCCTTTCGGAGGCCAGCCAGCAAACTGTCTCACAGAAATTGCATCTGCTTTCTTTAAACAACAGCAAATAAAACCCCCAAAGCTTAGATAGCCGCTAGCTTATAATATGGGTCCTGAAAAAAAGGAACCACTAGAGACTGTGTCAGTCATATAACATATGCATGTCTGTGTTCCCTATACATTGAAAAGCTACTTGGGAGCCATGACTATTATTCTACATCATTTTTGGAAGAAAAAAATGATTGTCCAATTCAACAAGATTGTGGAATGACACATGATGGATACCTTTGGATACCTTTGAATACATGATGGATACCTTTGTTTAGATCTTCTTAAGTCTCCCTTGCAGTCAAGTGGCGTACAAAACGCACCGCAGGAAAAACAGCCAGTAGCAACTTTCAAATACTAGATAATTTCTTATGTATGTATAAAATCTATTTACTGTTTCGTTCAATAATCATGTCATGGTAAAACAAAGAAGGCGTTGCTGTGCTGTATGGTATTCAGAATCTTAGAGAAGTCTTACAGGCAACAGATTCTCGTCAGGGTGGCGCAAGGGCTGGGGCCTCCCCAGCCAGGGCCCGTCCCGCTGCCCCCAGCTGGGGGCCGCGGGGGGCAGCCCCAGCCCAGGGGGGCAGCCCCAGGGGTAGTGGTGAGGCCAGGCAGGGAGTGCGAGGCAGCAGGTCAAGGCGAGGGTCAAGGCCTTGGTGATGGTAAGCAGGCTCGGCCATAGCCTGCTGGTTGCCAGGTCGTGCCGTGGCGAGGAGGCTGGCCCCAGGGCAACGGTGGGCCTGGGGCAACAGGGCTGGTGGCCAAGCTGCAAGGCAGCCGCCATGCAGCTCAGGTGAGGCCCTGGCACAGCCTCAGCTTGGCCGTGGGGCAGCCCCCTCAGCAGCCCTGAGCACGGCCAGAGGGGCGGGGAGCTCCCCAGGTGGATCTGTGTGCCTCAGCACCCCCTAATTAATTTACCTTCAGTATTGTTCTGAGGCACATCCTCACTCCCGCTGTTTTATTTCTGTGTATACATGTCAGATGTGCAGTTTGAAAAGAAACACTTCCGGCTGATGATAAAACATATGTCAATGGCTCTGTCAGGCTCATGCAATAGTTTTCAAACCCACCTCTGAAGAGTTTTCGTTCTCCAGCCAGTGAGACTGTCGGGATATTTTAGGCTAATTGCAGCATGGCTTTTTGTTTGTGCTCTCAGTCTTTGCAGCCTTTGGTGCTGCTCTCAGCTTACCTGGATAACAATCCCCTTTGGCCCTTCTGCTGAGTGGTGCCTTTATGTGAAGTTTAGGAGATGGACACCAAATTATCATTTACTGTATCTATACTGCTTAGAGACAAGATTAGCTTGTGGCTTTTCAGAACATGTACCTGACTGTGGCTTGTTTCCATGGATAATTTTGCTCTGAGTTCATCTGTATCCATTTTGTAGCTCGTTTTACAATTGTACATAATGAAGACTGGGTTATGTTGCATTTTACCCATCTGTTTCTATATGCTGAGAATGGCATGTTCACACTGTTTGAACATTGTCAAGCCTTTACAGCTATATTTGGGGAGTGGAAAACACCAAGTGTTTAAAGAATTTAATATTCAAAATTTAAAAAATAAGGCTCACAGTTACGAAATCACTTGAATCCTCATAACAACATATCTAGCAAGCATTCGCTATCACCTCACAAATGTGAAATAGGGAACTAATGTTATGCCCATTCTACAGCAGGAAACATGAAGTTAGGAATAAAGTGGCTTTTCCCAAGACTAAAGAACAACGGTTACTACACAGGAGTTTTAACTGACTCATGTAGTTTTTTTACCATGGTATGGATAATAGTATTCTTCAAGCAGTAAATTTTTCAACTCCTTGAAAGGCTATCTGCAGATGGTACAAAAAATTATCGAAGTAAACCTAGTTTTGGGTTTTAGGAGTTTTCAATAAACAGCCACTGGATTTTTAATACAAAAATTATTTGATTCTTGATGAACTTTGGCATTTTTATTCAAGTGTGGAAAAAAATCACCTTCACACAAGGACAGAAGAGGTGGAAATTTCATCTAGAAAAATGTTTTAGGAATTTAGAAACTATTGAAAAGAATCTTAAGACTACACCTTAAAAGTAAAATATATATTACTTATATAAAAAGTATTCTGAAAGCTTCTGGATTTTGTCTGATTTTGACAAAAAGTAAAATAAATTGCTTAATGGGACTTCAGTACTTTCATTTTGGATGTATGTACAGTCATCAGTGACTGAAGAAGGTGGATTTGAAAACTTTTTTGTAATTTCAAAAGAGGACCAGCAAGTCATGCACTGTGTCTCATGCTAAAATTTAATTTGTTCTGGTACCATGACTTTTACAGAGTTAGGCTACCCTCTATCCTACCCTTATTTTTTTTTTTATGCAAAACGTTTTCTTTAGATTCATTTATTAGTATGAATTAATGTAATTTTCTTCAGTGAAGTCATTTCTTGTCAGCACAACTTATATGATGCCCCAAATTCTGAAGGATTCACACCAATTTTTACTAGGTGGATTTAAGGTACTTCTGTATTCTTACTGTACAAATATGTATGGAAGTGTGTGCCCACAAATTCCTTTATAAAGTATATAAAGTAAATACACAATGCACATATAATAATGCAATTATGCTTAATTAGTTGGCAACGTATCTTCTTCTCAATGTTTTCACAGGTATCTCATAATATTGCTCTGGAGGCCTTTGTGATCAAGCCATCTAGTTTCACGGGAATGACTTGCACTGCCTTCCAGAAAATATCTGCAAATTCTGACAAGTTGGTAGTTCGTGATTCGGGAAGCTGGGAAGCAAATAACCACCCTGATCACCATTTGAATTTCAAGTGCAACACTGGCAATCTGAATGGTTCCTTGGTGAATTCTTCTACCAGGGTAAGTCAGTACAATCATGAATATAACTTGTCTATTTCAGTGTTTTCAGTAGTACCTTTAAGCAGAATACTGATTTGGAAAATGTATATTTTATGTGTTGTTAGCATTGTAAACTGGTTAGTAATTTCAATATGTAAGTGGCCTTAAACTGCTGTAGCGTATTTTGTTGTGCTAACAGATATTCTATTAATGTAATCAGGCGGAATGCAGGATGTGAATAGAAGTGAGTAAATGTCATGTTCTTTCAATCTCAGGGTCCAGTTCTGCAAATTGTTCTATGTGTAAGTAATCTCTTTAAAGTAATTTGGAAATATTTCTTTTATTGAGGTGCTCTCAGGGGATTTTACGTTGCAAAAATAATTTTTTAGGGAAATTATCTTTACTTCCACTACATAATACTACATACTCTATCTTCTGAACTTTATACAGAGGGAGAGTGTTATGTTGGAGTTTTTGAGTAGAAGCCAAGGAACAATAATAAATAAGCCTTTTAATAGAATGCACTGTTATAAAATAAATAAGTGCAACAATTAAATTTTGATCTAACAGGAAATGGAATTTTGTGTTTGGCTGAGCATGTTATTAAATTTGAGTATTGCAGAGTTGAATTTTTGTTATCCTTCAGCTGAATCTCAGTTTAATAGGCTTATTTCTTGAAATACTTGCTATGACTAAATGATACCTTTCTGGACAATATTACTAGTTTAATGAAGTTTGAAAGTATTTTGATTGAAGTTATTTACACTTGGGTGTATTTTAATCTTCTGTATGGACTATGCAGACAGTGATAAGGTAGTTTGTGCTCTCAGGATCTTCTGGTAAAAAGGAATCATCTAAATAATTGAAGAATAGGTTAAATTTGTTTCCTGCAGTGGAGTTCATTCCTTCTGTGGACAGTGTTAACATGTCTATCTATAGGAAAGAGAAAGTTGTCTCTGAAAAGAGAAGAATTTGACATCCATAAGGTGAAAACCAAATGTCAGAGATCTCAAAGATACAAGATTTCTGCAAGAAGCAACCCTGGAATACTCTGCAATGTATGGAATAGTATTATCGATATAGAGATATACATGGGATTACATGAATTGGAAATTTTTCTTTATCAGCTCTACAAACATATTTTGTATTTCTTCAGAAACCGAGTACCAACATTTCTAGTAAATGAATCTCTTGAAAGTTTGCTGGTGAAGCACTGGTGTGTCTCTCCTGAAATAAAGAATTCTACCATAAAAGCAAATTTCACATCAGCATGCATGTGTCAAGTATGCAGATTAAGTTAGAATATTTATTTGAAGCTCCTTTCTAAAATGTTGGCAGAATGTCACAATATAAAGATCTCAGTAAAATCTTTCCTAATGTATTTTGAACCTAGCTGACGTTGTACAGCATACAGAAGGGAAACTCTACTGACTACACAAAGGAAGAAGCCAGGAGAAAGAAAGTAAACTTATCATTATGCAAAGCAGTATTAAAGTATGTGATATATATTCTGACAGAAGTGACTTTAGTAGATGGATTACTACTTATCATCTGTATATGAATTTGTAAATATTACAACAGCACAATACAGGATATAAATTCAGCTAAATGTTGGTTTCATGGCTTCAGGTTTTAACATTAAGGTGTACGCAGGTTTTAAATGTGGTATGTGAGTAAACAGACTGAATATATTCCTTAAACTTAATCCTGAAAAGCAAGGTGTTTTTACTCATTATTGTTCTCTGAAACCTCTAGGCTAAGCACTCAATTAATTCATTCTGAAATGAGTTACATTTCTTCATTGTTTAATAGAATGATCTATAGAAGTGTAACTGATGACAGAAAATGGGATTCTTTATCATCAGTCACTAGCAAAATTATTTCTGTATTTGCTCAATGGATAGAAACAGTAAACCTACTTGTTTGTGCTATGCAAAATTCAGGAAAATAAAGAATTTGTGATGGAGGTGGGAGCTGCTTGTTTTAGTTACCAATGTTTAGCCACTATATTTTAAAGTAATATTCAGTATCATGTCTGACTCTTTAGAACTTTATTTGAGATGCTGAGATTATTCTTAGAATCTTCCTCTATTTAGCACAGGATAAATCATAAAGAGGAAAAAAAAATCTAATGAAAATCACTAAGTAAAAATGGTAATTGCAAATTTAATTTACTTCTAATAAACATGTGAAAAGTTGTCCTTAAAAAGCTTGTTAGAAGAGAATGTTTCTATATTTTTGTGCTAAAAAGTATAGCCCTCTTCAAATCCATAGTATTTTAAGTCGTCTGGTCACTAAGCGTAAACAACCGTTTTTGCCACCTGTCTGTTGCTAGCCAATTGCACTACTAAATTAAAAAAGTGAATAGTCATGAAGCACTTTCTGGGCAGTCGATGGGAGAAGTCTGAAATAGATGATTGCAAACTATCTTAATAATACAGTCAAAGCTTTTGTAGTTTTTACCTATAGTGATATTTCCTGGGAATTCTCGGAAATTGATACATATTCAGTCAGTGGTTGTCTGTACATAATTTAAGCTGATCTGGTTATCATGGGATAGATAGTCCCCAAAGGGGAAGAAATATCAAAAAAATAAATAAGTAAAAAAACAGTTAAAAAAGATTAAACTTTGAAAATTAACCAGTTTAAAAGGCACTGAAAGAGCTCCACCATTCAGAGATAACCAGTTCAGGAGATAACTGTTAAAATATTCCTGTATCCACTTGCGGTTCAAATATGTGGTAGGTCTTTTACAGACCTGCAGTGTTTCCAAATACACTAAGCAAAGTATTATTGCAGTTTGATACACAAATTTTTATCTTTAAATCTAATTCTGACTCTGTAGCCAATAACCAGTCTGAAAGGATGAAAATAATAATTTATCCCCATTGCAGATCAAAAGATTTTTCCTGTAGGGTTTAGACACAGGCGCCTTCTCTCAGATCCCATTTCTCTGTTAGTAGAGAGCTTTTCCTGCATGACTGGACTCTACTGGGTGAAAAGAATGTCTCAGATATATCTTCCTAGTTTTTGATACAGTGGCTTGTATTTTGACATAGTGGTGGTTTTAATCTCTGTTTAATTAGGCTTAAGGGCATCTTTCCAGCAGGAGGCTGCAGACTTGAGATCCTGTCACAAGAACGCTCCCGAGATACAATTCTGTCCCATGACCTGGCTGTGGTCTAAGGATATCACAATAATGACACTCCAACATGGCTGCTGTAACATTTGAACTTGGAAAATATGAAAATAGCCTATGAAATTTTAGTACCATTCAGTATGAATCCAGTGTCTGGTTTTCATTTGATATCAGACCTGAAGAATACTTTGAACCTAATCTCTGTTCCAGCCTCATCTTGTAAACTATCTCCAGTGTGCAAAGATAATCAGTTATACAGTTGACCCTTCCTCTGAGTAACTAAAATTACTTCAACATAAAATGAATTTTTAAACCTCCTGTAATACTATAATCAAATATGTAGTTTATAAGGGACTTCAGATTGAGTATTCATGCTTGGACTTTAAGGAAAGTATTTTATCAATATAATTTACAGCTTCATTGAAGATACTTGTCAAATAAAAAGTCTTTTCCTCTCTAATTATTCTTCTGATACATGACTGAATTAGCAAGTTAAGTTTCAAAATGTCAATAATCTATATTTTCACGTTATCCTTGACTTCTGAAATTTGAATTCCTCATAATATTCTCCATGCATTCCATTTAACTTTTCAATTCTATTTATTTCTTATATGCTCTGAGCCAGACTGACCTTTTGCTTTGTCAGGTTGTATTACAGGTGATGTCTGTGTGATAAAATGTTAAAAGTTAAATCAGTACTATGACTGGTACTAGACGTGCTAACCATGAAAAAGAATTCTGCAGTGCATTGACAAAATCTTATGATTACATGCTTATACCACTTTTAGACATTATACAATTTGAGAAATATTTTTGTCTCAGATACTTACTGGAAAATTTACAATCTGTTTGTAAGAAAAGTTTTTTTCTTGTATTCTGTATATTGATTTTATAGTAACCACTTTCAGTCTGTTTCTTCTTTCTCCAGTGGTAGGTTTTTGGTACTTTTACAAAGGGATTTCTTATGTGATTTAGGGATTTTAAAGTTTATTGTATTTTACCTGCTCCATCCCTTTATATTTATTCTATATGTTTTTTTATCTTTAAAATATAGTTTTAAATTTTATCCTATAGTGGTTTTTATTGTGATGTAGAATCTATCCAGACATACAGCATCTTCTTATTCAGTATTCTGAATAATCACATTCATTATATTTTTCACATTAAAAAATAAATTCTTTATATTCTTCTTCATCTTGGGCATAATATCTAGGATGTAAAGGAAAGTAGCTGTGGGTATCTCTCATTACAGCCATTGAGTCCTTGTTTTTAAGTAAAGTTTAAAATAAGTAAAAGCACTTAGTATGAAAACTTACTTTAGTAAGACAAGATCTGGGAAGAATTTCCACTTATTTTGAGTTACAGTAATATGATATTTAAACTAGTATTTTCTGTGCAGGCATTAATTTGCTTGTAGGCGTGTTTAGATTGTACACTGAGTACTAGCTATTGAAAAATCTGAAATGTCTGTTGTTCAGTTGATTAGGTGGGTTTAATTTCAAAAATCAAAACCAGACAAGACAAACTGCCCCTCTCTTTCTTCTCCCAGAATGCTCCAATCACATATTTGTATATTTATACCTCTTACTTCTATTCCTTCTCAAACAGCGTCTTTATATGCCTGCTATAATATCTTCAATATTTGTAGTTTGGCATTCTGTGTTCAACATACCTTCCTTTCTCTGCACATGCTTCCGTGGTCTTTTATAATGTGGATGGCTATCCTGCTCTTCTAGATCTTTCTAAACATTGAGAAAATGAAACAGTGCCAAAATACTATTCATGCATGTGTGACAAATGTCAGTTATGTTAGGTATACAGAAGGGTTACTACAATTCTTATATTTGTTTAAAATATGTTTTAACATATAAAAATTAATATACATCATGTTTTTTGACAGTAGGAAAAATCTATTGTATCACTTTTTTCTGTTTCATAAGTGCTTAGAACAAACTTTAAAATGTGTAATTACAAGCCCATGTCCCTTTTTTTTTTTTTTTATCATGCCCTTTACCACTTCTCTTTTAGCAGATAAAAAGCTTATTCTGCAAATATCATGGTTTAACCCCAGTTGGCAAGTAGGACCACGCAGCCACTTGCTGATTCCCCCTTCCCCGCCAAAGAAAAGTGTAGGCAGAAAAGGAGGGGAAAGAAAAAAAAAACCTCGTGAGTTGAGATAAAGACAGTTTAACACAACAGGATCAGAAAAATAAAATAACAATAATATTAACAATAATAACAATAATGATACACAAGTCACTCTCACTGCCCAGTGAATTGGCACCACTCGGAGCAGTGATTGTGAGAGCCCACCCCCCAGCTAACCCCACTTATACGCTGAGCATGGTGTCTATGGTATGGAATATTCTATTGGCCATTCCCTTGTTCTGTCTGTATTCCTTCTCAGCTTCTATAGGAAGCTGAAGAGTCCTTGAAAAGCATGAACATCACCTAGCAACAACTAAACCAATATGTATTGTTGACATGCTTTCACAATCGCTAGAAAGAAAATTAACTCTTTCCCAGCCACAACAAGGTCAGCAAATAACGTGAGCCATCTGGAAGTGTTTTCTGAATTGCACTTTTTATGTTTATGATATTGATGTTTTGTATTATGTTTTTACTGTTTATGGTATTGATGTTTCAGAGACATGTATTATGTTTAAAACTTAAAGTTATTTAACCAGTTCTCCTTTAATGCTATGTACAGTTTGGACTTGTATATATATGAAGAAGTGAAAAGAAATCTAAATAGCTTGAAAAGAATAAATACAAGAACAAAAGGACTGTGAAAATTACCAAATTGTATTTGATACAAAATTCTGTTATTTCAATTCACATTTGCTGTCTTGTGAAACAAGCTTCTGTTACTGGACAGACATGTTTCATATTGATTTTATGTATGCTGTCCATATATATCTGAGAGATAATTCTGTTGCTCTCTCTTCCACAATGGTTGGGTAAAAGACTTTTCTTGTGATTTTTTGCACCATTGCTCTTGTTACAGAAAAGTTCTCTTTGGGATTTCTCAAAGGGCGTTGTAAGATTGTTGTTATAAACTATCAGACTCCTTCATGTGCATTCTGCTGTTAAATAATAGTTTGTACATGAATTAAGATAAATCTCATAACAAAAACATATTGATGCTGTAACAGTTAATAACACAGTACATTAGTTGTTAGAACATATTTTAAGTTAACTTAATGGTACAAAGGTAATAATGAACAAGTAGCATACTGAATACTAGTAAAATTCCCATTTCTGCATTGACATTTGAAGATTTTCTTACTATACTAATAATCAACTTCTTACATTTTTATAGAACTGTATAAATTGAATATTTTCAACTACTCTTTTCTAAATTCTTCCTGCTAATGCCTATTTTATTTTTACTGAGAACGACTGATGCTGGCTAACAGAACACACTTCAACATCCAATAAATAATTACATTTTATTTCTCGAAACTTTTTTTACTACATAGTTGTTAGCTAATTGATTGTTATCTGGTTTTGCTGTTACAGAAGGTATTTCTAAGTTCTAAATGGATAATTTTAGTAACTGCATAAGTACGTTTAAAAGTTTGTTGTTTGGTTTTTTTCTGGATTGGTTTGATTCCTGTTGGCTTATGTTGGACCACAAATACTTTGGTGACGACAGAGTTCACTGAAATGGATTGCTTTGATGATTAGCAGGTGATATGGCTGGGATTTTTTTCTGAATGTAGGTTCTTCTCCTAGAAACTCTAATTGGTTCCTGGTTTTGCAGTCTCCAGCTGTATTTGATAATTAGGGGGAAATTGCCAATGGCACAGAGGTGAGGAGGTTCCTTTTGGAGGATTCAAACCCTGTGCGTGGCATAAAGGTGCTCTCTGAAAGGTACAGTCTTTTTCCTCACAAAAGTGACGGTGTTGGCTGGAGCTCCTCTTAAGGATGTGGTCTATTTAAGGAAAATGTAGCAGTATATGAGGTCATGTATCAAAGGTTTTTTGAGTAGTTTTTGGTTCTGTGGATGTAGGGGAATTAATCTGTGATTTTCTATGTGGTAGGTAGGACACTATAATTTTTATGCTGTGGGAGTTTTCCGGAGAGTGCATATATATAGCCAGATAGATAGTTGTTACTGAATATAGAGTGGAAGTCAGTAATGGAATGGAGATTTTCAGTTCAGGAAGTGGGTGTGTTACCTCTATATTTTAAGCACAGTGTAGACCTAGGGGTGTGATTATGTAGAAGACTCCTTTTACAGTGACTTATGAAGAGACTAGTATTCTAATAGGTTGGGTCATGAAGTGACTAGTATGCTTCACAACTGTCTCCATGGAACTGAAATTTGAGTTAAATTACTACTGCCAATATTGCCTTTCTATTTGCTGTTTATGAGGAAATCATTTAATTGGGCAGAGTATTGTTGTGGTTTTGGTGAGCTTATCTGCAAGAAGGAATTCACTGCTGATTTTTTTATTACTTAAAAAAAACCCATGAAGATACTAGTAGAAATCTGTCAAGTTTCATTTTTGGGTTGAAGGATTCAATCTATCCTTATTTCATTGACTGTTACCACTTTGTAGAACTTGAGAGATCTTCTGTATCATGGTGAACCCAGAAGTACTTAGTGTATTCTGACTTGTCAATCTAAAAACATATATATAAAAAACTTGTGAAGTAAAAAAAAAAATCTTGCGGTAGTCATTGATGTAGTATAGGGTTATTCACTAAAAGTACATAGGTGAAATAATGATGTGAGATTTTTGTTCTCGTTGTTTTAAAAATCAAGGTAAGTTCTGGCATTCTGTACTGTATGAAAACATTGGTAAACTTGTATGCATCTACGTGCACACATGCACATAAACCTGTGTGTGTATAAATAACTTTATTACAGAATTTTTAAGCCAGTTTCATGATTCTGGGGACTGGAGTCCTGGTTTCTGGGAGTATGGGGTTAGCAACAGTTATTCTTGAAGGAACAGTGCCCACTGTGGTGCCTGTACGCTACTTGAATTTGATCTATTTTCTGAACTCTGGGAATATCTTCTAAAAAAAAATTCAGAGGGAACATGAAGTAGGAAAGAGTGAGGGAAGGAGAAGGGAAAAAATAGTTAACTCAGTAGAATCAGTTTGCTGGGTTTATAGTGCTCCTGAGATCATTCTCCACTCTGTTAAAATGTATATTGTTGGAGGGTGTGGGAAGNACATAAAGGAAAGGTTTTAAGTTGAACTGTTATTTAACACAGTACATACAGACTTGAAAAGTACAGATGTGATCATCACATAACTTCCTGACTGTCAGTTAAAAAAATCACATCTTCAAATTCCATAGTTCTACATAAAAATTAATTCATTATTCTAAGTTATTGTTATTGTATTCCCAAACTGTCAGTGAAGGAACTTACAGGTGTTAATTGAGTTTCCAAAACATCAGTGAAGGAACTTACTGGTTTTAATGCCAGATTAGTTTTTAATGAAGCACTTATGCTGTTTTAGAGAGAAAGGAATTCTGAATAGATGTTCATTGTATGACTTTATACACAGGCAGCCATTCTAAATGA
>VXBO01012328.1:2100-39401 GCA_013400135.1 Rhinoptilus africanus
GGGGCAAATAGTGAAGTGAGCCGACCTTGGTTGTTACAGCAATAAGTATGAGCGAGAGCCTCTCTGCGTACCATTCCTTGGTATAATCAGGTCTTATCACCCCGAGAGTGAACAGCTTCTGAACAACATGCTGTGAATTTCAGAGTTTGGTCAGTTAGAAGAGGCCCAGCTGAAAACTAAAATTACAGAACAGAAAGTTGGTTCTGTTTTACCTCAAACCAAGACACTTCTACATTCTGTAAATGTTTTATTAATGAAATCTAGCTCTGGGCGTGGGCCGCAGTGTAGCTCTCATTTCATCAGAGCATTTGATGAGCTGTGCTGGTTAGCTGACTGCTCTGCAAAATTAAGGATTTTTGGTTTTTTGCTTTATTCTTCTCCTGCTGACTGCTGTTGGAATCGGGCTGATGCACCTGTTCAGCAGGAGAATTCAGTCTGTTCTTACAAGATCAATCTGTTCTTCCTGCAAAATCTTTTTTTTTACTTTCTGTGCAGAATAAGACTTAGTGCAGCGTTGCTGGCTATCTAACAGCCAGCACATCTTCCCTTTTTTGTTTGGTTCAGCTGTTCAGCTTTCTCATGCTGCAGAAAATAAGGTGGGTGGGTTTTTAAGAGGGATAAATATTTCCATTTCCTGCAGGATTGTGCAGCAAGACGAGTCAGTTGCAAAGTTTAATTGTGAATATTAGTAGTTTTACAGCTGGAAAGTCAGAGCAGATCTACTTACTCAAATTTTGGGGGATATTCGTTTTCATGGCAACCTGAGATCAGAACCTTGGAAAAATTCCCCAGTAGGTGTAGGGTTGCACTGTAAATACTATAAATGCCATAAAAGATGGGAAGGAGAGTCGCCTCGCTGGGTTTTTCATGTGTGCTGTGGTCAGCGCTCTCACACGAATACGGCCCCGTCAGTCTGCCGGATTTTGGGAAGAGAAAAAGAGAATGACACCGGTGATGTTACCAGTGGTATTGCTTTGGACTCGGGTTCATCCTGCTTAGGTCGAGGTTTTGTCCACGCAGTGAGAGGCCCCTCAGAGGTGGGGGTGAGATGCCAAGTCACCATGGGACAGATCCCATCTTCTGGTCACTGCGTGGAAAACTTCTGTGGGAACAGCCATCTCTGGGCCAGTCCCGTTTCAGCGGAGTGATGCCAGCCCTGGCACCCCTTGAGTTGTGGCCAAGGATCCCAGTGGCTCGTGCTTGATGCTGCATGACAAAGTGGGACCTTGCAGGCTTTTTCGATACAGTATTGGCTCCAGAGCTTCACGTGAGTGATGCCCCTTGGTCACAGCCTGTCACTGCACATAAAGCTCGAATTGGAGATTGTGGGATGTGGTCCATTGCACGGGGACCAGAGCGGGAGTGTGGGTGCCAGCCCAGTGGGGCGCAGCAGGGATGGAGCAGGGCGAGCGCCTGACCTGGGCCACTGGTGGGTGAGTCTCAGTTGCACCCCACGGCAGCACTCCTCAACCAGCAGCAACTGAGACCAGCAAAAGCCAAGTTCAGACCTCAGACAGCTTTATTTCTTTGTTTTAAATCAATGTGAAACACTTTAGCTCAAACAATTTCGGTTCTAGATTATTTAGGGGTTTTAAAATGTTTTTATTGCCTTTTTGAAACAGAACAGTGTGGAAGTGTCCCACAGGGGAATTGTTTTAGCTCTTTTTTTTACCTCCATAAATTCTCCTCTGCCTTAATTTTTTTTTTTCCTCTGGGCCATTTTGGGTCAGGTTTGGTGGAAGGAGCCCACCAGCCTGGCACAGTGCTGCTGCAGTGCTGCCCCAGCCCTGCGGTACGGCTCGGGTGAGGATGAGCACTGCTGAGCGTGGGGCAGTGCTGTGTCCAGGCAGGCGGTTGATGGAGGTCGGCGATGAACGTGCTGCAGCTGCACCATGCCTTGCTCTGCCCAGTCGGTGTTATCCACGCAGCATCCCGACCTGGAGCAGACCTGAGGGGGATGTGGCCAGGCATGTTGATTTTACTAGACACGTGCCTCAGCCTTCAACTTCAGTTCAAGGCTGTTCAGATCGTTAGAGAGCTTCAGGTTTGCTTTCTTGGGGGACTGCTGGTCTTCATGATGCTGGAGGAAGGTTGTGTCCTTCCGTGCTGCTGCCCTGGTGGCTCTCTGAACTGGTGCTGTGGGGCACTGGTGTGGCACAGCTGGTGCAGCTGTGAATGAGACCGGTATTTGCTTGCATCCTGAGGAGTAAGCTGGAGCCAACTGGATGGTGACGTGTGTATACATGTATATCACCATCTCAAGTCCTCTGCCCAGTAGGATGCACTCACTGGGCCTGCTGGCCCTGCACAGCTGCCCGTGGTGGTGTCGCACTGCCGTCTGGTGGGGCCTTGGGCGGCTGTGGGATGGTGATGTTCAGAGCCCTTCCCATCACCAGGTCTCTGGAACTGTGTCCATCTGCTGTGGGTTTTAAATGCAGTTGGGAATCACTGGAGAGTGACTTATCCAGTGTATTCATCCTTGGCCATGGGAATGACAGCAAGGAGACTCTCGCCAGTGCTCGTGGCCAAGGGCTTTCCTTGCTCAGACACTGATATTTATCTTGCTTTATGAGAGGCTTATTGCTGTGGAGAGGCCAAGATTAAGCTTGCTCGGGCATAGATTGGCCAAGTGAGATGCATTTCCATGCAGAGTGGGGAGTCAGCTCCCCATGCTGGTTGAGCTCAGCCAGGACCGTGACGGTTGTTATTCCTTTTCCTGGGATAAAGCAGGGAAAGGGAACGGGCAGCATCTGTGCAACCCTGTCCTCACTTGTCATAGCACTCACTGCTTCAGCTACAGCCGTGACTGTCCTCTCCCCAGGACAGGGGGTGGCCACCACAACAGGGTGACCCCAGCTGAAGAGTTTGGCTTTGGTTTCTAACCGCAATCACTTTCCCTGCCTCTCCCCATTGGTAATTTTGTCATCGCTGCTGACCCTGCCGCTGGCTTGTCATTCCTCCCTGCACCATCCTGCAGCTGTTGCTCCAAGGCACGGCGATGGTGGGGCTGGTCCTAGCAGGGATGTGGACCCAAGAGCCGGCTGGGAGCTGAGCACCCCCAGCTAGCCTGGTGCTGGGCGGGCTGTCGTTTTGCTGACACTCTTGTGTCTGCGTGGGGAGGAGAGAGAAGGGAGGGGAGAGGGGCCTGGCAGTAAAGGATGTTTTCCCCAGGTCTGTGTTCCCGAGGGCTGTGTGGCTGCAGCGAGTCAGGCTGGTGTGCAGGGTGCAGGTCTCACCCACACGCTTCCCTCCTGTGCCACTTGGTGCCTCCCTGCTGGGTCCCGGTGGGGGACAGCCACCACCCAAGCCGGTGCCAGGAGGCCTGGAGCCACGCTCCTGCAGCCCCTTCCTCCGGCCCTTCCTGCAAGGGTGCTGTGCTCTGGCAATCACCTGCCGAGCACGTGGCGGCAAACCACAGCCGGGGACCAGAGCAAGTACTAGTGCTGTGTGTCGTACCTTAGAGCCCCTGCTCTGTGCTTTCAGTGTTTTGTGACAGGAAGCTCAGTAAAGGTGCAAAGGAGCCATTGATTGCTTGGGGTTTGTTGCATCAGATTATGCTTATTTTATTTTCATCGCCATACAGCTTACCCAGTGCTATCCCCTGTGCCTTTTAAATTTTAAGTTTAAAGATGTACAAGCTTCCGTCTCTATCTGAGGACCTCCTGAAACTTTGAAATCCCAGGACTTCCACCTTTAGCACAGGTTTCCCCATAGAGAGCTCTCCTAATCCCACTTGGAGCCGGAGGGTGGACTGCGGATCTCCAGAAGTGGCCCTGTGAGCTCAGAGGCTCTGCAACAGGGCGACGGCAGTGCTGCGTGGCCGGCTCCCTTTGGTGTGCCTGGGCGGGCATTACCAGCCTTTTTGGCAGAAACATGGTGTTACTGCTGTGGTGGGCCTGAAACTTGTAAGCATGGGGTGGTCAGTAGCATTACTGCAATATCATGGATGTCTTATGTCTGTTTTTATTGCTGAAAGATAGGTTTTTGAGCAGAATTAAAACCAAGTCGGGTTGTTAGCAGAAATTGCATTTCCCCCCTATTACTTATTTAAACAGCCAATTATTTAAAGATGAGCATAAAAACAATCCTGTTTTTCTTCTAAATCAGTATTTGTGGTCCCTGCATCTTTCAGTCCAAGTCAGGAATTTTTTCAGTCCCAGATGTGGTTAAGAGTTGGGTGTTTGTCTTCTCCCCGGAGGTTGGGGTGAAGCACGGGCTGTCCTGGGCTGCCCAGAGCAGTGGCAGGCTCGGTGATGTGTGCTGGACCTCTTGTGTTGGTTGCAGAAGGCTCTGAGAGCAGCGGCAGAGCTGTGGCGTTTGACCTGGGCAGTCCCAGGGCTCAGTACACTCCGGGAGGAACACAGAGTGTTCCCTAAGGTGTTGTGGTTCACCACCAGCACAGGTTTAATTAAGCACCGCGCAGCCGCTCGCTCGCTCTCCCCTGGCAGGATCAGGGAGGGAATCAGAAGGGTAAAAGTGAGAAAACTCATGGGTTGAGATAAAGACAGTTTAATAGGTAAAGCAAAAGCCATGCACAAGGAAAGCAAAACAAGAAGTTCTCTCACTGCTCCCATCGCAGGCAGGTGTTCAGCCATCTCCAGGAAAGCTGGGCTCCGTCACGTGTAACGCTGACTTGGGAAGACAAATGCCATCGCTCCGAGTGCGCCCCCCTTCCTTCCCCTTCCCCCAGCTTTACCCGCCGAGCACGGTGCTCGTGGGGCAGCCCTTGGGGCAGCCCTTTGGGCAGCTGTCCCGGCTGTGTCCCCTCCCAGCTCTCTGTGCACCCCCAGCGCTGGCGGGTGAGAGGCAGAAAAGGCCTTGA
This sequence comes from Rhinoptilus africanus, assembly GCA_013400135.1. NCBI lineage: Eukaryota > Metazoa > Chordata > Aves > Charadriiformes > Glareolidae > Rhinoptilus > Rhinoptilus africanus. Next base: position 6,923 of record VXBO01012328.1, read on the forward strand.
CTTGGTCCAAGCGCTGCTCAGCCGTGACTAAAACATCCCTGTGGCATCAACGCTGTTTCCAGCACAAGTCCAAAACACAGCCCCATACTGGCTACTGTGAAGAAAATTACCCCTGTCCCAGCCAAAACTAGCACATAAGGTAAAATCTTTCTCATGGTTGTCAGCTGTTACTGTGTTGCTGGCTTGGGAGAAGGCAGGGAACAAAGACAATGAACTGGGTGTTTATTATGTGGTCTGTTTCTTCCCCAAGTCCTGGGCTCTCCTGGTTTGTTGGGAGAAATGGTACGGTTTTTAATTAGATTGTGAGAGCTGTGGCTTGTGCAGGCTTGGCTGTGTTATTAGTCCTGACTGTAGCCAAACAGAAGCTGAAGCACAAGTAGAGAGAGTTAAGGCAGATTCCAGAAATGCCCATGGGTTACTGAAAATGATGAGACTTTGTTTATTTGGAATATAGAAATACTGATGATAAGGGACCTCTGGAGGTCTGTATTCCAACCCCTATTTGGAACAGGACCATACCCCGCCTCAGGTCAGGCTGGCTCTGGCTTTATCCTTGAAAACCTTAAGGGACCTTTAAGCCTTGAAAACCTTAAGGGACATTCCCTCCCTCTCTGGATAGGGGAAACTGCTACACTGAAGAGGTGAAATGAATTTTTTCGTATTGTGTGCAGCATTGTATTTCTCTGAACTGCCAGCAGCGGACACTGAACTGGCAGCTTCTGGCTGTTGCCTGAGCTCTTCAGAAAGGCTCAGGAGAAAAGCACGGGTGTTGATTACTTTTGTGGCTCTTATGTTCCCTTGGGGCTCTTTCTCCCATTCAGGCTTGCATCAGATCTCGCAGAACAAGGTGGCAGTGCTGCTCCTGGCTGGAGGACAAGGAACTCGCCTGGGAGTGAGCTATCCCAAGGGCATGTACAACGTGGGGTTGCCCAGTGGCAAGACCTTGTATCAGATCCAAGCAGAAAGAATTCGCAAAGTGGAGCAGCTTGCTGGCCAGAGACACCACTGCAAGTGTGCCATCCCCTGGTAGGTGACCTGGAGCCATAGACCTACTGTGCAGGGCTCTTTGCGTTGCAGTCTTGCCTGCGTTATCTTCTGGAAGCACTTTGCTGGGTGCCGTTTGGAGACACGTCAGGGGAGAGCCTTTTGTCGGCAGGACGTGCGATGCCAGCAGCTGGGAGAGGGTGCGCAGGAGTGGGAATTGGCAGGTTCGTGTCTGCAGACCTGAGGGACCGAGCACTGCCCTTGAATCTCTGACCACTACCCTAACTGCTGTACCATGCTGCTTTTCAAGAACAGTCTGTGACAACACTATAAACAGCACTTTCCAGTGCCTGTTTCAGATGCTTTGCAAGAGTTTTCATCCGTTTGTGCTGGGCTTTCTCAGGTTCCTACATGGAGGGAGAGATTGCCTAGAGCCCACCTTCCCGGTCCCCCTGCCTCCCCTTGCCTGCAATTTCTGCTGCAGCAAAAAAAGCTCTTCCCCTCACAGTAGTAAATGCTTGTCGTGCTCCCTTTTCAGGCCACCTCCTGCCGTTGTTGTTTACAGCTCTCTGCTTGTCTCTCCTGGCTGCTTCTAGCTTTCAAAAACCTTCAGGCCTCAAAAGAGACTAGCTCTGTGCAAGACACAAAATATGAATTCCCTATGGGATATGGTGGGTGAGAGAGAGGAAGGCACTGTGACAGGCTGCTCGGAGTGTTTTCGGCTACATGGTCTACTGTAAGACTATAGATATCTTTATGAAATCACTGTCTGGTCTGAGCCAGGGCTGGGGAAGAGTGAAAGAGCAAGTGTCTGAGGTCTTCAGGGTAGCACATTGTTGTATAAATTGGAATCAAAGGTGATTTGAATCCATATTGTGTTTCTTTCTGAAGCCATGCGTGCATGGCCTGAATTGCAAATGTACCATCCCTGGTGCTGCTGGAAGCCAGGATGGGTGTTTGCAGGGTACAACATCTGCTGACAATGTTCCTCTCTCTGGGCTGAGGGGGCAGTTGCGTGCTACAGTACACCACAGGCCAGGCTATGCTGTGCTGCAAAGGTGGAAATCGGGGGGGTGTGGGAGGTCCAGGCTCTCCCGTGCAAGGGAGCGATACCCCTGGCATGCTGGCAGAGGACCTGTATACCTATACCAATAGCTGTTGAAGTGCTTGCCAGGTAGATGACAAAGATGGCCCTTAGCCACTGCTGAAGAGGGAAGATAGTGGAGGGAGAGACAGCAGCAATGGAGCTGGAAGAAGAGGAGGAAACAGAGAAACTTAAGAGAAAAACAAATCATGCAGCCAACATTTGAAAATACTGCTGTTTGCCTTGGCACAGAAGAGGTGCTGGCAGACTGAGCTACTGGGGACTCGCGGCTCATTCTCAGCACCTCATGCTGGTCAATGCTTCTTTAAGCTTAAGAAACTTAACATCAGCTCGAATCTAGGGTGAACAAGGCTCTTGTACGGTCCTTTGCCTTGTTTCCCAGCTCATTCGTGTAACCAGATGTCATTCACATTTAGGGAAAGGCTCTTCTGGCGTGGTTGGAGCTAAGTCTGTGGGTAGAATTGTGCACAAGACCCTGTGCAGCTTTCCTGTGGGATGAATTCTGGAGGAGAGTTCTCCGGCTCGGTTGCGTACTGCAGGATACTGTAGTGTTTCTCATTTAACACTTTCAAGTTTCCTCCCTTTTATGTTTCATTTGTAGTTTTGTCTTTTGCTTGTGCTTTTCTTGCTCATCGCTCAGCACCCATTCCTTCCCAGGTATATCATGACAAGTGAGTTCACACTGGGGCCGACAGAGGAGTTCTTCGTAGAACACAACTACTTCAACCTGGATAGATCCAATGTGGTGATGTTTGAGCAGAGGATGCTGCCCGCCGTCACCTTTGATGGGAAGGCCATCTTGGAGGAGAAGGGGAAAATTGCTATGGCTCCAGGTACCCTACTGTTCCCTCTTACATGGTACAGTAATGGAATGTTTGTTGATAATTGTTACTAGCCATCAGCCAGCCTTGGCACATGGAGTAGTCGATGGAGGTCAGTGTTAATGCTTCTGATTAGCGTGGGAGGGTTCAATTAAATGTTTCAGGCTGGTGATCAATAGCATAGCGATGTCTGGCTAGTTCTTGCTGGAGATTTGCCCATAGCACATGTTTTTTATGGAAGCCTGGGAGTATTGTCAGGATTAGGAGTGATGCAGGTTAGGGACCTGCAGCTACAGGTTAGGAACAGCGTGCAGGGCTGTGCGCGAGGTCCCTGGGGGGCTGCCTCCCAGGGGTGGAGCTGTCAGGAGCCGGGCTCCTGTTTGAGGCTGATAGCTGGAAACAGCTAAAAAAGCAGCAAGAAGATTTACTCTTTCCCAAATGAACTGCAGTGTCTCACCAAGTAAAGTTCTCGTCTTCTCTTAACCTGGACACTGTAAGAAACTCGGTGGAGGCAGCCTGGTTGGGGCCATGTTGCAGTGATGTGGTTTTGTGGCCCCAGAGTGGTTTTCCTGAGGTGACAGATGTGTCAAAGGAGGAACCACGAAAGGGTGATCTGTGATGAACAAATGTGCAGGTGTCTTTTGTGCGGCTGCAGTTCAAACCTTTAAAAAGACATTGGGAAGTTGCAGGGGGAAGATAAACAGAGAATAAGATTTTTTTAGTTTCTTTCTCCAGGCTGAGTTTTAATTATGCTTTTGCTCTGCACTGGAAGAGAAGAAATGTAACAAGCTTTTCCAACCCTCTGCGTAATGTTTTGCCCTTTAGTGTTTACCCTCTGAGGGTAAGGCTTCATAAAGTCCTGTAACGCTTGTCTGTGAGGCTGGTCCCCAGGGTCCCATGCTGCAGATGAGGGAGCTGGGGCCTGGAGGGCAGCAGCCTTACCGGAACTGTTTTGCAGAGCTGGAAGTAAAATCTGGAAGCACTGACTCTTCGCTAGAAAGCATTGTCTGCTCTCCTGTTAAAGAAAGTTTGTTCAGGACTTTCAGCTTTTCCTCTTAGCCACAAAAAACCCCTGTGAAGTCACTAATTAACCAGGGCTTTCTCTTTTCTCTTGTGTTGTAGATGGCAATGGTGGCTTATACCGTGCTTTGGTGGATAATAAGATCTTGGATGACATGAAGCAGCGTGGAATCCAGTATGTGCATGTATACTGTGTCGACAATATCCTTGTGAAAATGGCAGATCCAGTCTTCATAGGCTTCTGTGTTTCCAAGGGGGCAGATTGCGGTGCAAAGGTGAGGTGGTGCTGAGCGGGGCCATTTTCCCACAGAGAGTTAAGGTCTGATTATACTTGGAAGCTGCCAGCTAGGGTGAGCTCAGATGAACCGGGGTGTGCAGCCCTCTGTTCAACAGCACGCTTCAAGCAGATTTAGAGAGGCTGCTTGCTGCCTGCATTGCGTTCAGAATCCCTCCCTGTGGGTGTCCTCCTCCCCTCTTCCTACAGTACTGTGGAAAATAAACTTCAGTTAGAGCAGGGGCTGTAACTGCACAGGAAACTACAAACTGGAATTGCTTCCCCTTTGTGCCCTGCCCTTTCTGCAAAGGCAAGGGCTATCTAGAAGCCATATTGGTCTGGGTTGTGTTTCATAAATGCACCTTCAAGTCTAATGTAGGCATTCTGTATGCCCCACTGTGGAAGATGGGGAAAGCCAAACCAGCCTGGTTTTGTCATCTGTCCTGGTTTGGGCTGGGCTGGACACTAAATTGGTTCTGTTTTGCCTCAAACCAAGACATCACCCTAAAGCAGCAAGTGGCTGAGGAGAGATTTATATTACTTTAATCAATAACAGTGTTCATGCAAACAGGGAGCTGAAGGCTAATAGCTGCAAACATTTTTCATTTAATGCCAGGTCCCAGTCCTTGGTAAGAAAAGCACCCCACAGATGCTGATTTCTTTTAATTGGTTTGTCTTCTGAGCAACTGCGCAATTTAGTGGTTGAGTACTGGGTTTTATTCCCAGTTGTTGGGCACAATGTGTCTCCGGGCTACTCCATACACCCAGCACTGCCCTGCCTGTGCTCCTGAGGTGCTGGAGGGTGCAGCAGTCCTGTAGGATCATTTGTAAGTGGGAGTTGGAATAGTCTGGTATTTTCTTCCTCCTTGTAATAGCCCTCTGTCCCGTGGCTGCAGGTGGTGGAGAAGGCCTACCCCACAGAGCCTGTTGGGGTCGTGTGCTGTGTGGATGGCGTCTACCAGGTGGTGGAGTACAGTGAGATCAGCCTGGAGACTGCGCAGCAGCGAAACCCCGATGGGGCGCTGACGTACAGCACTGGCAATATCTGCAACCATTTCTTCACGGTTGAGTTCCTGGAGACGGTGGCCCAGTAAGTTCCAGCAGACCTGCTGGGCAGCTGTGCAGCCCAGAAATGCCTCCAAGAGGGGGGTGTTCCCATTTCCTACTCTGTAATTTCAATTATGGTACCTCCTCCTCTGCTCTTCACCTTCTCTCTCCTCCAAACAGTTTGAAACAGCCGTGTGCCAGCCCCAGTGTGCTCTTCAGGCCTTGCCCAGTGAAGAGGTTGCATGCTTTGCTGTAGCTAAATCGACCGAGCTGTACCAGTGTGTGACCTTCCTGGGCCTGCAAGGGTGAGCAGCCATACGGGCTGCAGTGTGGCTGGTGACGTGGTCAGTGATGCAGCCCCACACGGAGGATTTTCAATGGGAAAAATGCCATCCCTTTGGGACAACATAGCTTGGGGGAGAGGGTGAAGCAGGGGGAGAACTCTGCACCTTGATTTTGGGAGACGAGGGTGTGATGCGGGGGATTCAGTGAGCAGGGATACGACCTTCCTGAAGAGCTTGATCCATCCTTGTGTGAGGGATCTGCTCTGCTCCATTGTTATCCTGGTCAGACAACAATTTGGGTTACCTTTTTTTATCTCTGCCTGCAATTTCAGCTTGATGCTAGGTCCTCCCTCTCCTCTTGCTTTACCCTGTCATGTCGCACTGGTGCAGGGAGTGCTGCTGGCTGGGCTGCTCTGCTCGGCAAGGTGCTTCCTCGGTGTGACTTGGACCAATTTGGAGAGAGCAACACCCACAACAGTTGAGAGGTGACCCAGAGCCGTAATAAACCATCTGATTCCCAGAAGAGTACTACTTTTTTCTAAATGGGCATGAAGTAAATGAACTTGTTTCTTCTCCTTTTGCAGGAAATACGAGCCGCAGCTGAGGCATCACGTAGCCATAAAGAAGGTGCCCTACATTGACGAGGAGGGAAATCTGGTAAAACCGCTAAAACCGAACGGGATAAAGCTGGAGAAGTTTGTGTTTGATGTGTTCCAGTTCTCTAAGTTAGTGGTAGACGTGATTTTATTTTTTTCTTCCCTTTCTCAATGTTTGTTTGAATGACTGTAGGTTGTAACAGACCCTGCCAGGGAGTGTGTGGTTTGTGGGTTGTTAGAAAGGCTCTTGTATCTACACCAAGCTCCAGCATGACAGTAATACCACATGCTCCCAGTGTGGTCGCAGGGCGCTCGGCAGCAGCCAGGCTGCTCTGACCGTGCTCCCAGAACTGTTTGTTCCACCAAGGATGTGTTTGCTGGTCTGGCCGCTGCCAGCCCTGTGAAAGAGGAAAAAAAAAAAAAAAAGAAATCAGGCACAAAGCCAATGTTTAATACTAGCCCATATTGGAGTATTCAGATTTGCAGAAATCGGGTCCTTCAGGATTGTGGCTTCCATGACAAGTGCAGCTCTGATTTTCGGTGGGTGTTATGCCAGGGCTCTGCTCACACCCTTTGTGCTCCAAACCCAGGTTGCTTAAACACTGTGGGGCCGAGTTACTGTTGCCTTGGGGAACTTTCGGTGTTGACTTGCCAAGCTCTAATACAGCTGGGAGCGCTGTGACATAGCGTTAGCGTAGTCAGGGGTACTTAGTGTTTACAGAATGTGGGACTTTAATAATTTAGGAATTCAGCATAAGTGTTCTTATAATACCTATTTTCCAAGGTCTCGAATTCAGCAGTAAAGTTTCTGATTTAGGCTTAAATAAATGACAAAAAGAGACCACAGGCAAACTGAATTATCTTTGTTTGAGGACAGTATTTTTCTTTTTAGAGAATTACTTTTAGAGAGCTTAAGGTTTGAACTAGTCTCCGTTTCCTGGCGCAAGTTCAGTAAAGAACCAAAGGCAAAACCATTGTGATGGAAACAGTGCTGAGTTCTGAGCTTTGAGAGGACTCATTTGCAAGCAGTGATTCCTTGTGCTTTTTTAATAACACTGCAAAACCAGCTTGGCAGCTGCTCTTCACATGTGAAATTCAGAAACGCACAGATGCTGCTGTGGGATTTTTAATTTGCATTCCCATTTCTGGTAAACAGCTGTACCTAACATTTAGCTGTGAATCCTTCCATATTGCTTATTCATCCCTGGGAACTGGTGTCCTCGGTTGATCCTTGCCTACAGACTCCCAAGTGGAGTGTCTGTTTCTTGGAGCAGGGCTGCGGCGCTCTGACGGGAGCTGCACAGCAGGGCGCTGGGTCCGAGCTTCAGGCAGCCCTGCTCTCTCCAGCTTGCCGTGTTCTCAGCTGAGGCTCTTTGTGCATGAGTCTCCTACTGCCCGGGGAGGTTTCTGGGTGGTCCCTGCAGAACTCTTGCTTTTCCTCTCAACTGTGTGCAGCTCTCGAGGGTCATGAGGCTGCTCCTGGGTTCCCAAAGAGACTGGGCTTCTTGTGTTTTTCCATCATACAGCCCTGGTACTTCTTCGCTCTTCAGATGGGAGGTGGGCTTCCCTTAGCTTGACTGTCCCAGGCTGCATACATCGATGCTACCTAAAATATATATGAGCCTGTCTCCATGTCAGTTGTTGTATCAACAGGGCTGATGGCTAGCTTTGTTTTTCATTATCATTGTTTTCTCCCCTTTGTCGGTAGGAATTTTGTGGCATTTGAAGTTTTGAGAGAAGAGGAGTTCTCGCCATTAAAAAATGCAGACACAGCTGACAAAGACACTCCTACCACTGCTCGGCAAGCCCTCCTGGCCCAGCATTACCGCTGGGCTCTCAAGGCTGGGGCCAGATTTCTGGATGAAAATGGTTGCAGAATACCAGAGAAACTCAGGTACGAACCTCCGTGACCGTCTCTGCCTGTGGCTGCCCAACCGTGGCAGCTGGGTAATGGCACGTACTGCGCTCTACAAAACCAGGCATTAGTTTGATCACAGGGTGACTTGGCATGATTTTCATTCAGCTAGTCTTTTCTTTACATGCAGAGTAATGTCCGTTACAGCTCCTGCTCCGTTTGTGATTGTGAGTGCTCTACACAGTAATGCACAGTGCTCTGGAGTTTATCTCTGGTAGACATTCCTGCCCCTGGGGTCATGAGTTGACTCCTCCTATAGGAGCTTGTTAGGCAGGAGCAACCTTTTCCATCATTCTGGATTGAGCCAGCCCAAGAAATTGTAATTTGTAGTTCTCACCAGCTTTTCTGAATATATCCCCGGTGCTTAAAGCCCAGCAAGATTCTCAGGTGGGCTTAGGGATCAGCTGTTACAGCAATTACAAATTCAGATTCTTCCTGCATCAACTGAACGAAGAAGCTGCTTTTACTCCATGGGGCTATTACTTCATAAGCTCATAGTTTAATAAACCCACAAGTTGTTCATCTTACTTGAAAAGCGCCTCTATAAAAGCGATGCTCTTGTTTTGATGAGAAATATTTGGGACCTGCTAATTCAGTTTTATTTTCACACATTGCATTCAAATAACGTCTGGTGCATGTGAATATAACAAATGTCTTACCCTTCTGAATATCCTGGTTTTGATGATCTTTTGAAGAAGATGCACTGTTTTTTAAGCATAGCAAGAGGTTCATCCTGTGTTCTTTTCTCTAGTCTCTCAGGAACTGAAGATCCTCCAGCTGTGTGTGAGATTTCTCCATTAGTGTCGTACTTTGGAGAGGTGAGAATAACTATGGAGGTATTTTTAAGAGTGTGCAGGTGCACATCTGATTTCCTTCCAAACATGGGGGATTTCTTTAGCCTCAGCTTGCTGGGAAAGGGTAAGATCAAGGGAACTAGGATTTGTAATCTGAGTTCTGTTCATGGTTGCATTATGGTTTACTCTTCAGCAGTTTGTTCACTGTCAGTTTTAGCCATCTGTAAAATGAGATTTGCAACAAGGCTGCACAGTTTCATTCAGACTTAAAAATACTTTGAGATCTTCTGAATGAAAAGTGCAGAATATTCAAATTACAAAATCCATGGGGTCACTGTATTCAGTTGTATGCTAATTTGTGTCCGTCTCCCATGGTGAGTGAATGAGAAGTGACATGTGCATTGGCGTTAGAGAAACCACATCTTAGAACAGATTTCTCAAGTTTGTCCCTCTGAAAATAATTGGTCCTAGGAAAGCTGCTTCCATTTAGTAGTGAGAAGAGGAGTTTCCCTGGGTTGGACAGACAGGGGTAAGAAACAGTGGATTGCAGGAGGATGTGTGGGCACTGTGGGGAAGAGTGGTCATAAAACTTTACATTTTTGCTAGGTTTCCGCACGCAGGTAGCAAACTCATCACAGTCAATTGTGATGAGTTACAACTGGGTTGTAAGAACAAAATGAAAGTGAGGCAACTTAAGTTGACATTTCTTTGCTAGGATCATTCTAATGTGAGTTAAGGACGCACCTTCCCATGCCTGCCCCTCCCCAGGAAAGTGTTTCTGAGATCCGTTGTTTTATGGTTCATCGGTTCTTGTCCTTCATGAACTTGAGGCTTGGGACTGAAACACTTTCCATCTCTGCTGTAGGGAAACTCTTGCTGTTGTCTGTTCTTCCCGAGACCATTTAACTTTTGAGGGCATTACGTAGACTTAAAAAATAGTGCAGGTAACCAGTCTGATGTATTTACCACCTAACGGTACTATTTTCACACGTTCTCAGGGGCTGGAGGCGTACATGAAGAACAAAGACTTCCCTTCTCCCTTTGTACTCGATGAAAACAAAGTGGAAATGCTAGGAAATTCTTGAAGAGGGGGGAGGCCTTTCCCCCTCAAAACAGGTATCTGTCTGTCAGAACTGACAGATATCTGTCATAAGATGTCATAATAAGAACTGACATTACTAAAATGTCGGTATGAAGTGCATTATTAAAAAAAAATTGCTTCACAGTATCAGATTGATGCCAAATCCTTGCAGCAGCTGTGTTTACACACACATGCATGCTCACCAGTTCTGTTTGGTAGCTTTGAAGGCTATGCCTTTTACCTCAGTCTGTTTTGTAGACTTGGATGTGAATGACGATGAGTACTTTGCAGGTACCAAACAGATTTTATATTTCTTATTTACTGTGCGTACAATTATGTAAAAGAGCCAGTCATGGCCTAATAAATCAGTTTTGCTTTCAAGAAGATTAAATCTCTTCGGTGCCTTGTTAGGTATCTTCTTTGTGCTGGTAGGGTTGAGGGTTTTTTTCATTTTTATTTTCAAATTGTGTGCACAACTGAAGAATCAGTTTAAACCATCTTTTCCCTAATTCTGTGCTGGTTAGAAGATCCAGTTCAGCAATTGCGTCCTCTAACGAGCTCGCACAAAGAGTCTGCAGCAGGTAGGGATGATGCTATGTGAATGCGTTGCCTGAGGTTTTTTTCCCTAAGCAGAACAGACTGGTTTGTATATCTAGGCTCACTGGTGCCATTCCAAGAAAACAGAAGTAAATATGCAGCTTAGTCTCATTGCTCTTCACAGCCGTAGTGACCTGTATTTTTTAACTAAAAAAAAAAAGAAATAGGTGATGAGATTTTTTTTCACAACAACCCTCTGCTCTTGCTAATAAACAACATTTATTTTGCTTTTCAGTTTTCTGTTTAATGTATAGAATATCTCTTAAAGGGGGACTCTTTAAAAGTGCCTGAAAGTAATAAGAAGTAGAATGTAATGCTTAACCAAAACCAAAAAAAGACTTAATCTTAGCAAAACAAGTGTACACAGTAAAACACCAGCCTCTGCTTCTACAGTTTCTGGCCAGCTAGTTTTCCATCACTCTCTTGCTTATGAAATAATTATTTAGGTGCCTTCCTTTTAAATATATTACTAACCATAATGTATAGTGTCAGCTAATTAAGGATAATAATTGCCAGAACATATGTAGCTGGTGAACTCAGCCGTGGCTGAGGGATCCCAGGGTGGCTGTGATCCACAGCTGATTGTTCCTGTTCAGCCTTTGGATGCTGCCCCGCAAGCTCATGCCAGGCAGGTGCTGGCGCTGGACACCCCACAGTCCTTCCACCCTTCATGAAGGTGCTCTGGCTGCGCTGCTGGGTGGCCTTTGCTAAGGAGCACTCTGTACTTTACCCTAAACCAGGCGTTAAGGAAGGTGGCGAGGAAACTGCATCACCTGGAATGTTGTTATTTCATACATCTGCCTCTGCAGAGGAATTGCCAGTGCTATTTTATTAAGCATAATTCTTTTAAATAACTTCCATGGCTGTCTGTAATTCCTGACGTGAAGCTGTATACAGAATGTTGGGGAAGTATAAGAATGGCTTTGAGAGTAAATACAGTTTGTAAGTGGGCTCATGTTTGCCAAAGAAAGCATCTAAATGTCAATAGCAGTTTTCAGGTATAGAGCGTATCTGCGTGCAACCTAAGGAACGAGCCTTTTGCACATACAAACCAGCTGACGACAGTTCTGATTACCTCATTTTGCATGTGCAGCCAGTAAGTCCCATTTTTATTATAAATTAAATATTTGTCCTTGACACTTAAATCTGTAATTATTTCCACGCAGTGTTTTATGGGTCATTCCATTCCTGCCAGTCAAGTTTTATGTCTGAGAACAAATCGTGGTGTATCTCTGTATTGCTTGTTGGTACAGGCACACGCTCATTTTAAACTGCACTGTGCTATAAAGAAAGGCTGTTTCTTTTGCTCTTTCCAAAGTGCTTTCTCTTTTGAAACATCAGTTCCCATGTGCTTTAATTGTGTTTGCTGAGCTGCTGACATGGTTTTTAGAGGTTGTTTTCAAGGAGAAGCTGTATTAGAGTGCTGAATGCCCTGTCTGTTGTTGTGTTTTTTTTTTTTTCTGTGACTCCTCACATTTTAAACTGGAACATAGAAAGAGAGAACTTGAAAAAAAATAAATCTGTCCTGTATGTAACAAAATAATTCTTACACATTATGAAATTTAAAAAGTACCTGAAACAAAGGGAGGTCCTGTAGTACTCCAGAAACTCTTGGATATCTAAGCATTTTTACAATAAAGATGTTACTGTGATTTCTATGTGTCTGTCTGTGTTTCTTGTCCATGAGGAATATACACTTGTTGTCTTTGTCCCTACGTGTCGTGGGTGTTGTTACCACAGCTGCAGGACACTGAGTGTCACTGATGGTGTGGCTGGAGGCTGCAGTGCCCACGCTTCAGATGTGCGGGGGGGCGTGGACTGAGCAGAGGGTAATTCCTGACAGGGGTTGACACTGAGGGATGTATTTTTCATCAGAAAACAGAGATTCTGTTCTTGCCTGCAATCCTGTAGTTTACTGAGGGGAGGGAGTTGTGGGTGGTGTGTGTGGTTTTCTTTTATTTAAAGTAGATTTGAGTGGTCTGGATCTGAGTCAGGCTTTCGCAGCTGTTGAGTAGGTAATGAGCACTCGCTGTGGTGCAACTTTTGCTTGGCTTTCCATTGACAGGCACTTTTTAAATAGGGTTCTATTTATAGAACGATCAGTAGAGGAAGTTAGTAATTTTTCGCAAATGACAGTCTGTCCTTTCTTTTGGGGGTTTAGTGCTGAACCCAGCAAAGGTCCTATTTCACCTCATGTTTCTCTCTTGGCATCCATGTGAAAGATGCTGGGCCTTTTAATGTGTTTGTAAGCTACATGAATCACAGTTTCCTGTGATAGGAAAATAAATACTAAAAATTGAATGTGTGCTTCAGGCTTCTGATAAATTGTTCCTCAGCTTCTTTATGTGGAGTGTTCACATCTACCAGAATTGCTTGCTTGCTTGTTTTTTTTTAATAATTAAATGCTCAGAAAAACACCCTATTTTAATTTTTATCTAGAAATCTAGTGTGAGGTGGATTCCGAATTTAAAGGCTTAAATGATGCGTGTTCACCGAATAGTTAGACACAGCTGAAGGTGAATACAGTGCCAGTACTTAGAGCAGTAGTCTTAAAGCAGCTGCTTCAATGCTTTCTTTTTCCCGTTGGGTTATGAACCTGATCTAGAAGTAATGGTTATTACAAAACCACAGTCCCTGCGTGGCCCTGAACGTGTATGTACATCACTAAACAGCGCTCTTCCGTATTCCTCTGCGCCCACAGATAACGTCCCTCCTCCGCCCCAGTGAAGACGCAGAGAACTGTTTGCACAGGCAGCGATGAAGGGCTGGGCGTCAGTGGAGAAGCAGGTGCGGGAAGGAATTGTGTGGGACAAGTGGATGCTGCCAAGTACCCAAATTCAGTGCTAGATCTTACGGGTTTATTTACACAACCACTTAAGTTGCGTTTCACTCACACAGATCCTCTCACAGATTTCAGTTGTCTGCTCTCAGGCCTGTGTTCCCATGTTGTCTGCCCAGGACCGTGTGCGTGTGATGCGGAGGATGAGGGATGCCGGCTGTCAAATGTGCCTCTGGGGTTCTCACTGGCAGGTGATAATGACACTCTTCTCTGTTCTCTTGGAGCCCACGCTTCTTTGAGGTTTTCCTTGGCTGTACTGTGCTCACCTTCCTGGCGGGCTGGCAGGAGCAGTGGTGTCTGTAGTGCATCCTCCTTTTGTCAGGGCACAGTGTCTTTTGCTGCACGGCTGGTGCTTTGGCCTTACCCGGGCGCCGTTTCCGTGCTGGTGGGGGCTGCGGGAGCACGCAGGCCCTGCTGTTAATTGTCATTGAGTTGTTTTCCCCAATGACCTCACGCATGCACATTTCCATCTATGTTTCTTTCAGGCCAGTATTTTTTGTGGCTGGTCTCTATATTATAATCTCACAACACAGAGGAAAATTGATTGTTCCCAGCATCTCCTTACATCTCATTTACTGTGCGGGTGGTGAGCCGCTGGCCCAGGTTGCCCAGAGAAGCTGTGGCTGCCCCATCCCTGGAGGGGTTCAAGGCCAGGTTGGACGGGGCTTGGAGCACCCTGGGCTGGTGGGAGGTGTCCCTGCCCAGGGCGGGGGGGGCACTGGGGGGGCTCTGAGGTCCCTTCCAACCCGAACCATTCTGTTATTTCCCACAAGGGCCAGTAAAGTCCTTGCTGGGCAGGGCCTGGCTCCGTGGTGAGAGTAGGTAAAGCGAGGGCTAGCAAAGGGAACGAGCAAAAGAAATTCAGCACTGAACAACCGCCTTCTCCGAGGTGCCGGTGCCAGGATGACTGGTGGCTTCGCTCGGACTCGAACAGGCCGACGCCGAGGGCCGCGTCCCCCCGTGTCCTCGGCCGGTGGGCGGTGCGGGGCCCGCGCGGCACTAGCGCTGCATGAGGCGGAGAGGGCCCCGCGGCCGGGGAGGACGACACCGGAGGCCGACACCCCACCCTCCCGCCGGGCGCCGGGCCCGGCTCCCCGCGGCGAGGCCGGCGCGCCCCGCGGCCGCCGCTGCTCGGGCGCGGCGCGGCTGTTGCTAGGGGCGCCATAGAGCCCCGGAAGCGCTCTCGGGCTAGAGCGGCACCCGGAAGCGGCGGCTCCGTCCCGCTCTGTGCTGGCCGGCGCGGGATGATGGCGGCCGGCGCGCAGGGCGGCGGACGGGCGGGCTGCGGCTCCTGAGGCGCCGCCATGTACTCGGCTGCCGCCGCTGCTGCNTCTCCGTCACCCTCGGCCCAGAGGAGGCGGTGGGGGCCGGCGGCTACAATAACAGCAAAGCCTGGAGGCGGCGCTCCTGCTGGCGGGTGAGGGCGGGCTGCGGGCCGTGCGGGCACCCGGGGGCTCCGGGCGGTGAGGGGAGGCCGCGGCCTGGAGCGGGTGGGGAGCTGTGCGGGAGGGACGGGTACCCCCGAGCTGGGTGCGGGGCACCTGGCAGAGAGGGGCGGGGGGAGCCGGGCTGTGGGGAGCGGGCGTTGAGGGGTGGCCCTGGGGGCAACTGGGCTGTGTGTGAGGGTCGTGGCTTGGCACCTTCCGATCCCAGCTGGAGAGGGGGCCGATGTGGGCGCTTGCCGATGGGAAGGGGTGGCCCCGGGCTGGAGGTTCTGCTTTCGGCTACCCTCGGATGGCAGCTCCCCTCCTGCGCTCCACAGTGCAGGCTGCTTCAGGGTGCTCCCAGCCATATCTTAATTTTGTGAACAAAGCTGACGCAGGGGGACGTGGTGTGCTTTTGAGGGGAATCTTGGCCTCTGCTCGTGGGCGTTTGAGGGGCAGCACTGTGCTCTCTGTGCAGGGGAGATTTGGTCTTAGTCCCTTTGGCCTTTTTTAGGACTTCAGGGAGGAGCCCTGTCCTCTGCCCTGGCAGAGTAAAGGGAACAGTTCGGCTTTCTGTGGGAAAGCTGAGTGTGAGAAGAGGGGTCTCCAGCAGAGCTGTGTGGAAGTGACCTTCATGTCTGCTTGGGGGTAGGGAGTGGGCAGGCAACTTTACCGGGGGTGGGAGTCTTGGGTGGGACAGTGTGGGTCAAAGGGACAAGGTAACCCTTATAGATAGGAGATGAGGTGTAGCCACCTATAGAGGTTTTACAGGTGGTCAGATGAAGCATATGAAGAACTTGTTTAGGGACACAGTGTGGCAGCTTCTCTCTTACTAACAGACAGGGAAATGTGGGGACAGGGCAAAAGATATTTTGCCCTTCTTTTTATCCTTATTCTTTGTCAGAAAAAAAAAAAGATGGTGGTGAATGCACTCATGTATTCTTGTGCCTCATTCCTACCCATCCCAAACATCACAGTCAGTGCCTCTTTTCCCATTCTGCCCTTAGGAAACACAGGGCTGCTGGGTTTCAGCCATCCTCCTGCAGTAGTGAGATGATGATGTGGTTGGCTGTGCAGGTGGAGCCAAAGGTGAAGGAGTGGGATCAGCATCTTGCGGTGTGTGTAGGGAAGGGTGTACCGGATTACTGTACCGTCAGCAGTGTGGGAGGAAAACAGGAACTGTGTGCTGGGGCTCAGCAATGTGGGCACATTGATGGTTTTTCACAGAAACATTTGCAGCCTCTGGTTGTTACGAAGAGGATGAGGACTGTGGGAAGTGCTGTGGGGTGTAGAGTGGTCTGTAGGAAACTGCAAGTTGTTCCCAAGTGTAGCACTGGCACTGAAGCGCCCTCCCTGTACACCCAAACAAGTAATTAGAAGCAAAATGCTGCTATGGTGAATTTTGTTAGGACTGTTAGAAAACTAAAAAAAGCAGTCACTTAGCAGTTAATGTTTAACTGCAATCGCTTTCTCTCCAAATGGAGGAAACTTCTCTCTCAGGCTAATAGAGCATTTGATGTCTGACTTCTAGTGATTTTGTTCTATATACTTCAGTTTTAAAAACACATTTTTGCCCAGGACTAAACCTGAAAACATTGTGGTTTTGTCTTGTTTGTTGTTCTGTTGGTTTACTTCATTTTCATGTTGCTGTGTGTTGGTGACTTTATTTGTGGTGGCAGGACCTGTTCTGTGTGACAGTTCCACGTGTGTTTGTTGGAGGCGAGATGCCTGGCTTTTCTTGTCTAGTAAGCTGTATTTAGCTTATTTTGAGCTTTTCTTCTTTGTTGTAGTAACATTTTTAGTTTTTCTACCACTTATTTTGCATGTCTGTTCTGCAGTACCTCCCGAGTCAGAAGGGAGGAAAGAGGCTCTTGATTTATTTCCCAGTTGACATCTGGGCAGATG
Organism: Rhinoptilus africanus; assembly: GCA_013400135.1. Taxonomy (NCBI): domain Eukaryota; kingdom Metazoa; phylum Chordata; class Aves; order Charadriiformes; family Glareolidae; genus Rhinoptilus; species Rhinoptilus africanus. Next base: position 23,609 of record VXBO01012328.1, read on the forward strand.
CACAGGTCAGACAGTGAAGGTTGTGATCAAAGTCAGTGCACGCAAGTGCTCTTTGGGAATCTTGGCACTTGGCAGTCTGAAGTTCTTGCAGCAAGTGTCTCTGATGTTTCTCTCAGCCTGCTGTGCCATATGCCAGCATGGTACGTTGCTATTTTCTCTGTCATCAAAGAAAATAAGCAATGGATATCTGCAGTTAGAAGCAGAGGGCAAAATTAAACCTACCCGGTTCTGCGTTTCTTGCTCTGAATGAACTGGTAAGAGTTTATTTTTGACTGAGTAGGCTCTTAATGTCATGCTAAATGTTCTTCCTCTTCCTATTTTCTCTCCTAAAGAAATGGAAGCAGCTGTCTCGACTACAGAGGAGCGTAATTCTCTTCCTGTTTGCCTTCTTGGCAATCTGTGGAGTCATTTCATACACAAGCATGGGGGAACCATGGAAAAGTATGTGTTTGGTATAACTCAGAATTACTGGATTGTGGTGTTCTATTTAAGAGACTGTTATAATTCTTATAATTAGTTTTAATTTTTATTGACAATGACAGGTGTGCCCTCTAAAGTGCAGTTGTGAGATGATTTTATGTGGCATATTTCAATGACTTGTTTCTGCTTAATCAGAAATATTTTTCATATGTCTTTTTGTTATTTATCTTGACTAGAGCAACAGTTTGTTTTAGTTGATTAAGATTTGGAGGCTGTGGTTTTTTTTTTTTTTTTATTGTGTTTGTCTGTAGATTTTGGTAACCTAAACTGCAGAATAAGATAATCCCCTCTTGGTTTTGATCATCTATCAGATTAAAAATTCCAATAATTCTACAATATGAAGGCACATTTACCTTTGATGTTATCTTACTGCTTGCATTGAGAAGCTAAAATAATAGCAATTTTAAAAAAGCATGTGCCTTTTAGCCGGCACCTTGTATATTAGGGAGGTTGTTAATACCAAAAGGCATTTTCTTTCTAACAACTAGTGTGTGTTTATCAGTGTTTTGGAGATGCATCTAGTATATGAATGCAGCAAACTGTTATAAATTTCTAGATGGAGCCTAAATTGTTGATTCCTTGTGCTGAGCTGATTTATGTGTCTAGGTCTAACAAACAAATCATTGGATGATCAGAGAACGGAACCAGAAATTCCTGGATTAAAGCTGGCAAATCCAGCCGTTCTACCAGCACCCCAGAAAGCGGATGCTAACCTTGGAGACTATCCAGAGCTTTCACCGCAGGTACTATGAGAAGAAATGAATTTTATAAAGCTCCCAAAGAGTTTGTGAAAGCTGCACATAGCACTTGGTTCCAGCAGTTGTTGAGGAGAAAGGAGTTACAACTTGCAATAAAAGTCTGCTCTGGATGGGTGGAATGCTCTTCTCTCAGGAAGGGCTTTGGTATAGTATTTCTTAGCTTTACCTTTTTTATTTAAGTGTTCAGTATACTATTTCTTAATCACGGATTAGGAGTGCCAGGACTTTAGGTCATGGTGACCTCTTACTTGAGACTTCAGGTTCCTGCTATGATTAATTTGTTTGGACTTAGAGTACTCTGGATGTCAGTCTTGCTGTTGTGAGGAGCCTAAATAGAGTTCTGCCTGAATATGAACTGAAGGATACAGTCAGTGTCACACTGAATTGGAGTAGCTTTTCTGGTACCTTGAAAAATAGCACCAAATGGAACAGATATTAGTAGGTTTTGAAGGGTTACATTTGTGGGGGAAGCGACAGGAAAGAAACATGAGCTGACCACGTGGATTAGTGGAATAGAGGAATACGGGTTGCTGTACACATGCATATGTTGCATTTCCAGTTAATGAATACGGAATTTTGTATTAAATCTTTCCCTCGTGCACAAATGTACATGTATTACTTCATAGTAATTCTTGGTATTACCTAACACTGGCATTGTGCAAGCTTTTTTTTTTTGCATGCTTTTTGCTAATTCTAACAAAAATTTGCTGTGCCTAGTAAAATGGAATCCAATATCTTTACAGTCCTTTGGCAGTGTCTTGTGTTAAATTACTATTTGATATCAGTAGAGGTAGTTTAAAAGTAATTTATCAATGCCAACTTAAAAACTATATAACTTTACCAAATGTTTAAAACAAACAAAACCCCAAGGTCTTTAAGCATACCTTCCATTCAGGGCAGAACTTGCATGCTGATACGATACCAAAATAAGATTTGTCTGAAGTTATGTTTAACACTGGAATGCTGTTGATTTATGGTTTGAAATTTTGCCATCTCTGCCACATACCAAGTACGTATGGTTTTTTTCCTTTATTTTCTCAGAAGTTGCAAAAACCGCCTCATGTTCGGCGAGGTCCTTCAAATCTTCAGATCAAGCCACCACGGAGGGATGTGAAGCTGAAGACCCGACATGGTACCAGCAGGGTTGTAGAAGAGCCGGACCAGGCTGATAAAGAAGAGAAAACAGAGAAATCTGTTATCAGGTAGAAATGTTTTCAGCAAGTTACAGTGCTCCCCCCACAGGAGATCCACTGCATGTTGGAGTGAAAACTGAGGGCTTTTTGCTGTCTGTGCCTGAGGTTGATTTATTTCCTTGCATATGTTTGGTCTCAGGTCTGGTCTGACAGCTGTTATTATTGCTAGGCCAATTTATTTCATTCTGGGGAATGTGCAGCTTTTCTGTTTTTACTGTTTGCATCATAGAACTGTAGAGGCTTTTGGAGCCCTACAAGGCCGTCTGTATTTGTAATGTGCTTAGACACTCTTACTGGTCAGGAGAATTCTCAGTATCTGTAGGTTTCTGCTGTGTGTTTGTAGTAAATATTAATGTACCAATATCAATACAATAATGCTGTCACAAGTGTCTTTGTCCTGGTCCAGACTTGGAAAATTCTACCAGCATCGGTGTTGGTGAGGGGTATGATGCCACTAGACACACTAAGCCCAAACTGAACTGTCAGAAGCCATAGACATGTATGTAGTTGTGGGCGTGTTTGCTCCTGTCTCAGAAAAGATTAATCATGCAGTTCAAAGACCCCTTTTGCAGATACAGTAGTATTTTTACAGAGGGTCTGTGCTGCTGTGTATATATTTATACAAAGTTATTCCCTAATTGACTGAAATGTTTTGATTTGGGAATTACTGAACGGATGGATAGAAGAGACTGCTACAAGTTCAGCAGAGGTTCTTAAGGTTTGGAGCATTATGCTTGGGTTGTTTTTCTGTGTTTGTGTCCTTTTCAGCACCAGCACAGCTGAGCTGATCATAGCATCAGAACTGTGCCTGCGTCAGCATTTTGGCTGTTGGTATTATCTGAAATATCTCAGAATTACTTGAAATGTTTTATTCCTGTGCTTCCACTATAACTTGTAGAGTTAAATGGGTGGTAACAGGAAAACTTAGGAGAGCAAGGAAAGCATAGCAAAGACTAGTTTACAAATTTAAAGAATAAAAGTAAGAAATGAAATGATGGGATTTTTGTAAGTCATAAGGTATGCTGACTGTAAACAATATAAACTTTTAAAGGTCTTGTTAGCCTGGCTCCCTTAGGGGACATATCATGAGATCAAAGGCAACATATCTATACATTAAACAGCATAGTTGAGGCTGTTTGATCTTGGTATGAACTTGGCTTGACTTGAAGTCCATTCTGAAAGACCTTCTCCTTCAGATTCTTAATAAAAACCTGTAAAAACTGATTTATACATCTGTGGTGGTAGGGGAGACTTGCAAACCCCTTGGCAGTAAAGCAGGTACTTTAAGTAGTTAGTCCTATGTGCTTACTCGTGATCTTTTAATGATCGTTCGTGTGGTACTGTTTGGTGTTAGTGGCTCCTATGTTCATTTTAGACCTGGTAGATAACAAAATACTTCTAATGCAGCATTCTCAGGTGTTTTAGTTATTTTAAGAAGTTTTCTTAAATTCCATTGCCAAGATATTTAATGAAATTCCAAAAGTCTGTATGACACATTTCTTAATCCAGTAAAATTTCTCTGGTGCAGAGTACTCTCTTTGAACAGAAAAATTATCTAGTGCACAACATAGTTATTTTGATCCTTGATACAAAACCCAACTCCCGTCTTATCAAAGTATTGTGAGAAAAAGGAAATGTAGAGATAAGTCTCCTTCATTTGCATGACTTTCTGTGGTCAAATTAAGTCTTAATTACAATCCCTTGTATTTGCAGCTGGAGAGGAGCAGTGATAGAACCTGACCAAAGCACTGAACCTCCATCTAGTAAAATAAAGGAACCAGAAAAACCTTCATCTGCGGAAGATGTAGACCAGAAGGAACCAGGTAAAAGTACAGTTAATGATACCTGTCTTTCTGTTCACTTTCATGGTTGAAGTTGTACAATTTCTCCCCACACAGTTCTATTTTATTTATTTAATTAAAGGAAACCAAAAGCGTAGGAAAGATTATTTACCTAGAACATCCAAGCCTTTCAGTGTCCTTATTCCATCATGATAGCCTTCGCGCTTATTAGCCTGCAGAATTTTCATTGAATTTCAGTCTCAGTTTTCACTATTGAGTAAAGAATATTCTGATGCATAAGTAAAACTTATGGGATGTGTCCAACCCCATGGCAGGAAACCGTTTGCAGTCTCTGTAACGGCCAGATACTGTGTCAGTGGGCTGCAGAGTGCATGTTATATGTGCTGTTCCTCGCAGCTCGTTGCTGCCTCCGTCCTCTCCTAAAGTGCATGTGTCTGCTTCTGGAAAATGCATTGCGTGTCCTCTCTTAGGTGCTACATGAAATATTATCGGGGCTGTGACTACCTGTCATGGTTTTGGCCGGGTTGGCCAATGACAAGACAACAGATGCTCTCCCCCACCTCTTGTTCCAAGGAGAGGAAGAAGGGAGATAAAGTGACATGAGTTTACAAGAAAACTAAACTACTTGAATAAAATAATAATAAAATAGAAAGGAAATAATGACATAGGTACAATATATACAAATATTTACAAAGCTGTATCAAGCTCCCAGGGAGATGTCACTGGCAGGCACTAGGGAAGTTCTAGACTGGACGTGGTTACAAACAGGAACACGCCGACCAGGATCAAAGGTAGACGAGCTGCCAGGGTCCTCCTCGGGTGTCCCTGAGGAAAGAGTCATCGCAGGGGACCCCACCGCAGCACTCCCCGGCCATTCATCCCTTCACACCGAGGCGGGCAGCTGGCATGGACACCCCATTGGTCAGTTTGGGTCACCTGACCTGCCCCCTCCTCCCACAGCCGCCGCCCCTGCCCAGGGCCAATACGCCGGGCTCTGCCCCTGCTCCGGCGGCAGCGGGCGGCTCTCCCCGAGCGGAGAGCGGGCTCTGCCGCGCCCCAGCCCAGGACCCCACCAACGGCCTTATTTACTTATATGCAAACTTACGTGCATATTCCCTCACACTATGGATTTTTGCAGCAGCGTTGTTTTCTCTGAAATTCTTTAACAAGGAGGTTGCAAGTAAAGAGGCTTCTGATTCCTCCTTCTCTGTTGATGGAGGGCATATACTCAATTCTGATCTTCTTGCCCAGCTCTTTGCTTTCCTTAAGCTGTTCGAATAGTACTGAAAGTAAATTTTAATGACAAATCTTTGAAATATAGCCTCTATGAGGAGGCAGATATTCCCATCTTTTCTCCAGGAAGGGGATAGTCTGAAGAGAAAGGGCTTGAAAGGGACAACTTCCTTTTTCAGCAGTGGTTTTTGTTTTGTTCTGCAAACACAGGGAAAGTGACTTCCTCCCTGAATTAAACTGAATTATTTTTAAGGCTCCCCAGAAAGCTGTAGAAGTTGTTTTTGCAGTTGCTGTCCTTGTGGAGTAAAGAACCTGTTGTCCTGCTTTCTGGGTTCATACAAGGAAGTTCTGATACGATAAACATGGCATATTACAATGTGATGTATTTGGCTTTTGCTGGCTCAATATATATGGGGTTGGTTATGCTGCTTGGTGTTTCCTGCTCTAGAAACCTTTGTTTGTTTATAATTTTGCAAAATTTTAGCTAATGGGCTTGAAATTTTTCATGTTAGATGTATAACATAAGCTCAACTTTATGGCAAATTGCGAGCAAAAATATCAATAGGACTGTGGAAAAATATGTGGCTTTCCAAAAAGATGGAAAATGTAAATTTTCTTCCTTTTTTGTATTAAATGAAAAGTTCAAGAGAAATGATTTTGTATAACTCATTTTAAATTTAGCAGAAAACAATGAATAAGACAAGAAAGATGAAGAAAAAATCTGGTATGTAGTAAATTAGCCAAGGATTGCATTGTTAAGCATATGCATTCAGCAGCTGAATTACAGTTGATTTGAGCAATCTTAATTCTGGTATTTCCTGACTTTCACATCTTTGAGCTTTTGTGATACTTATCTAACAACGGTGTGCGTGATTATTTTAATGTTTTATTTGCAGAAGTGACTTTTTTTTTGCCAGGGAGAGATCTGTTTCCACCCGGCTGAATTGCTGACCAGAAACACTGACTGGTTGTTCTGCAGAGGAAAGGCTGTAGTGAAAAGAATGGGCTGAGGATGCTTTTTCCGTTACACTGATCATTTTGTTTGGAAGAAAGTTTATTTTGGGTAGAAAGCAGCAAATGGGGCTTGGTGTAGCTGCATCTTCCCTGCAGAAGTCTTGAGCAAGGTGCTGTTTTCCTTTTGCAGTGCCCATAAACGAACGTCAGATGGCTGTGATAGAAGCATTCCACCATGCCTGGAAAGGATACAAGGATTTTGCCTGGGGCCATGATGAGCTGAAACCTTTGTCCAAGTCCTACAGCGAGTGGTTTGGACTTGGGCTTACCTTAATTGATGCCTTGGATACCATGTGGATTTTAGGCTTAAAAGAAGGTAAATTTTTTTCCTCATCCATTTTTTTTTCTCTAAAATAATTTCTTAGTTTCTGTTCAGGCAGTAAATGTTCAGAGTTCTTTGAGGGAAACAACATTACACGTGGCCAGTAAGTGTAGTTTTCATGTGAGGGTAAATATGCATATATATGTATAAAAATAGTATGTATAAAAATAAATATAAAATACCCCAACTCTATTAAAGGACACCATTTTTCGTGGAATAGAATTTTGAGCCAGAAAAATATACTCTGTTGTTACGTATAACAATGGATATATCTGGTAGAAACTGAGGAATGTATTAATAAACCTCCTGATTTTTGTTTCTGTGCTAAAACCCTAGTGCTATCTTTGCGCCATTATATGGCCACTGTAGACTTTCTACATGTCAGTTTGCGTAGTTAGCTTGAAAGCTCCAGGCTAACCAAAAGTAAGCCAAAAATTATGCAATTCCATTGCAAAAAACCCCTTGCTTAATCAATATATAAGAGTTTGGGGGGGGGTGGTGGTGGTGTTTGTGGTGGGTTTTTTCAGTGGTATTTAAAATTTTCTGAAACTGTATCTATTTAACCTTAGCCACCTTAGTAAACTTTTATCAATCTTGCAGTTTTTTGTGTCAAGGTAGGAGGACTAGAGCTGCTAGTAAGGGCACAGTAAACAGTCTTTAATGGTTCTGTCTCTTCTGCCTTTGAAGTTTGTGTAAATTATTAAATCAAACAAAAACTCCATATCATGTGGTTTTGCAGTTCTAGGCCTGAGCAGTCTATCTTGAAGTTTCATCAAGCTGACAGCATGCTGCTTTTTTTTTTACATAAAAAATTGTTAACTGCATAGAGCTTTTAAAATAAATTATTAGTAATTTAGATATGTTGAAAATGGGTTCTTGGTGCAGTCTTTTTCATATTTTGTAGCAGTTCTTTTGCTGGCTCCCTTAGAAAGCTCCTGGGGTTTCTTCTGAATAGCAAATGTTATACAAATTAAAGTTCTGTTTGAGGTTGCCAATATTTCTTACAAGCTGATGAATTCTAAGGCTTCTGGACTACTTTAACAAAGAATTCCTCAATTTCTTCTTTTTTTAGACTATTAGGAACTTTTTATTTTGCTAGGTATTTCCGTGTGTGCTGAATAAGAATTAAGCCAAAGGTAGTCAAACTTCTCCCAGCATATGCTCTTCATTTTAGTTTTCCACCTAAAATTATGATCTCTGTAGACAGATATAAGTAACTGTCGTGGCTATATGGAGTACTGATGTCTCTAGTCGAGCTGTTGGAATATGCCACAAGTTCATAACTGAACTACCTTTTATACTTTGCAGAGTTTGAAGAAGCAAGAAAATGGGTAGCAAATGATTTAGTATTTGATAAAAATGTGGATGTGAACCTCTTTGAGAGCACTATTCGTATCCTGGGGGGCTTGCTGAGCACCTACCATCTCTCCGGAGATAGCCTCTTCTTGGAAAAAGCTGTAAGTGACTTCTCTTACAAATGAAACTGGATTACGTATTCCATATTGGACAAAGTTGAAGGAAGATCCGTCAGAAAGTTAAATGTTGATGGTTTTTAGCAGTTTCATATTGAAAGTGGTGGGAAAGGGATTTACCATTAATCTTTTAAGCCTGTGCTTCTGTTTGCTCTCTGGATAACCTCAGAGCCCTGCTCTGCCTTATATGTTCCTCTGTTGATGAAGAGGTGACCGTAATAAAGTTCATGAAACAAAAAAGGAAATAAACAGTTGGCAAAGAGTAATAGTTGCCTTTTGTCACCCTTTCGATGTGTCTTAACAGCATCAGCCACCTCTTTAGATTAGCTAGATGCAGTCACGGACTTCAGAATTACATCACGTTGCACAGAGACAGCAGCCATAAAGGAGGCCTGCAGCAGTAGGAACAAAGCAGAAACTCTGTACTCGTTATGTATAAATCTGTGACCCCTTTTAATCCTTCGCTTCCTTGCATCATCTAAAATGAAGTGCTATTCACTCTTTTTCTGTCTGCTTGGTGAAAGAAAATCTAAAGGGGTGTGCGTGTGTGTATATATTTATCTTTTTGTTGTTGTTTTGTCCTGGGTTTTCTTTAGAAAGAAATTGGGAACAGGCTTATGCCAGCATTCAAGACCCCCTCCAAGATACCATATTCTGATGTCAACATTGGCCGGGGCACTGCACATCCACCTCGTTGGACATCTGACAGCACCGTGGCCGAGGTGACCAGTATTCAGCTGGAGTTTAGGGAGCTCTCTCGTCTCACTGGAGATGAGAAATTCCAGGTATGGTGTTATCAGTCAGTGTTTTTCTTTTTTCTGCCTTTATGGCACTACCACTGACTCTCCATCAATACACGCCATCTTTCTTGTCTCTGACATGAAATGAGTTGCGAAGCTCTAGATGAGGGAAGGAAAAGAAAGTAATCCCAATTATTTTCTTAAATACCAAAAAGTAGTAGTGAAGGTGAATAATTATTTTTCTCCCTCAAAACCAGCTTTTGATTAAAAAAAACCAAACCAAACACTGTCCTTCCCCTCCCCCCAACCCCCCGGTTTTTATCATTGACATTTTTGTTTGACACTATGTTACCAGATTTTGAAAAAAATATTAAGCTAAACAGCAGACTGTGAAACTGCACCTTGCTTTCATGTTGTTAGAATTCTGTTTGTGGTTTCTCAATGCCATTATCTGAATGCAAAGAACAAAACCTTGATGTTGCCATCCAAGGAACTGAAATGTGACTCACTAGATAAGGATCTGACAGCAGGTCACAGTATAAGGAGAAGTTAGTTGAAACAAACGTAATTCCAGAGAAGAGTGTTTTCCACTCTTCTTTTTGTTTGTCAATGTTGTTTTATTGTTTTAAACTGTATCCACAGCTGAAGTTTTGAAGAGTGTAGTTAAATAAAGAAGTTTCAGCTACTGCATGATTGGTGTGGTTGTTATTTTAGCTGTACTTTGCAAATACGAGTAAGTCAGATCTTGGTCCCCTGCCGTAGTACGGGCTTTTAAGTGGCCTTACTTGAAGGAAAGGAAGTAGTTATAATTATTTCAGAGTACTTAAATGTACCCAGAATGTCACATTTTGACAGTCAGGAAGTTTGAAATCCTGTATTTAATATAATGCATGAACTGAACTTGATGTCTGTTCTGCTGATTTGAGGATGAATAAAGATTTGTTATCGACCTGAAGCTACTAGCCACAGTCTTACCCATCATTTATACCTGTAATTTATATTTGGTATTTTCTTTCTTTCAGAAAGCTGTAGATGAGGTGATGAAGCACGTTCATACCCTCTCAGGGAAAAATGACGGACTAGTGCCTATGTTCATAAACACCAACAGCGGGCAGTTCACTCACCTGGGTGTCTACACTCTGGGAGCCAGAGCTGACAGCTACTATGAGTATTTGCTCAAGCAATGGATTCAGGGAGGAAAAAAAGAAAACGAGTAAGTTCTCACCACTTCTCATATCGATGTGAAAATTATGTGAGCTGTAAAACTTTCTGTTGTAGTTTGCTGCGTAGAGAAAAATAATTTATGTGCCCAACTGAAAATATCACTGTTTTTAAAAGCAAGCTAAGCAAGCCAGAGAGACCTGTGGTAACTTGATGTAAAAACTGCATGAGATCTGGTCTTAGTCTCAGAACTTCTGTTCCTCAGAAAACTTTTCTTCCTCAGCACATCAGATGTGAGGAGCGTTACAGACAGAAGAGAATTTAGTCTTTGCGGTAGATATGGAGCATAATTAGACACTTCAGAAGTAGTGGTGATACTTCGTTTCACCATCGATGTCTGTCTTCTCTGGGTTTGTTAAGGAAAGGCGAATCCTACAAGATGGTTGAGGTGAGAGATTTAGTTCATAAGGAATGACTTCTCTTAGAAAGAAGAAGAGGCTGAAGTTTGATGTTTGTGTAGACTTTGCTTTAAGTCTCTTATATAAGTTTCTCTTACCTGCACTACAAAAAGTAGAAGAGAATGTTTGCAAGGAGCAGAGAGATGCTGGAAAAGAAGGTTTCCTCCAAAACAAGACAAAAAATCCAAGCAGCTTTTGTCTGCTTATAAGCTAATTGTGTTGGACCTGTTCATGTCGAGGGGTTTAATACATACAGTGACAATGTGCCTCTCTGAGGCGCTGCTTTATATCAGAGCAGGTACATCTCTGCAGAGAAAGTTTGCCTGACTGCTTTTTCCAAGCCAAACTTCACTGTACATGGAGAACCATTGTCTTTGGGACTGTGAAGGATGGCATTTTGTGAGCCTCAAAATAAAATTATTCAAGAAGGTTTTTTCCACCTAGAAGTACTTTGAAACAAGAAATTGCCAATTAAATACTGTGAAACAATGTTTCACAATGAGAGGGGTCAAACATGGGAAAAGATTGCGGAAAGTCATTGAATCTCCACCTTTGGATGGAGATAATACCACATCTCTGCGTGGAGTTACTAAAAAATTGCTCAGATAAGCCCTCAGGCAAACTGATCTAATTGAGTCTGCTTCAGGGCAGAAGCCTGGAATAGAGACCTGCGAGAGGTCCTTACGAACCTGCCTTTTCTGTGATGTGAATTACTCTACTTCTAAGGATTCCTGAAATAAAACTGGTTACTGCCTAGAAACAGAGTTGGGGGCATTTTCTTTAACGCTTCAATTTAGCTACATGGTACAATATTGCTACGTGGTAGCCATGACTAATTAATGTCCAGTTGATGGTGACTGAGGCATTTTTGTCAGTTTTCACATTTGGTTAAATATTGTTCTTTAGACTGAAATAACAGTCTCCAAAAGGATTGTGCTGAGCATCAGCCATGTTTCTTACTGTGTGTATGTGAGCCAACTGGGAATGATTTTCATTCGCAGACTGTTGGAAGACTATATGAGAGCCATAGAAGGAGTGAAAAAGCACCTTCTTAAGAGATCACAACCCAAGAAGCTTACTTTTGTAGGAGAGCTTGCTCATGGCCATTTCAGTGCCAAGATGGTAAGTACAACTGCATTTAAAAAAAAAAACAAAAACAAAACAGAAAAACCATCACCAAACTGCCCCCACCCACCAAACAGGCAAATGCAAAGCTTCTGTGCTGTCTTTCCCCCCTCCAAAGAAAAAAGAAATCACAACAACAAAAAACAAGACTGAAAAAGCCAAGACTCTCTCTCTCTCTCTCCCTATATATATATATATATATAGCCAGTGTGGTGGCAGTACTGAGTAACTAGTTTATAGATACCTGTGCAAACCAGGGGCCTTCTATTTTGAGTCACTTAACTAAATTCATTTATGTTCCTGCAAGACTGAACATTTTGGTGTTGGAGCCAAATTTTCTTTCTCTTTTTCTTTTCTTTCTTCATTTTGTGCATAAAATTCCAGTGCCTGAAACTGTCGAGGCACTGACTATTTTATATATTATTTATTTTCCATAATGCAAAAATATATGTGGACGCGTGCACTCATGGCTTTTCAGACTTGTGTTCAAAAGAAGCATGTGACGTAATATTGTGTTACTGGGTCTAAAAAACCCAAATCTGGCCATTTTGGAGGGTGCTGTCCATTCATGACACTTGTTTCTTTTCCTACATGTAGGGTTAGTAAGTAAAACACTGTAGGGGTTAGTAAGTAAAACTCTGTAGGGAAGATTGATTGAGCTTAACTCCCTGCTCTCAATTTGTGCATTCATACTCTTTAACATGCATTTTAAGATCTTTCAGTTACATATCTCATGCAAGTGTGTGTGGCCTTTTTTTGTTGGTAGTTTTTTGGGTTTGGTTTTTTTTTTTTAAGATTTATGCTGTGTTATCATAGAACCACAGAATGGCTGGGGTTGCAGGGACCTTAAAGCCCCACCAGTGCCACCCCCTGCCCTGGGCAGGGACACCTCCCACCAGCCCAGGTTGCTCTAAGCCCCTCCAGGGATGGGGCAGCTACAGCTTCTCTGGGCAGCCTGGGCCAGCAGCTCACCACCCACACAGCAAAGGATTTCTTCCTAATATCTAATCGAAATCTCCCCTCCTTCAGTTTAAAACCCTTCCCCCTTGTCCTTATCACTACACTCCCTGATAAAGAGTCCCTCCCACATACATTATTAATACCTGTGTAGCTTTACACGTGCTTTTTCAATACCTGAAGTGAGCTTTAGTGAATTCTTTGACCTGTTTGGTTACTTGATGTAGCATTTTTGAGATGTTCAGTTCTGGTTTTCAGCATGTGCTTCTTGCATCTGAATTTCCCAGAGACCCTCCAAACCTACTGTGAGACTGGAGTCTGGGTTTTGGGTGGAGGGAGCTCCCCCATCCCAAGATATGACAGAGTTGAGTTCAGACAAATAGATTTGGCTTAGGTTTCTGTATGTGTCGGTAAACTTGCTTCTGTTCCAGGGTGTCATATTTGGTATTTAATCAATTATGAAAGGCTTGACAGGTACCTTGGCCAACTGGAAAAGTGAGGGATGTTCATCTCCTATGTCTATGTTGACCTTCACCACACTCAACCATTTCCTTTAGGACTGGACAAATCTTTTAAAGGTCCATACGGGTGCTGCTTGTGCACCAGAGTGTTTTTATTATGTTTTTGGGTGATGATACCTGAGCTTTCATTCTAAATGGTAAGAATAATTTGAAATTCCTTATGTGACATTAATCTGTATTCTTCCCTTCACAGTATCAGTGGAGGATTAGCCCCTGAAGGGGGACAATCAATCTAGTATTGTTAATTGAATTTTGCTGGAGATGAGTTTGGGCATTTTATACAATCTGTTTTCTGATGTGTTCTTCAATCGACTTTGATGATTGAGCTTTCTTGGAAAGTTAACTAAGTTAATCTTAATTGTTTACAGACGTTGCACAGTTCTTGAAGTAATACCACACTTCCTGTCCTTTGAACAAACTGTTTGCTGTAGCAAGTAAAAGCTAAGAAAGAAATGTCCCTGCAGTCCTTTCATTGCTGGTTCTTTGTCTTGGGAAAGGAAGCAGGAGTGGTCTCCCCACCATCATCCTCAGGGGCCCCTCTTCCATACATGCACGAAGACCCGAAGAGATTTTGTTCAGGGTGCCTGGTGTCTGTGGCATTCACCTGGCTGTAAACAAGAGTAAGTCTAGGAGCGCTAGCGGAGGGAATGTGATCCAGCTGTATCCCAGGCTCTAGAGAAATGGTGCTCTTGCATCTTTAGTGCTGTATAGACTTGAGGGGTAATAGATTTTTATTACCCCAAAGAACAAAGTTGCAAGAAAGGGGCAAGTGTTCAGGCAGAAGTATGCTTGAAAGCTTATCTGTGTTTTCCAGTTCTACAAGTGGATCTAATGATCTCTGTGCAAGAATGCTAAGGTGGTCATTTCAGAAGGATGAAAATCTTCATCTGACTCCAAAGCTTTGTTTTCTGTGGCTGACTCCCACCTCTGTTCCATTTTAAATTTAAAATCAAATTCAGATGTCAGTTTGTCCCTTATGTTGTCCCTTTAGGTGTCTCTGTTGAGAAACCTTGAGAAGATTCTGCCTGCCCTTCATGAGTTGGTATGAAATGTATGCTTCCAGGAAACCAAAAGGCACTCTCTTCCCCCTTGCCCTGAGACCTTTTTTTTCAGAAACTTGACATAAAAATCACCCAGTCTTGTATGTTTTCCAAATTAGTGGTGTTTCTGTAATAATGCTGCCTGCCTCATGCTGCATGACATCAGACTGTTAAATATCCTCAAGTGCTTGGTACCATAAATATATTTTGAAGAAGAGAAAGAAGGGGGGTGAAAAAGTAGAGACACATACACAGGGACACAGAGAGGTGCACACACACACACAAATACCCGTTTGTTGTGTGATTTTTTTCCCCCCAGTAATAGTTGTCTTGTCTTGCAGGATCACTTGGTTTGCTTTTTGCCTGGTACTTTGGCACTGGGAGCTCACAATGGATTGACTGCTGATCATATGGAATTGGCTGAAGCCCTTATAGAAACCTGTTACCAGATGTATGCTCAAGTAGAAACAGGCCTGAGTCCGGAGATTGTACACTTCAATCTTCATGCACAAAAGGGCCACAAAGATGTGGAAATCAAGGTGAACAGCTAGCTGGCCTGAACTGTAATTTGATTATTCTTCTGTTTCTTTATTCTGCTGGACATTGGTGATGTGCTCTGTTGTGGAGCAGCTTGTTCTTTTGCTGCCTCGCTTTCTAGGTCTACCCTAGCCTTTGTTTTTAATTGCCCCTCTAGTGTATTTAGAAGCTGAGATATGCATAATAAGCTCTCTGGGGCAGACGTAGATGGGAATAACTTTTTCTTCCTGCATGTGTCCTTGAGGAAATTCCCCGTCTGAATTTTTCTTGCCTTTTTTTTCTCTTGCAGCCTGCAGACAGGCACAACTTACTGCGACCAGAAACTGTGGAAAGCCTTTTTTATATGTACAGATTCACTGGTGATAAGAAATACCAAGACTGGGGCTGGGAAATCTTGCAGAACTTCAATAAGTACACAAGGGTAAGGTCGGCTTGTAATGACCTTGTTTCTGTCAGGACTGTATTCACTCACTTGCCCTCTAACGAGAACTCTGGAAACCTAATATGTTTCAAGAGTCATCAAATACCTGTGGGGAAATTTGTAAGAACTAACAGAAAAATTCAGTTATAGAATCATAGAATCATAGAATCATAGGGTTGGAAGGGACCTTAGTAGATCATCTAGTCCAACCCCCCTGCCAGAGCAGGGCCACCTTACAGCAGGTTACACAGGAACGCGTCCAGGCGGGTTTTGAATGTCTCCAGAGACGGAGACTCCACCACCTCCCTGGGCAGCTTGTTCCAGTGCTCTGCCACCCTCAAGGTAAAGAAGTTCCTCCTCATGTTTAGGTGGAACTTCCCATGGTCAAGTTTGTGCCCGTTACCCCTTGTCCTATCACTGGGCACCACTGAAAAGAGCCTGGCCCCATCCTCCTGACACCCACCCTTCAAGTATTTATAAGTGTTGATAAGGTCCCCCCTCAGACGCCTCTTTTCCAGGCTAAAGAGACCTAATTCCCTTAATCTATCTTCATAGGAGA
>VXBO01012328.1:39522-54953 GCA_013400135.1 Rhinoptilus africanus
CAGGCCTCCTGCATCTAATATGCGATTTCTTGCTCTTAGGGATGCACCGATCTTGAGCTTGGAGGAAGTGGTCTTTGCAGTTCATGCAGTGCCTTACAGTTTGCGATACACTACTTGGTACTTCCAGGGAAAGGACTTGCATTGCACTGATTAAAATGCAGAAATTGTATGCAGATTACTAAAGCGTCTCTGTGTCTTCTTGGGAGCTGTTAGATCTGCTACGATCAAAGGATCTGAAGCCAAGAAGGACCTGGCTATATTGAACGAACCCTTGGTTGAAATTGGGGGAAAAAAAAAAAAAGCCACAAAATGGCATTAACATTTTAATAGAGGGGTTTTTGTATTCATTCTGACTCCAGTGCTCATGGAGGTACCAGTCTGATATGCTGTAAAAGTGTGGCCTAGATGCCAGTGGTCATTAAATATCTATGGTCTGTTTGCAAGAGAATAAGCATGGTACCTTGACGAATTCTCATGTAGAATTTGCACTAGTTAACTTTCTGTACCTTTGTCCAGAAACTTCAAGAGGGTGTTCTTTGTGATACCTCTTTAAAAGAAGCATAAATGGACATTTTGCTTCATTTTATCCCTGTGGTTTCTTTTAAAATGCCATGAGACTTTTTTTTCATAACTGAAGTTTTCTATATAAATGAAAAACATGCTGATCTGTTTCTCAGCACTTATTTTCTCCAAGTGCATCTGAATGTTAAGAAGTGAAAATAATTTATTTCAGATTATCGAAATATATCAAATTTCTGCATTTTTTTTGTCACAGGTTCCTACAGGTGGTTATACTTCCATTAACAACGTCCAGAATCCCAGTAATCCAGAGCCACGAGATAAGATGGAGAGCTTCTTCCTTGGGGAAACACTCAAATACATGTTTCTGCTGTTTTCAGATGACATAGACTTAATCAACCTCGACAAATACGTATTTAACACAGAAGCTCATCCACTCCCTATCTGGGCACCAGCATAGACTGGGTGCCAGTAGACCTTCCAATGGTGGTGTTTTTATCTTCAAGTCACTTTACTTTTCAGGGTTTGAGGAGAGATGCTGTATTGCACCTTTTTTGGCTTAAAACAAATGAAACCTTTGGGAAAGCATCTCTGGTTTGGAGAAGTCATGTCAGTCTTAAGTCTAATCCCTGCTTCTGGGATGGACAAGTTGTGCCATACTAAGCTGCTTTTCCTGGTATTGATGATGAGGCTCAGAGAATAATTGTAATGTGGACCATGACATTCACGGGGCTCTGGTGAACCAGAACTCACTCATGTCAGTCTTACTAAATGCTCATTAAATATCAGGAATGCAGCAAGTTGTCTTACAGCACAGGATTGTCCCTGGAGATAAGGAATAAGCCTACAGGTTTCTGGTTTATTCTGGATTCACTGAAACACTTGGTTACGGTGCCGTTCCTTTGTAAGCACATACAGTGTTTCAGATGGTAAGTGGAGTGAACAAAGAACTGTAACGTTGTCCCAGGCAGAAGCAAAGCTGTCAGTATTGCTACTGATACTCCGATCTCATTCCAAAATGCTGAGCGATGCTGCATCACGTTAGGAGAAGGAAGTGGCAGCAAAGCCTCTGTTGTACCGTGTCTTAGTTTTATAGAGCACTTTGAACAATCTGTTCAAGCTGTGGCCGAAATGAACGATGGAAAAGAATTTGCTGCTGGTTTGGCTCAAAGTAGTATATAATTTTGTAGCGGTATTGCAGTTTTTTAACTTATCTGCAGGAATGCAGGAGAAAATGTGAAACGCAAGTGAAACCACACGCGCATTTTATATATTATTTGCATCAGTTAGACTCAGGTATTCTGACTGAAAGCTGCTTTCTGAGGTTGGTCACTGGGAAAGCTTGTGAGCACATTAGGTATACTTCTAAGTCAGCCTCCTTCTGTCCCTTCCTGTCCAAATATGGCATTGTAAGATGTTTGTTGATTCAAAACAAGCTTACAACTGTACAGCAAAGTTCACGTTCATCACTATTCATCAACTATTCATCATAGTTTAGACTGTGGAGAAATTGTAAAGTTTTTCTTTTTCCTTAGGAGTATCTTGGATAGAAGTATTTTCATTAGTAGTATTAAAAGCAGACAGTCTAAATGTATTACAACAATTCCTGGTCCCAATACAATTAGTGTATTCAGTTGCTGAAGACAAAGCAGACCCAGGGTTTTTTTAAGAGTCTTACAGGAATACTGGGATCTTTAATTTTTATATGTGCAAATAGATTTTAAACCGTGAATTTGGAAACCAGCTTTCTGTAGTGCTTTTCCTTTTGGTTTTGTAGCTACTCAGTTGTGTATTTACAAATAAGTTCTCAGAAATGTCCTTGTTCGTATTTCTTAAAGAGGGTATTCTCCCCAAAATGTCATTTCCCTTTAATAATAGGAGTGGCAGGAAGTACACAGGTGTGTGGTAGCGACTGAGGTACAGTGCCCTCTACATCTAGGGCTGTTAAATGGGACTATTAAATCTGACTGTAATGGTTAATTTTCCAGTGGCTGAGAGGGGTTTGTGTATTTTGTATTATTTGTAAATTAAGATTCATCTTTATTTGTTGTATGCTGATCAGTTCTGTTTGCTGGAGTCAGAAGTTACCCTTGGGACCACCACGTAAGTCTCTTAAAGAATATTTATCATTCCGTGGACTAATGATGGCTTATGGAAATGGAGAAATTATACCAATTATTTAAATGCACCTTTTTCTGTCATCAAAGGGATCCTGGCATTTGCGAGACATTACAAATTTGTGCAGAATGTTAATGTTCCTCCAGTTCACATGCCACCAGTAACTCTGGAAATTAGTTTCTTTCTTGTGTGCAGTGGAATCTGGTAGCTGCAGCCTTTGTCTACACAACTGATCTGCTCCTAAGAGACTTTTGTTTTCTTTGACATACCAGCAAAGAAAGAAAATGCTGTTGAAACGTGGGAGGAAACACCTTCAGTGGTTTTGTTTGTGGAGCAGGTTCGTGTTACTGAGGAGTTGAGCTCTGTCTAAATGCCGGAGGCTTAAAACTGGAGATTAAAAAAGAAAAAGAAAATAAAAAGAAAAATTCAGTGAGACTTCCCAGGCCCTACTGACTTACATTCCTTTGGCCTCGTGCCTTTGATTGAAGCTAGTATTGAACCCTTAATTAATAATGCTGCTATGGACTGTGAAACTTCCAGAGTTTGGTGCTTGGCAGTGCTACTGAGGAAACAAAGAGATTTATTAGAAAGTGGGATACGTATACATGCTCAACATCAGTCTTCTGGTTTTGAAGTCTTAATGTAATTGACTCTACAAATGGGATTGTGGGAGTCTTTTTTTTTTTTTTTTTCTTTTCCGTATGATCGGCTTGAGA
This sequence comes from Rhinoptilus africanus, assembly GCA_013400135.1. Taxonomy (NCBI): domain Eukaryota; kingdom Metazoa; phylum Chordata; class Aves; order Charadriiformes; family Glareolidae; genus Rhinoptilus; species Rhinoptilus africanus. The sequence continues at coordinate 42,876 of VXBO01012328.1, forward strand.
GTAATAATCCATTTCATCATGAGTTAAAGGAAGGAGAGAAAAATAAATCATCGTTTTCCCAAACACACTTTTTGTCTTTTAGCTGAGCCTCTTAGTCCAACTGATTTCTTTTCTACCTAATTCTTCCTGGGAAACTGAACCTCTCTGCAGTGTGGCTTTACTGTCCTCATCCTTGGAGTCAGAATTCAGTTCGCTCTACCTTTGAGAAAAAATGCTTGTTTCAGACTCTTGTATAACATGTCAAATGGCACAAACCTAAATAATTTGATAAAAGCTCATCTGCTTCTTCCTGTTCTTTTGCAAAGGTCACTATAATGACTTATTTATTTTTACTTCCTTAACATATGTTGTGTCAGATGAGCCTCTGAGCTTCACAGCCCATCTCAATTCCACTCTATGCTCCCCCAGCATGGCAGAAGCTTTGCACGTCTTTGAATTTTCTTTCGAGCACTTGGTGGTTCTTTGGCCCAAAGCTGTAACTGCAGGGTCTGTGATCCATTGTGGTGTTTCAGGGCACGGGTAGACCACTGCACGCTTCTGATGCTGAAGACAAACGCTGTGGAAAGGCCATCTCTTCAGCCAGTGATTCTGTCCTTTTGCAGAAAGAGCTGCCTTGGTTTCTCTCTGAGAGCTTGACTGCCTTCCCTAATTCAGCTACGATCCCCAGCCCCACACAGCTGCCCTGGTCATAGCCACTTTCCTACAGAAACGGGAATGGGGTGGGCATGGCTGGGGAGCACTGTGCAGCGGGAGGACTGGGAAGTATCGCACTCGGCTTAAGTCACAGCTTAGAAAAATAATACATACCTTATTGCTCGCAGAAAGTTCAATAGCTGGATGGGGCTGTAGTTAGCGTCTGATCTCTCAGCTTTTGGAGAACTGAAGTCTTGCTACAGGTCTTAGAAACTGGCAGTTTTGCAAGGCCTGTGGTATTGGCTGAGAGGGGCCTCTCCATGTTTGGCATGGCTTTCCGTTAACAAGACTGTCAGCATGACATGCCAGCCTCACGTGCAAAGGGCAAAGGAATCCACTTTGCTTCCTATTCTATATCTGCGTGACATGGCAGTGATGAGGGCTGCAGACAGGATAGGTTTTCGCAGCTAACGTGTTTACAGTGTTGTGCATTTCTCCTGCCCTTTAAGACTACTTTCCTTCAGCTGTGCACTCCTAGAAATAACCCCACAGGCAATTCAGCCCCTGTTTTCCAGTGCCACACTCGATATATTTAACAAGACCAGTAAAACTGACGTGCCAGGGTAAATCCATGATGCTGTCTGGCAAGCCTGTTGCTTTGACAGAAAGGTTAAGAATTTCCTGGCTTTGGATTGGGGAAGAACACCTTGGGGGATTTTTGTCTCTCCGGTATTGCTAGAACTTACTGTCAAAGGCTGGAGGCCTCAGGTTCCACTGAAAACGAACCCCGAGTTCTTCAGAAATGAATCACTTGTGCTTGGCAGGAAAACCTGCTGTTTTGCATGATCAGTTTTCAAGCTCTGACTTAAAGGCATGTGACCAGAAAGACATTTCTTACTGTTTCATGCAATGGTCCCACCTTGGTCACACTCCTCGTGCTGGTATGGGATGATAGACCAGATGAGTCTGTTCCCAGCAACCCCACTGGTACAGGTCTTAAACCAGCACGGGGGCTCCCTCCATGGATGGTGCTCTGGGTCACTACTCTGCGTTCACTCCGTTCTCCTTTGCTGTTCCCTGAAGTTCAGCCACAGGCAGTGGTCCTGCCATGAGCTGCTGCTGGGCTCTTCCCTTCACATCAGAGCACCACACAACCAAGGTTTTCCGCTTAGATCCCATTCTTACTTGCCCAGAGCTTCAAAACATTATGGGCGTTGGTGGCACTGCCTTCAGACTTCTGCCACAGTTTCTGATGCCTGTTTTTGTAATTATTTTTAGAGCTGCTCATCCAGCATCTGCATGAAAGATGATCCATCCATGGCCATCTATGTATGGCTTGCTTATCCCTTTGCCATAACCTCTGAAAGGCTTTAGTTTATCCTTCCATATAAATCAAACCATTTAGTGTGTCTCAAACTATATGGATTCCTTTGGGGCAAGAGGAAAATAAGACATCAGTATTGTCCATTATAAGAGAACTAAAGAACTCTTGCCCTTCTGGAAGTTCAGAAGACACTTGGGCCTCTGTTCACTCAAAGGCACAGAACAAGCCATTGGCTAGAGGCGGCAACTTGCAGATTACTTTCCACAAGACTCGTGCTGAGCTGCTTTAATGCGCTGCTGGGTTGGTTTAGTTGGGATGCCTGCGTGCTGGGAGCTAAGGATGCTGTTAGAAAGGTAATAGAAGCAAGATGTAATCCTCTCTCTCTGCAGCTTTTTTTTAATGTGGTGCTCATCCTGGATGATTGCTGGGATACAGCAAATTCAAATTCAGAAAAGTCACGGGGTTCTGCGAGCATGGAGGGCGAGGACCAGATTCTGGCACCTCAGTGAGGCTGGAAGCGGCAGCGTTGGCTAAGCCACAGTTTCAGCAACAACCCTCAGGCCTGACTTGAGTATGAGCAAAACAGTGTTCACGTTTTCATCAGCACAGAGATGATAACAGGTCTTACTGAGGACGTAATTCCACTAACGGTCTAAAAGTGTATTTCTTTGGGGGCTGGAGTTTGACTAGTTGGGTCTTCCATATGTTGTCCTTCATCTGTACATATCTGAGAGCTGATAAACAGACTTCATCTGTTCCTGCTCTTCCCTGCACCCCTTAGCAGGGTGGGGGAAGCAGAAGCTTTGGCCTTTTGTACGCTGCAACAGGGAAGAGGAAAGTGGGTCACGTGCAAAACCCCCTTTTGTCCATCTGAACATTGTGAAATAACCCCAGTGAGTGATGCTGGAGCTCTGGGAGCCAGCCCCATGGTGAGGGCAGGGAGGGCCCAGCGGTGCAAATACTTCACACAAAGCCTTGTGTTTGAGCAGTGTAACAGCCGTGGCAGCAAGGCCGAGACTTTGCCTGGGTAAGTAACGCAGGCCTTTGATCACCCTGGAGGCTTCTCCACTGACTCATAAAATCCCTGTAACTGGATCAACCGAGGCATCCAACTGGTTACCAGGACTTAGTATTTTTGCACTTACGCTAGTATTTATTCACACATAGTAATTCCAGTAGGTAAGAATACACCTGTTTATGTGCAAAGATGAGTTTACTCCACCTGGGAAGGGGAGAAGTATCCTTTTTTATCTTCTTTGGTTATACTACCAAGCCATGAAATTATATCACACGCTTTAATAAACTTGTAATTTATTTTTAAAAGATGTGATGCTGTCTCAAGTGGAAGTGTGCTTTACTGGTCACAGATACGCAGCTCCTGAGTGGCAGCAGGATTACTTTGTGTAGACCAGCATTACTTCACGTAGATCTGCAGCTCAACAACTGGAGATCTCTTGTGCAAGTTAGAAACAAAAGCAAACAAAGAACCTAAACCCCCTGCCCTGGCTGAGGCTGAGATACAGCTGCTCACTAGAGGAGTGTGACCCTGGGTAAGTCATGGCTACGCCTCTGCTTTTCCACTAGTCACCCAGTATTTACTCTTTGTCTACAAATAAGTTTAGCTTCAATCTTCAGGTGCCTCCTGCAACCATACTGGTCAGGACAGTGATGATTCTTGGACACTCAGGCAAGCTTTTATTATTTCCACCATTTATAATGCCGTCTCGTTCCAAGCAGGTGAGCACAAAATCCATACAATGCGGTTTTGGCTTCAGTCAGTGATTTGGCCGTTTGCTTTTCTTTTGATGCTTGACCAGGGGTGGCTGGGACACTTCAGAAAGGTGAATTTCCACTGTTGTGACAGAGAGGACACTTTCTCAAGCAGCACGGGCACAGCTCAGCAGGCCGCTGTCGCTCTATACCCAGGTGGCAGCCTCACACCCTGCTGCAGGGACAGGCGTGCTCACAGCCACGCGCCTGCTGGAGCTCCCGAGCGCTTCCCCCCTGCTCCTTCCATCCCCGCAGATTTCACCCAGCCATCGATGATGCTCGCTTCCAGCCTGCGGACCTCCGTGACGGAAGGGGGGTCAGCGGGATTGTGTCCTCTAGAGAAAGCAGAGCAGCGGGAGCTCGTCAGCGGACAGCCGCCCCGTGCCTCTTGCACAGGGAAGGCCAAGCCAGGAACCAAGGGACAGAGATAATCTGGTTTGTACTTAGAAAACAAGTCACAGTGTCACACCCACCAGGGGGTCGGGAGGCATCGGTGGCTGCTGCCCTCTCTGCTCCGGGCCTGAAGGCTGATGGCTAATGCCAAGAGACACTTCACATGACTAACTGCCACAGGCTGTCACATTGTGCCAATCCCTGTGCAAGAACAACTTCTAATGGTAGTCCGAGAGCTTAGTGCTGAGTTCTGCACAGCCCGGCTTCCCTGAAGGCTGCCAGAACCCCATAAGGGGGAGGAAGATTGCTCTTCCACGGTTACGCTGCAACGGGCTGGTATCTGGTCTGCCTTGAGTAAAGTATCTCCTGATTCTTTCGACTGTGGCTAGCTAAGATCGAACACCCAAGGCAGCAGGATTTTGTCAGCCAAAGGAGAGTTCAGTACTTACCGGAGATCTAGGTGATGAGCGCCTCCCTTAATGGTCAGTGCAATTAGCGAAGGACTGAGGCTGCTGTTTATCTGGAAGAAGGAGCAGAGACAAACTCTCACCAAGTTACCAGGCAGAAATGGACATGAGTTCTGAGAAGTGGCAGATGAGCTGGGCAGGACTGAGGAAAAGCACATCCTTGGTATGGTGGATATTGTGTGCGTGGCCAACTGTCCTAACGGGCCAAATCACCTGCCTCAAATGAAGAAAACTGTCAGCGTATTCCAGTACAGGCGGTTTGAAGTAAGGGGCTCCTCTGAGCCCATGCACCCTAAGCAGCCTGTTCCTTTTGAAGCTGGGATTGCCAAGGAACTCCTGCATTACACTCAGGAGCTAAACTACCTTAAAATCCAGTTTTAAGTTTTTAAATTTTTACCTAAAGCTCTGCCACTATTCTGAAGTTTTCTTGAATCTAAGCCAAAATATACCCTGAGTGGCTGCTTACAGCGACCACTTGGTCTCACAAAGCGTGCTGAGCCTGGAAACAGCAAGGAGCGCTTGGCTGTCAGCACTGGGACCACGTCTCGACACAGAGACGTGCCAGGTCGTGGTTCAGACCCCAGATGTTGGGTAGGGAGGCTCCTGCTCCGTCTGCGCTGCTGCATCAGTGTTCCTGGCTGATGGACTCTAGTCAGGGTGTCTGTCGTTAATACTCTGAGGCTCCTGAAGCTTCCACTTGCAGAAACTAAAACGGGCTAAAGATGAACCACCAGTGCTGCTCTGGGAGGGAGAGGGGACGGTGTATCGCCTGGAAAGGTGGCTCTCTGTGCTCAGGGTGCAGGAGTGCACGTGCTTACCCCACCGCCAGCCCATGGGTCCAAGTCTCCATTTGAAAAAATGATGTTGCTTGCACTTTTCAGGTCTGAAATTCAGAGAGGTAACATTTGAGAGGCCTCTTTCCTGCCCATTTACCCAAACATGTTCTACTACTGCAGCAAACATGGCCAAGTACAGAAATCGCAGGAGAATAAAATTCTTGTCAGTTTTTAGGATTTCCACTTGCATCTCAAGGAGGCACAGCAAGGCCTGTTTGGTTCAAGTTAGCACAAGGCTGTGACTTTCTGACAGGGCTCGTTCGAGCGCTGTGCCTGTCCCCATGGAGCTCAGCTGGGCAGAGGAGGGACAGGCAGACAATGCAGGGTAATGCAAAGGGACGAGCAGCCAGCACAGCTCACCTCCTCCCCAGAAGTTTGTCTGCAGCCAGTGTGCTCGTGGCTTCACATGCCATTTGCTCCAACAGTACTGCTCTCGCATGGCCTCTGTGAAGGGCATCTCAGGGAACATGTCAGTCACGTTGTTGCTGTTGAAAGTTAAGTTGATCTCGGTGCAAACCTGAGAGGTACAAGAGCTGTCATGGGGCAGGGTTGTAACCAGGGCAGCAGCTGAAACCTGTTGGTGTCACCAACACCTTACCTGGTAGTCCCAGGCCTCCGCGTCCAAGCCAGTGCCACAGCCCGTAGGGTCAGCACAGGACTGGTACAGCCGGTATATGTCGTAACACTGTGCCAAGCCGGAGGAGTTGTAAAACACCCCTGCCACATGGAAACACAGCACAAAGCCAATCTGTCAGCACCCCTCTGCTGTCTCGCCCACACCTCCCGCACGAGCCTCATGGCCAAGACCAAGCAGAGTGGTGGCTATCCCAGGCTAGTGGCGGGGGCAGAGCTAGCAGGGTCTGCACCAGCGTTAGGTAACGATCCCAACTTTATGCCAAAGCTTTCACATGGTCTCGAGCCTGGCTGCAGGATATCCTTTGCTTCTGCTGTATCCATGGGGAGGAAGAGGCTCCCAAGTGCTCTCTGCTCATGTCAAAAGCCAAGCAACTGGCTCACTAGCCCTTGGGAGAGCCGCAGCCTCCAATCCCCAGCGCCCCCAGGAGCAGGCTGCATACAGGACATTAGCTGAATGCTTCAAACTGAACGGGACACAACTGCTAAGGCTGTCCCACCCCCTCCCTGAAAGTGCTGTTGTCTGAATCCGTCAGAGGGCCAAGGCTGGCTGGTCACAGACAGGATTTTGTTTGACTGTTGTACAAGAAGGGAAAGACAGCATGTGCAGGCTTGCCCAGATGAAAGAGCACCTGACCAGGCAGCCCAGCGAAGCGTAGCTGGGTAGCTGCCCAAGAATGAGCTGCTTTTTGTGTGGATGGGTAGTTACCAGATAGCGAGGAGGAGGAATGCAGCTACGCCGGTGGCCATCTGCTGCTGCCAGTGTCACAGCCCACAGGCACAATCCACAAACACTGTGGGTTTTGTTCAATAACCAGCTCCAACGGCTCCACTTGCAAACGGCCCCAGGCGGCTCTGCGAGGCAGGCAGCGCTTGGTGCCTGCAAAGCACCAGGCAGAGGCCATGGAAGAGGGAGGCTGCTGCAGCCACTGGCTTTTGGATGGCTCTGTGGCACGGGCAGCACAGCCGCAGCGCCCTTGAAGCATGAAGCCACTGGTTCAGCTGCAGACCCCTGCCCAGGAGATGCCCTGAGTGCATGCGGTGAAGATTATTGGCGCTACGCAGCATTCAGAGCGATGCTTGGCTCGCAGGCCAGCATGGCCAGGCTCGTGTCGGACACCTACCTGGTGAAACTCCTGGAAGGGTTCAGCAGCCTTCGCTCGCAGAGCGCACTGTGCGACGTGACACTGGAGGCAGAAGGGGTCTGCTTTCCAGCCCACAAGATCATTTTAGCCTCAGCAAGTAATTACTGCAAGATCCTGTTTGTTGGAAATTTGACAAGAGTAGGGAGCCAGGATGGCAATGTCCGGCTGAAAGCCGTCAGTGCTGCCGGGCTGAGGAATGTTCTCAACTTCATTTACTCCAACAAACTAGACCTCTCATTACAGAATATTGAGGAGACCTTCAAAGCCGCAGAAACGCTCCTGGTTCGGGAGGTGATCAAGCTGTGCTTTTGCTTTTTGGAGGGCTGCTTGAACTGTGAGAACTGCATGGATGTTCTTAACATTGCTACAAGACTCGGCCCAGCAGAGTTGAGACAGAAAGCCATGAGCTACGTAGGGCGGCACTGCAAACAGATCCTGGCTGATCCTCAGTGTCTGAAAGACCTGGACCGAGGAACCCTTTGTGAAATTTTAGACAGGACCAACATCGAGGGATACAGCGAGCTGCAGCTGCTCAGAGCCGCTGTGAGCTGGCTGCAGCATGACCACATGCGGCTGAAAGATGCAGCAGATATTTTAAGGCGCATAAGATTCCCTCTCATTCCTTTACAGGATCTGCACAGGTATGTCCGAGAAATGCCTCTTATGAGGCTGGATTCAGGCTGCCACAGATACCTGCAGGAGGCTCTGAATTACCACTCCCAGCTGTACGCTCAGCCAGTCCTGCAGACCCAGAGCACAAGCCTCCGCTCCGGTTCCACCATGCTGCTCGTCACTGGCGGCAGAACCACCAACAACCGCGTGTCCAGAGAGATGTGGGCTGCAGACCAGAGCTGCAGCACCTGGCACAAGGTCGGCGACCTCTGTGTGCCCGTGTACAACCACTGCGTTGCCATTATCAATGACTTCCTCTTTGTCATCGGGGGACAGTGCAAATTTGATCCCACAGGAAAACAGCCATCAAATGAGGTAAGACACAAGAAACCTTTAGCCTCGGAAAAATATATGGGTGAGGGAGGGAGGGTGTCATTCCTCTTGCCCACCACAGATATCCCACCTCTACATATTTCTTAGGGCTCTATGCAGTACTGAAGGTCCTTGGGAACGCAGCTTCCAAACTCTCTGGGAAGCAATCAGGTCCTGCCCTGGTCTCACCTTGCTCCCACTGTAAATTGTCACCCTAATCTGTACATAGCTTCCACAGTGCAGGTTCAGCCACGGCCACATCAGTCAATCAAGCAGCCCCATGAGTGCTGCCCCTGTCCCCGTTGCTGCTGCCATGGGACTCACGCTTGGGAGGCATGGCTAAAGCCTACCGCTTTACTTGAGAACTGCTTTTTCCGTGGTTTTGCCCTTGAAATCTGCTTCAGCTCCCAGGGCCTTCCCCTTCTGCCTGGAGAGTAAAAAGACTTGTGCAGGATTTTATGTTTTCCTAGATGGCTTCAGTGAGCTTCCTAGAAAAACCAGCATGTTTTTCTTTCCCATGCTCCCAGGGGGCTTATTTCTGCGCAGTACTTAGTTCAACACTGCTGCTGCAAACAGCAGCTCTCTGCCGCTGCCTTGAAGGCAGGAGGCAGCCCAGCAGCAGGGCAGCCGAGGCTGCCGGAGCAGTGGGGACGGGGCACTGGCTGCTGGGCTACAGCCCAAGCGCGGCACTCACCACATGTGGTTCTGCAGATGCTGACCTGGGCTTCCTCACCAGGACTGACAAAACAAGCCAGGGGAGGTATTTGCTGCTGAACAAGATGGGAGTGAAAGCCCAGCCTTAGCAGAGATGCTGTGCCCCTGTGGTGATGCCACCATGGACAGGAGGAGGGGAAGCCTCTCCTGCCTTCTCCTGGGCAAAAGCAGCAGGTAAAGCTCAGCTCTGCCCTTTACAACACGCTTAAACAGTAGCAGAGATGCAAAATGTGCTTGTTTAAATCCCAGTGAAACAGTTTTCAGCTGACATATGCTAACTTGCGTTTGCAAGAGAGGTATTTCATTAAGTCAAGTTGTTTCACCTCCTGCTTGCTGCAAGAGCACAACCTCCTCCCAGAGCTCCAGACCTGCAGAAAGGCCTAATCCAGGCTCCAGCTCTGCCAGGAAGGTACCGCTACATCAGCTGGCTGGCACTAGAAGTTGAGCCTGTCCAGGTCTGAATATAAAACCTTTCTCAGACCAGGGAAAACGTTTATCAGTTCTTGAAGCCCCAGGAGATGCAAGCCAGCCAACCGCCTTCTGCTAACCATCACCCGTCTGCTGTGATCCTAGGTCTTCCGATTTGATCCCCGCAACACTTCCTGGCTCCAGGTCGCCAGCATGCTGGAGAGGCGGACACGCTTCCACGCAGATGTGCTGTCTGATCGCATCTTTGCCGTGGGTGGTGGGACGCTGCTGGGGACCCTCACCCGCACCGTGGAATTGTACCAGCCTGCTGACAACAAGTGGGAGTTCACAGCTCCTTTCCCCACACCCATTGCTGACCATGCAGGGACAACCCACAAGGGAATCCTCTACATTTCAGGTGACAGCTAGTAGAAAGCAGCATATTTTCATATAGTTTCATTGATTTTTGCTGGCATCTTAATGTTACAGTCTAAGCCTGCACCCACAGCAGTAACACCCACAGCTCCAGTGTCCCTTTTCTGCTGTGTTAGCACAGCCTCACTGCCCTCATGAATGGTAGGAGTTATTTTCTTTCCAAGACATTAAAGGTGACATCAGCTGCTTGCAATCCACACCCCTGCTCACCTCTGACCTTGCAATCCTGGCTAAATCCCAAACCTTTGCTGTCTGAAAAGGTAAACCAGGAGCGGGCAGCCATGGTGTTGGGGATGGCATTAAACCCTGGTATTAATCTGAATGGAAGATGTGGGACTAAACCCCACTGCAGGGCTTTGTTATCTGTACAAAAAGAAGTATAATGCAGGCTCTTACCCTCTGAGCCCGCACAGCCCTTGCCCTACAAGGGATCCTCAGTCTTTCCAGGGATTGTTGCTAGATTGCGCAGGACGTTTAACAATAAAGCAGCATGGGTTTAAGCACCTCAGGAAATTGTTGTAGGATCTTCAGCTTTTGCAGCTACTAATTTGGATTTAAAAGCTAATCTTTGGTTTGTCCTAGGAAAAGAACTGTGCTGTTTGTGTTATTGCCTCTGCAGTTAAAAGCCCTGGGCCAGTCTACCAATGCTGGAGGCTCCCTGCTTTGAAAACCAGCTGTGGCCAGCTGGGATCACTCTGCTGATCCAGTACAGATTAACTTCAACTGCACAGCTGCAATGAAGGGCACTTCTCTGTGCTGGACCGCACACCCAAGGCCCCAGGGGCCGGGCAGGCAACACAGGGGCTGTCCTACCCAGAAGCGTGCCCGCTGAGGGCAGGGCTGTCCCCCACTGGCACTGCAGATGGGTGATGGGCTACCTGGGGCAATGGCTGAGGCTCAGGGGCAAGTCCCTGCTTTGACTCAGCTGGCCCACGGTACTGCAGGCAGCTCATTCAACCTCTGTTGGTCCCTCTGTTAGACAGCAAGGACAAAATTGCCCCACTGAGCTTCACACACACCACAGTGATCTAGGCTGGATAACACTGTACCCCTTGGCTACAAGACCTATAACCTACCTGTAGCAATTATTTTGTTCTAAACTAGTGAGGTAACTGCAAATTTGATTTGGCCAGCTTACAGCCCTGTGCAAGCAAACTGAAAAATCAAGAGCTTGTTGGCAATGACTTTCTGCAGGCTGGGATTCAACAGGCAGGCAACTGGAGGCATTTACCCTCCCCACAGCAGCACCCTCCTTCTGCAAGGAGCTTTTTATAACACACCCCTGCAATACACAAGTGCTTAATAAGGAGAAAAAGCTGACACCAGCACTGGCAGACTGGCTCTGACCTTCTGTCAAAGATCCAAAGTTCAAAGAGCTTTGAACACTTTTCTTTCAAGCCACCATTTTGTGACCGTGCATTCTGGAAGTAGATTCCCTAATTAAAGCTGTTCCTGGTTACACTTGAAATACTCCCAGAGCTTCACTCCAAAATCTTTTGTGGAAAACTATTTACAGAAAGAGCTGGAACTGGTTTGGAGTTTCTTTATTATTTTTTTTTTCTTTAAAATTCCTAAGAAGCTCAGGTTTTAAATTTCACACCGCATCAGCTCTGCAGAACAGTGTGAAATTTTAAACCTGAGCTTCTTAGGTAATTTAAAGAGAAAAATCATCTCTGCTAATGTTTGCAGAAGGTTTGCTGGATGTCAGAGAGCATGATGGATAGATTTTCAAGACTTCTGCTTTCCTTCTAGGGGGCTTCTCAGGAGGTAAAACCTTAAGAGACACTTACAGCTACCTCCCTCGCCTCCGACGCTGGATTGGCAACAGTGCCATGGCTTTTACCCGCTGTGATCATGGGATGGCTACAGTCAGGGACAGGATCTTTTGCATTGGAGGAAGGACACTAAAAGGAGTAAGTTAATTTGCTCTTATAATTCCAAATTCCAGTCGCCAAGGAGGGCAGCTCCAGTGCAGGTAAGGCCTCACTGGGGAAGGGGATCAAGGCGGATAAGGCCAGCAAAGGGCTCTTTTGAGGGCTTTTGTCGCCAGGAGAAGCGGTTGGCGCGTGCTCGTGCCGGAACCGGCAGCTCGGGGCGGGCTGCTGACGGCGGGGGCGCAGACAGCGTCACACGCGGCAGCTCTAAACGGGCTGCCCCACAGCGCAGCAGCTGCGCACCCAGCACGTGGGAGCCAGGGGGTGTCACCGCGGTGAGAGCGGGCGAACAGGGCACGGCTCTTCTAACAGTAAGTCACTGAAAAGCTCTCAACCCGGCCAGGACATCATGGTCAGACCTCGGCANTTGTTTAAGAATTATAAGGGAGTGTGAACAGGAGA
>VXBO01012330.1:6440-27476 GCA_013400135.1 Rhinoptilus africanus
ACACTATTGATTTTTATGAAAATGAATTAAACATTCACTATCAATTAAGTTCTGTGTTTGCTTTTTAGAAGAGCTATCTCCTCACTGAATGAGAAATTTACCTGCCAGCAAACACAATAGACTAGTGTAGTGTCCACATATTGGCATACATATTGGATAAACAAAACCCAATTACACTGCTGCTTATACTGCATCAAGATTACATTTTATCTTCAGACCTCTTTTTCCAAGTAGCAATGCCTAGCTAAATTGCATCATTTATCCTAGGTTGTTTTATTGTTTTAAAACATAGAAAATTAAGTTATTGTGAAGCTTGGTCTTGACAAAAAAAAAACAAAACCAAAAAAAAATCTAGAAAAAAACAAACTCCTTTTGGCTAGATGTGGTTTACATTTTATTTTTGACCACCGACCACATCAGTTTCCCCTTTTTTTTGTTCTCTGTGATGAGAAGTAGCTTATTTGGACTTTGCATTATGAAAATGTATTTTTCCTACTGCTGCCTTGGCAGCAGTTCTGAAGGACTCTTTGTGACAATTTTGAGCACTTCTTCCTGTTCTTTCTCTCCTTTGATTTACAGTGTTAAATTTGATTCTAAATGTCTCTTTTGCTCATTATCGTGTTTGAAATAGTAGTGCGTAGAAGTCTGAGTGCAAACCAGAAAACAGCATTGCTTTTGAGAGCAGATGATTAACACAAAAACATGCACTGGAGAGAGACAACATCTTTCAGAGCAGGAAATATATTAGAGAACTAACACATCTCCTGTAGCAGATTATGTGGTAGTGTGACCTCAAGGAGTGACACATACAAAGAACATCTGAAATAAAATCTCTCAGGATGAGTAAATAGTGAACATGGACACTACTACCTAGGGCGTTTTCAGAACTACTAACCTTTACAAGTAAATCTTTTCGTAAATAACTTAGGTAATTTACTCTTCTGCTTTGACTTATCCTGAACAATCATACTTTCACATCTATTAACAGCATTTAATCTCTTTTTGTATCCTATTTTTTTTTACCTATAATTTTTATACTCTGTTGACTGTTCATTTAAACATTTTCATTGATGCACAAAGCAATAGAATTAGTAGGTTTCACATCTTATTTATTCACATTTCAATATTCAGAGGTATATCTGAGTAGAGACATTGTGCTTGTATTCTTGGTTTGTTTTTTTTTTTCATTGCTTTTAAATTGTCTGATTTTTGTCAAAGCAAAGGTGAAGAGGCACTATGCAACAACAGTGTGAGTAGGGAGGTTGATAATAGCCACTATTTCCCTTCCCTGTTGCCTTCTAATTACTGAGAAAAAAAATATCTCTCATAAAACCAGTCTTCACCTTCTTTCTATACAAGTCCATTGTCACACAGAGGTGTGACTATTGACCTCAGGCTTACAGCTTTCTGTTGTCTTTCATAGTACTTCAGTAATCACTGACATGACTCTACACTCTTTCATGTTGGTATTAAGGATCTTCTGCATGTTTAAGAAGAAAAGCAAATGAATTTTTTGCTTCTGAAATATCTCTCTGCATGAATTATGGAGTTCAATTAGTCTACTAACTTAGTTGTTTACAGTTAGTACTTAAGTTATGTGAAATCCAATATGGGCCATCCTATTCTCACAATTAGTCCTTTCTGCCTTAGGGATTTGCTCCATTCCTGATTTAATCTGCGGGTTCTAGCTGTAATCATGAATCAGAAACAATTAATCCTCATCTTTGCTCATAATTAAAGTATATTAGCTCAAGAAGACATAATAAAGATTCCTCTATGTTTTCATATGTTTTAAGATTCTTTGAAATTCTAGCATTTCATTCAGCTGAGTGTGTATGTCTTGGGGACAAGTCTGCATGAACCTAATTATAATTAGAAAAAATGCAATTGGCTCACTTTTTTTTTTTTTTTAACTGCAATGTACAGAGAAAAGCTCATTTGTGAATATGCACCGATAAAGTAAGCAAGCTTTAACTGGAAGATATTCTTTACACAGATAAAGGTTAAAATAGTCTGTAAATTACTCTAAACACCAGGTTTGAGATGTTTAGAAATATAATCACTAATTTATAACTTTTTAAATTGAAATCTAATACTCTTGCAAGAGAAGGCAAGATCCACACTTATGAGAGAGTTAATTAAGTGTTTTATTTCATAGAATATCAACTTAAGAAAGACAAATCTTTGTAAGAATACTTGTGGCGATGGGGTCCCTTCCTGTGTGCATGACACCCTTCCCTCTAGATCTGTCTCAAAATCATTAGCTTCAGATTCTTTTAATCTTTGTGCTTATATATGATTGAAGAAAGAGAAAAAAACCAAACAAACAAACCAAAGATTCTGCTCATGTGTGATTGTCTCCATGATCCACAGTGGAGATCCTAAAATACATATGTTAAAAAAAGCAAAGAAAAAAACAATCTGGTTATGGTAAGTCAGAAGATTAAACATGTTCTTCAGCATTGCTCTTCTGTCACTTCATAGAATCACATAATAATCAGACACATTTCCAATTTAGTCCTTTTCCATAGCAATGGTGCACATTATCTTTTAATATTTAAGATAGGATTCTATAGAGTAAAACTTACACATTTTTTTTTTCTACAGTATTTTCCAAAGAATTGGGTTTGGTGAAAAGTGAGAGGACACAGAAATGTGAAGACCATTCACTGCCCAAAAATAAGTTTCCACAGAAGAGAATTTTCAGCTTTTTGCTACATCTGCATAAAGTTCATTTTACGAAGCTGCAGGGATCAGAGCTTTCAGATGGTTGTGGCTTGAGTTGGCAATATAGGAAACAAAGTAAGACAACTGACAGACTCCAGAGAGAATACTGGGGTTTTGGGGGGGGGGTTGGTTTTGGGGTTTTTGGGGTTTTTTTGTGTTTTTTGGGGTTTTTTTGTTTGTTTGTTTTCTTTTAGCTCTTGGAATATGTTTTAGGTATTGAGGGGGTTCAAACTACTGGATTTTCCTTAAACTCATACTACATATTTTCCTTATTGTCCCAACCACTGACATTGCAAAAAGAATTCCTTCGCTCTTTATTTTATTCATATCCAGCTGAATAGGACATTAATCTGTTTAGTGTTCATAAGTTCTCTCTTTTATTCACACAATTTAATTCTTACTGTTTTCTAGTGACCTATTAAAAATGCTACTTCTGCCAAAAGAAAGATAAGCATTAGTTTCCAGTGGTTCCCCTATTTCAGGTTTCATGTAAGTTGTTAAGCAAATTCAAATCTCTTATATCTCTAACAAAAGAATACAATATATTTTGCTAAAATTGTTTGCATTGTAAAACTCAATATATTTGATTAAAGTTTTACCTATGCATCTGGTCAGTTAACACTAAAAAAGTCTCTACAGGAAAAAAACATACATTGTATATTATGTTAATGATTCTAATACAAGATTAAGAAGGCATGAAAGGATATGCATAAGTGAATCCCTTTTTAAACTGCTGCTCAAACACATCACATAAGGCATATATCTCAGCTACGAATAAGAATATTTTCCTGAATCATGGATTGGAGCAGTGTACATAAAAGTGTACAAGTTTGATGACAAACTTTGGGGAAAAAATGGGTAAATTGATGCCTTCTTAATTCACCAATTGGAAGTAACCAACTGCCCTCATAACATTCAGTTTGCCTTAAATTCATATAGTTAGCTGAACTTGTCCCAGATTCTTGTAATTTTCTCAGTATTTAAACTGTAAAGGAGCCTTAGCCATGTATATAACATTCTAATTCAACAGCATTTAAAAAAGAAAAATAAAATCAACTTTTTCAAGGTAACATGTTCTTTAGGTCTACAAGAGAGTAATTTTATTATTATTTTTATGGATTCCTGCACTAGGGTCTTTAGGGATATTAAGAGATTTGCCTTGCTCTAGGAAGAGCTAATGACTGAAGGAAAAACTCTCCATTCTTGTAAACAGAGTGAAAAATGTTGACTTTCTCACGCAGTCAACACTCCCATCTCTGAATGGTTCTGTAGGTTAATATAGGAGTAATAATCCTGACTCCTTCTCCTTCTCTGGTTACGATGTATGAGATGACGGGGAATATTTAGAATATGAAGTAGAAAGGCCAGAGTAATAAACCTGATAGCACCCTGTTTACTTTTAGCCCATAGATAGAAAACTTAAAATGTGTTGTAGCTCCATGTGAGAAAAACTCTGCAAATCTGTAAAGAATCACATAAATGGCAGTTGGTAGCAATATGGTACCATGTTCCAGGCTAAGAACAATTAGATCTTGATCATTATGCATAACTATTTATGTTAATAATCTTACAACATGACATTCTGGGTAGAATATTAGGCCTGATCCTCCATTCTATTTTAACACTTTAAGGTGGCATTGCTTATTGAGGTTGGATCAAATCACCTCCTGAGGTCCCTTCAGTGCTTAACAGAAAGAGAACATAGTAGCCATAGCTTTTAATTCCAATTCATATAAACTTTCCAAACCATGCTGTTGATTACCAAAAAAAAAAAAAAATGGTAAAACCAAAGAAAGAGTTGAATCTATTTTGGTTTTTGTACTGATTACATTCAGCATGAAAGGTGAAGGTTTAATTTACACTTCACAGAATTCAACATTGTATTTTGCATACGTTTACTTTTAGTCAACAAATTCACTCTCACCGTTGCTTTGTTTTCTCAGATTTTTGGCAGTACATAAATACAAAATCATCAGGAACTACACTTTTTACAGCAGTAATTATGATGGGAACTGTTAGATCAATCCTACAAATCCTTTTCTGTTTCTATAAAGCAAAAAGTTAATACCTTGCAATCCATGCTATAAATAATTTGATAAGAAATTAAGATGGCTCTTCCTTATAACAAGTATTTTCACGAAGAAAGAAAAACTTTTAATTTTGAATCATAACACATAAACTTTAATTAGTGACCCAAGAGAACAAGCCAAGCTGAATAAAACCAAACTAAAATTAGTAATAAACTAACAGCTTGCCCATTTCCTTGGGCAACATGTGGCTGACGGATGATGTGATGTTTGGTGACAGGCAAATTCTGATCCTCTTTCTCACTTTTAAGGTCTATCCACTGAGAAAAATTTACAATTTCATCAATATCATCAACAGCAGGATCACTCAAATACAGAAGATATTCCCAATTTAAAAGAAGTGAGACTAATAAATGTTTGTGATTCAGTATTCCTAATCTGACACCAGTGATATACAGGTGGTAGTAGAGGTAATAGTCAATGCTGATTTCAGGAATTAATTGCTCATTATCATCTATCCTGATTTGCATTCTGGATCAAAACCGCTTCCTTTATTTTCCTACTGGAAAATAAATCAATTTTTCTTCAAATGTTGACTCATAAAAATTCCATAATTTAATTAAATTTCTACAGTAAAAATTAGACAATATATTTATTTCTACATACGCATTTCTTACAAGGATCTCTGAATTTACAGATGGGATAATTATTATCAAATAAGCAACTTCAACTTATTTTATCCAATTGTTTGGTCTGTTCCCTTCTATTGTTTCTCTGCTTACCCGTGATTATATTCTCCTTTCTGACCTCTTTGCATACCGAAAAAAAATCCTCTTATTGTAAGTATGGTATTTCAAGTGAATGCAGCTAACACAATGATCTTTTTCTCCTGTAATTCAATATACAGATGTCTTTTTCATCACAGGAAAACACCAAAGTGTGAAATATTTTTTTTTTCATTTTATATGATAAGTATTATCTATTATTCCTATTTATACCATGCAAGTGTTTCAAGGGCAGGATCTGTTCTGAAAAGAACTTCTATGCACCATAGAGTTAACGAACCCTGGCTTTCCACACATCTGTGTCCTTCACTTCCATCTTCCACTGTAAATATCTGTCAGCCTTGCTACTACTACTTTCACATATGTCACTTTCAGAGATAAAATATGCTATATTTGTGGAATGTCTAAAATGGTATGCATGCCTACTGGTTATCTGGCTTCTGCCAAATGGACTATACAATAGCTTAGCTCTGTTAGTCTCTCCCTCAGTGCAGATATACAAAGAATGAGATTTACTAGTTTGAATTGTTCTTCTCTACTCAACTAAAAAATGCCAAGTGCAATTGTTTCTGATATTTTTATTCCTGTCAGATTTGGTAGTTACTGATCAACGGTTAAAAATACTTATCTATGTACATATATAATTTGGGGTTTACTTGTATATATATGAAGGCAGGAAGAAGGACAAATAGATGGACAAAAAATGATGACAGGAACACACAGAAAGCATGATAAGAGATTCTTATTTTCTTTAGAGATTGAGAGGAAGAAGTGTTCTTATCTACAGATATATAGCCCTTGTTCTCCAAATTCATAAATTTGTGTTTACTATACTTATTGTGAATAGTCCTATGTATGTATAAATTTCATAAGAGCCTTAGGGTTTTACTGATTCCTGCTTTCTTCTTTTAGAATGTTGATGTGTTACACAGCTAACATATTTTTAAAATCCTATTGGCTTCTTGTTTTAATCTTTTGTTCCCAGAAGAACAGAAATCTGTTGAAAGGAGGCAAGGATCTAGATGTACCACTCCTGAAGTCAAGGAAGGCTAAATAATAAACCATCTGTTTCTCCAATCTTGGGTACTTCATAAAATGACACTTAGGTAACCAGGATATTTTGATATTTGACACTCTAGCCAAAAGGCTTCAACATCATTTTTAAAGTTAAGCTCATGGATATAAAATAATTCAGAATTGTTTTGTCCTAAATACTGTTCAGTGGAAGCTCATCCCTCCCCTTTCAGACAATCCAATTGTCATACTCTTTTGCATTTTTAAGGAAATAAATTTCCTTTTACTTTTCTTCTTGTAATTGAATTCCTAATAGTTTTTGAAAATGCAATTGAATGTAGGTTTAACTACAAGTCAGGTATTTGCTATTCAGATCTTTCAGTAATTAATGACAGTTGCAATCATTCAGTGCTAGAGTTACTGGCAGATTGGCAAGTAATCCCAGTAGGTTTTTTTTCCCAGTCTCCAACTACATTTTGTGAATCTCAACATTTTTTAATTGCTTCCAAGATTTCTGTTTTAATGACATCCATGTAAAACAACTTTATGAGGAACAAGAAAGTTCAAACTCAATTCCAGATACTTGATTTATCCAAAAGATGTTAGCAACTGTTCACCTAAAGGTCTCTGTTGTTAGTAGTGAGGGAGAGGCTGCCTTTCAGAAGGAGCCTTAGATCACATAGTTTGGGATTCTGTTCTAAGTGATTCTGTGCAGGTTGAGTAGAAAGCAAACACATTGAAAATAAAAGTCTGATTTAGACAGAAATTAGACATTTTAAATGTTGTTCACTCTTTCACTGTCCCTCTCAGCCGTCTCAAGTGCATGCAAATGTTTGGTCGTTGTTATCCATCTTTTGAAGTGACAACATTTGTCTTTTTTTTTTTTTTTTTTTAAGGAATGGAAGTCTCTCAACCTATGCATTACATGTCAAGAAATTCCACAGTAAATATAAAACTTAAGTGAAGAGAGAGCTTGAAGAGTACTTTATGTTCATTCAAGATATTTATAACTTTCACATAATTTTTTATTATGTTCTAATGGTACAGCATGTAGAATATGAAGCATTCTTGAAGAACCTACTAATGACTCCCCTAGCAAATGCTATGTAGACATCTGTATTTTTATATAATACTGTCCTCCCTGAGATATAATCACATCTGCAGAATGTATTCTATATTTTTTAGGCAGAATAGACAGCCTAATAAAACTTATTGATGTTGATAAATTTTGAAACAGATAAAGAATTTATCTCAAACTAAGGTTCACTGTCCTGAATTGTCCCTTGTTTTTATAGACAAATATTTTCTCATAAAATACAGGTAATAACTATCCTAGTATATTAAACAGCGACCAAAAATATTCCTGGAACTACAACTGGTCATCCATATTGCTAATTTGTTATAATGGGGTTTTTTTGGCATAGTTGTGGCACAGGCTAGCCAGAAGTGTTGCAGATAGTTCCCAGGCACACTTAGAAGGGAATTCTACCATGCTGGTTTTATGTGACCACTTTGTTCTGGCTAGCAAAATTATATGATGGTGTGTAGATTCACCATTCCATACCAAATGACCTCTGCACCAGAAAATGGTCCTGGATGTTTTTGACTCACTAATCACAGTATGTAATGTCTTAGTGTCATATTATTGACAGAGTGTCATACTGTTAGTCATAGAATACTCTATAGGTTACGTATGATTAGCTTATATGATAAAAAGCTAATCACAGTATACACAAAGATGAGGGAGGACCAGAGGAACAATACCGGGTAGAGGAAAACCAGTAACCTAATCAGTGAAAAGGGAGGACCCTGACTGTACTATTTCCTGTGGCCATCCAGGTCTGAACCCGGCTCTTTATTTTTCTGTAGTACTTTATTTATTAAACAAAGAACATTTTCGTCTCTTTCTCTGTTTATTGTATTCATCCACATTTCTGAAAAATAGCTTTTGTGAGCTATCATGATTCTCAGCTTTCCTTAAAGGCAAACAAATTCTTTTGTTTGTTTGAATGTAGGACGAGGGGTAACAGTTTTAAACTGAGAGAAGGGAAATTTAGATTAGATATTAGGAAGAAATTCTTTGCTGTGAGGGTGGAGAGACAGGTTGCCCAGAGAAGCTGTGGATACCCCATCCCTGGAAGTGTTCAAGGCCAGGTTGGATGGAGCTTTGAGCAGCCTGGTCTAGTGGGAATTGTCCCTGCCCGTAGCAGGGGGGCTGGAACTAGACAATCTTCAAGGTCCCTTCCAGCAATAACCATTCTGTGATTATATAATTTTTAATTTTTTTTTTTTTTACATTCTACCCTGGTTTTATTGCTTCCTACAGGGATCCAGACTGCCGTGACTATTCTTTGTCTATGGACAGATGATCTGATCTTCTTTTTTGAATCCTAGATTGATCAGAAGGACTGCACTGGAGCAGTGAGACATATTTTTCTCAGTACTACAATTCTCTATTCACTGTTTTTTCAGTGAATTTGAAAAGGTGTTATATTGCATTTAAACAACTCAGTGAAATATGCTGAATTTATCAGTAAAATGAGATAGTGTTGCACACTCAGGGCATAAATTCATGTTATTCTAGAATAGTGCCTTTTAGGAAATAAAAAAAGATAAATCTTAAGTAAACCACAGAGTAAGAGGTGGTGAAAGCCTTCATGAGAATATAACTGAGTCGTTAGAAGCTGTATGGACCACAGCAGAAGAGTCAAGTAACAATTATAACTGGGTAATTGGGAATCTAGAGAGTTATTCCCTTTCAAAGTAAATGAGAGATCCTTAAATTTTAGGAAGTAAATGCCAGCACAATTTTTTTCTAAAATGTTTTGTACAATAAATATCTTGTAGTCTTTTTTTTTTTTCCTTTTATATTGGATTGTACTGCTTAAGTATCATCTTGTATACTGATGTGACACAGTATAATATGATTTAATTTAATATGACCGTTACAACTTAGAAGAAAACCTACGTTGAATCAGATACTTACCATCAATTTCAGCTGTGAGTATCTGTATCTGAACTAATTTGCTGATTATGACACTACTGGATAATTGTGAAGTGCAGGTCCTTGTGGGTAGCCATGACAATCCATGAACAGCAATTCCTGTCTTCCTATCCTTTGAGGTGTACTCAATGACATTTCTACCATACTTATTAGCTTGGATAACTGGGATTTATGAGACAGGGATAATATATAAACTAACATCAGTAAAGAGCATCAGATCTGTGAGATGAAATGAAGCTTTCCCTGCACTATCAGAAGAGACATGAAAAAATACAGTGATGCTGACACTAATTGTACTGGAGGTCTTTAGAAATAAGTGTAAGGTCCTGGTATTGTAGACTGATTGCCCTATAATGGACCCTGGAAGTATTTTTCTCATGTTAAAACATGAAGGCGAAGGGAAGCTAAAGATCTTCATAGTGTCTTTTTCTGAAAGGGAGGGAGAAAGAGAGAGAACGAGTTTTCCCTTTTTTTCCAAAGACCTCGAAACATCATTATATCCTGTAACACTATTTTCTACTGAAGCTGGATCTTCTCCAAGGACAGCTAGTACTGACCTAAGCCAAATGTGCTTAATGTGCAAAATGGTAGTGGGATTTTTTTGTTTGTTTTTGATTCCTGCACACACACTCCCCGCCCCCAAATTCTGTTGTCTGAACAGTACCTTTGACTTCTATACTACAAAAATATGATGCTTTCTGAGCATCGCAACCTTCTCCCACTATTGTGAATCCTCATTTTAAAGAACTGATTCACTTTCTGGGGCAGAATCACTTATATTTTAGTATATAGCAGGAAATCTTATTGCATCCATATATAATATGACCTATCGAAAATAATCCAGAAAATACAATGTTGTTTCTGGGTTTGTCTACAATGACCTTTTCTTCCTGTATTCTTTGTTCCCAAGATGACATAACTAATTTCTAGTATTCATCACCTCAATTCTGGTGTGTTCTTATTGCTACTTTCAAATGTATTTCTTTGCTTTGTTGTATAGATATGTTCAAATTTTAATGCTAACTTTGAAAACCTTCAATTTAAGGGTAAAAGATAATCCCAGTTATGGATAATCCAAATCTGGAAGCAGTACCAAGTAAGAAATAGGGAATAATAATTTTACTTTGTCAAATAGTTCACCTCTAATATTAAAAATAAATAGAAGATTTATAAAATCAGATTTTTTTTTAAAAAAAAAAAACCCAAACATATTTAAATATTAAGTTTCTTCATTTAGGTATTTAATTTAGTGTTATTTTCTGCCCTGAGATATTCACTGCATGCAAGGAGTACATGTCTAATGGACAACTATGTAGATAGATCAGCTATGTGTGGTCTTCACAGGTCTTCCATGTGGACATATGCTGGCATCTTAATAGCTTTACCAAGGAAAGAGGCCAAATCAAGTGAACTACTAAGTTCATGTAGTAAGGATGAATAAGCAAGGACTTCCATTTATAAGAGTCCTGGAAATTATAAAAGGCATTTCTCATAAGTTGCTTTTAGAGAAACAGAATGGAAGGAATGTTGCTATGGATAAGGGAGAGGGAAAAAAATTGTATTCTGTGATACAAATCACATACAGAAAAAGAAGAAAATATAAACCATCCATATATTCCTAGATGACATGTTATTATCCAAAAGAGTGGTTCAATAGTAGACAGAAATTAATTTAAGTGTTGTATCATGCATAGGTATTGTAAGTGTAAAATACACAATTGTATTTTTGTCCTGTGTAAAATAGGATGCAAGACTTTTTAGGACAACCTTTCAAAGTCTCTGTGTCCCTTTACTTTTGTTGTTATATTCCACAAAAGAACAACTATATCTAGAATTTAATTGTCACAATCTGTGAATCTAAACTGCAGGAGAATTAGGAGCTCTAGAGAAAAGTAGTATTAGGATTGCTAGGAAAAGGCAGTGGAGCTTCCACAATTACAAAGAAATTACAGCCTGGAGTGTCGGCATCCAGAAACCTTGGATGAACTCTCTCAGATCTATGTAAGTACTTGGGCTAGTTATCTAACAAGCAGGTTAAGAAGACCAGGTGCACGAGATGAAAAAGAAAAATGTCTATGTAGGGAGTTATGCTACATTCCATCTTTAGTATTAGTTTCCTTGTGCTGTTGTGTTTCAGAAGAACACAACCAGTGGAGTGGCCCCCTTTACAGGGTGCTGAAAATGTTCCAAGCTGAGATAGAACCCAGGTAAATGCAAGCTGCATTATTTCTGAAATAACCTTCCTCACTCTGTGGAGGGGGAGGTCCTACAGAAATGCCACAGATTCAGATCGTATGGTCCAGGTGTCTATTGTTTCTGTACTGGGCCTTAGATTTACTGAAAGGTTGTCAAGCCTGAGATGATACGAACAATACATTTTGGCCTGAAAGAACTAACAGTTCTAGTGCAAGTAGCAGCACAGGGCGAACTTTGCAGTTTAAGTCCGTCTCTTTTTTTACCCTCTACTGAAGAAATCTAGAGAAACAAGGCAGGAAACTCTTCAAGCTTTACTTATAAAGTCAATGACAAAATTGGCAGGGAGAAGAGTAAAACTCAGTTGTGCTGTCATTGCTCTGGACTCACAATTTTTCTCCCCTCCTCATTAGTTTCACTCTCTAATAATAAAACAATTCAATCTCCACATACAAAAATACAATTACTGGCAGCTTGCAGGCTTACTTCTTAGCACAAGTCATGAAGGTAAGTTAAATAGCAGTGAGATCACACACTTTTCTATGCAGTCTTATTTTACATCTTCATTTACAACTCACCAACACCTATGGGTGAGTATTCCTCTCCAGAATGTAATACTGCCTATGTATGTTTGTTTACATAGGAGCTCCTTTTTTTCAGGTGGTTCACTGTACCTATCACTGAGGGTCATGATCTGGAGAGGATTTTTCCGCTCTTTAAATACAGGTCTTTAACAACTGAACAGGGGTCTGGGAAGCGCACTGGCTTGAGCTGTTCCTCCCTCTCTCCCCCTCCATTTTCACCTCCCCCTCTCTGAGATTTGAAGGAGGCTGGTAGCTGAATCTCACCCAGAACTTCAGTTTCACTACAAACTTTATCGTTGAATAATATTAGCAATAGAATCAAGGGAATGGTGAAAGAAAGAAATCACTAGGGGTTTGAAATTGCTATTGTATTTTATGGTTTACGGCAATTACATTTTGCTTTCATGTTCTAATAAGAACAAAGGCATGGTAATATTTTATCAGTTATCCCATATTACATTGGTCTCAAAAACAGAAAACCTGATTTACCGAGCCAAAAGCTTTTAAAAATCAGTATATCCTAGTAAATTCCCTTTGTCTATCATATTAAAAAATGTGATTTGTTCTGATGGACAAATCCGTTTTGGTTTAATCTTTTAAGAATTTAGGAGCTCAGAAGAAAATGTATTTGAGCTCAGCATTATGAGTCAAAAGATTGTCCACATTAACATAAGGAATATAAATACAAATGCTGCAGGATTTGTATTAAATGTTAAAAACCTCTATTCATATGTAAAGAATAGATGTACTGTACCTGCCAGACATTTGGCATTGATGAGAGTTGCATCTCACGTCATGTCACAGGTTAATGTTTGGACAGCAGTATGGGGAGGGATTAGTAGACACACTGGAGATTACAGATCTGTCAACTTTGTTCTGTTCATATTCACACCAACCTTATAAACAGGATAAAAGCAACGTTCTTGTTTTTTAATGGTCAGTAGAGCACACATTAATTTATAAATCTCCAAGAGTTATTTTCTCAGTTAATATTCTTAATGCACTGACTTTTATGACCTGAATCAATTCTCTCTGTATTTTCTAAAAGTAAAAAGTGCAGGAAGCCCTTATATTTCCTTAGATGAGGTTGTTAGAGTAGATAAAAAATAACACAGAAACAAGAAATGTATGTGTCTAGCATATAATATTGTGCCACAATCTTAAATTAATACTTTATTCCTGGTAGACAGAAACTACTTGTTATATGCCAATAGTATCTAATGGGTTGTAGAAACAGGTATGCCTTTGCCATGGGAACAGAAAGCAGAAACTATCTTTAAGAATTGTTAAGCCATAAAAAGATCCACACAGTCAATTGATGTAGATGCTGATTCAATATGTAGAATTAAAAAAAATAATTATTTGTTCTGTGGCTTTCTGGGAACCCACTTGGTGAAAATGTTCATATCATGTGTTGCCCACATACTAATATAGAAATACTTAGAAAAATATAAGGTCATATCTACAGACCAATTTTTTCTCTAAATTTTGAATAAAGTCAATAAGTCTTGGAACACGCTTTTTAGCATTGTTTATTTGAATCCTTTTTTTTTTTTGTTAGTTATGTTTATGGATTTCCTCCTAGAGTATAAACAACTGTTGTTGATGAGTTACTATGTGTCACTGGGACAAGAACATTTCCAAAGAGGATCTGACTGTCTGGAATGCGTCCTTTATATTTGTCAGTAAGAAAAAGTATATCTGGACAACCTAAGCCTTTTACTTCATTTAATTTCTGTGCTTCCTGTTGAATTCTCCCCTGGGTCTCTTGGGGATATGTTATTTTGAATTTCCACATGGAGTCTCTATGAGAGTGCAAGGCAATCCTCGGTTTCCTAATGTATCTTGAAAGCCAGCATAAACTTCCTTCATCCTAATAGGATAAGGACTGAGCATAAGTACTGCTGATACACTGCCAGAGAAGATGAGCCAGGCATCACAGGGGAGATCCCAGGGCCAGCAGGCCCTGTCCCACAGGACCCAGCAAGGTGAGCAGGGCAGACTCAGAGAATGTGGCCAGGGCTAACCAAGAGTCCGGATCATAAGGACATATCGTAGTGATCAGGCAGGTCTGAGGTCAAATTGTAAAGACAATCCCAGGTCAGAGCTAAGATCAATCTGGTGACAGCCAGGCAGGTCCATAGTGACAGCGGAAGCTGAGATCAGACCAAGAACCCAGATCAAGGGGGTTCCTGGATTAAAGGAGTCTGCCTTAAAGGATTCCATGATCAGGCAGGGCAAGGCTGTGGCACAGCTGGAGGCCAACACTCCTGTAGCACTGTTGATGCAGGGGCTAATGGCCCCGGGCTGAACTGGAATGGGCCTCCTGGGTCCATGGGTAGGGTCTGGGGAGGTCCTTGGTAAGGCTGGGCAGAAGCAATAAGACCTATAATGCCTTTAGGGGCCTAACTCATGCAAAGAGAATAAGAGTCAAGAAAACTAATTTGTGAGTGCACTATATCCCATAAGAAAGAGAATGATCTTTATGTTCGAGGTTTCTAATTTTCCAGGAAGCAGTGACAATTTTCAGAGTTTGAGTAAGTAAAATTATAATGGAACATGGACCCTTCATAGTTAAATTTGGTACTAGCCTTCCATAAATTATGTGAACTTCCAAATGCCTGAAAAAACTCAGTAGGGCCCTTGCTTGTGTTTTCTAGGGAATGGTGTTATTATACATTTTCAATCTACATCCATACAAGGAAAATATTCAATATGCTTTCTGTTCATGCAGTGGGTGCATAGGCAATCCTCTGACATATTGTATGCAACATGGTGACCTCTAGTAATACCCTTTATAGTCAGCAAATAGGAGTCTTGCATTTTAAAAGTCTTGCATTATACCTGCTTCTTGTAGAAGTCTTTCTAACAGTAATCTCAAAGTATTAATAATATACAATATACTCTGCTCATTGAGATGCCTTGAATATTAAAAAATTTGCTCTAATCAGGCTGAGAAATAAAATAAAAAAATAAATGCAAGGGTAAGCAAAGTCTCTTGGAATATTATTCACCGGGCATCTTATTTGAATGGTATATATTAAACTGTTATTTAAATTTGCAGCAAGTCATTAAAAACAAAGTCACAGGTTCACAAGTACTCTCTAGTTATCCTTTCTGAATTTATTAACTTATCCCTTTCATTTAAAAATTATTTCTGTATTTCCATCTTATAGCCTCCTTATTAAAATTCCCGGATCAAGAGAAGCAACTCTGTAACTAAGGTGAATTAAACAGAGTGAGAGTTGTACATTGCTCTTACCAGCACAGGTCAGAGCCACAACTCAGCAATTTTATGCCTCTGTTGCTAAGGCAGTTCTAATATATGGTGCACTCCAGAAAGGCATGGGGATAAATCTTTATGGTTTGCTACTCTTATTCTTTTCTCCTTCGATAATTTTAATCACCCACTCTCACTTAATAAATATCATAGACATCTTCTAAAAATTAGATCAGTGTCAGAAAACACATAGATTATAGTCATGATGTTGAGGTTGTGTTTGTTGTCTCATGCTTTGGGATGACGTGGGAAGCATACAAAACTCTTGGTACCATGGGTAAGATTAATCTTACTTAACTTTAGCCATCTAACCATCTAATCCAAGACAACTTTCCAGTTTCCCTTTACAGCCGCAGGACTGTATAACAGAGCAGTCCCATGAATCCTTAAAGGTGATCCATCTGACCTACTACAGTTTCCTGTCTCACAATGAGATGAATTGCTCTCTAAAAGTAACTAACTACTTCTTTTCACCGACTATGAAGGAAGCTAATAGAGACCAACTCAGACTTAGAAATTCTATTTTTCGTTTTAAGGAGAAAGTGAATTTAATCTTACCTTAAGTTTTCAAAAAGGTTACATAACTTTTGCGGAGGTTAGAATTTTCCTTTTATCTATTTTTCATATCCATCCAAAGTGCTTATGTAGAGGGAAGGAAGGTGCTCACCTTCTGGCTCTGGTGTAGGTTATCACAGCTTGGAGGATCAGAAGACTTATTCAGATTTTACTTTGCATCTGTGCAGTAAATGAGCTGGACAGCAGTTAGAAGGGAACATTGATTGTCACTTTTGATTGATAGAGTAGTTATCTTGAAGTTAACATTAACATTATGAGATGCAAATTATAATCTTTTGTGAAGGGAAATTCAAACTACCTGCCTGTAGTATACTTCTTACTTTTTTAAATATTCAGTGTAATTGCTGTCTTGAAGTCATCAAGAGGGCAATTATTATTTCCCTCTTAAATGCACAATAACAAATACTTATCAAGGCATTCTAATATTTTTATGGTTTGAGGCACTACCAACTATGCCTTTTTAAACAAAGTCTTCTACTGAAACAGGAAATAATACTTTGCTGACAATAAACAAAGTGACACCAAAATGTAGAGTTTAGCTATCTGTGAATGTAAGAACACATCTGTCTGTAATTTACCTTTATATTTAAATACTCTACATGAATGACTGTGGGCAACGCTATGATACATTCTACTCACTTCTACTACAGCTACCTTACAGGGGCTATTTTCACTAACTCATATGAAATCATTTTTCATTCCAGACACTGAAAAGACTATCCTGAGATTTAATGGAGACATCTTAATTTGATGATGGAATATTACCAGAGTAGTTGCTGTCACACTCATTATGAATTTGTAGACTGTAATTTAAGAAATTAGAAAAACACAAATGACTCCAACTTGACTATTACTGTGTCCCTATACATACCTCACTAGCTAGTCCACAGTCCGTTGTACAGAAGTTCTGCTTATTACGAGGAAATGTATACATAAAGTAATTCTATCTGTACCCAACAGGCAGACTAAAGCTATTTATAAAATATTTTTAAAATGTGCCCTTTTTTCAAATTTTCTTAGCTGTTGATGTCATTTCTACAAGTAGCTTTCCAAAATATTAACACTGCCTTGCTTCTAAAGTTTGCATAAATTGTAAAACTGTTGTTCAAAAGCACACAAGTTTCTTCCTTGAGTTTTCCTGAAGACCGGGTAGGTTTACTTACTCAGGCTTTGTTGGAGTGTGATCACTCATACTACTTTCCTTAAAGTCATTCCCACATCTTTCCTTCATCCCAGTACCTGCACAATAGTCTCATAGTTACATAGGGTTGAATATTTATGACTGTTTATTTATTTATTTCATAGAATCACAGAATCATAGGGTTGGAAGGGACCTTAGTAGATCATCTAGTCCAACCCCGCTGCCAGAGCAGGGTCACCTTAGAGCAGGTTGCACAGGAACGCGTCCAGGCGGGTTTTGAATGTCTCCAGAGACGGAGACTCCACCACCTCCCTGGGCAGCCTGTTCCAGGGCTCTGCCACCCTCAAGGTAAAGAAGTTCCTCCTCATGTTTAGGTGGAACTTCCTATGCTCAAGTTTGTGCCCATTCCCTCTTGTCCTGTCACTGGGCACCACTGAAAAGAACCTGGCCCCATCCTCCTGACACCTGCACTTTGGGTATTTATAAGTGTTGATAATGTNCAAACTTGCTGAGGGTGCACTCTATCCCCTCATCCAGGTCACTGATGAATATATTGAAGAGCACTGGGCCCAGTACTGACCCCTGGGGAACACCACTTGTCACTGATCTCCAACTAGATTCTGCGCCCCTAATCACGACCCTCTGAGCTCTGTCTTGCAACCAGTATTTATTTATTTATAGGAAACAAAGAATGTCAAAAGCCATTCTGAAAGCCGTATTTTAGCTCAGAAGGTAACTATTTCTCTTTCACATTTCTCCATGTGACTCTGCAGCCCTTCTTCTGAAATCTTTTTGACTCCAAGAACAATATCCAAAGGATTACGTTGTTCATTTTTGCTGGAGTCTACTAAAGCTGAAAGTACTCACATCATGCCTGAGAGTACTGCCTTCCCTCCATGATGTACAATTTTATATTGTGCATTTTTTTCACCAAATTTTAGTCATAATGCACAATGAGCTGGGATTCAAATGCCCATTCAGTTGCCTGCAATGCAGATACATTGGGTGTCTGAGTTTCCCTTACAGTTAGCGCAGTTCACATAGCAAGTCATCTGAGCAACGTTGGGATGTATTAAGTTGCCTAAACACAGGTGTGGGTGTGCAGTGTAGGCATACACTGTTTTGGACACCAGCTATGGCAGTTGAAAATGCCCAGGTTTTTATTTATACTTTCTTCATAAGCACTCTACATGCCATCTCTGTGCAGAGGAGCTAAGGTATCATGTTGCGTTAAATGCCAATATTTAAGCAACTGCTTTGAGTTCTGCGTATCAATATTCAGGTGAATTCCACCTCAAAAATATATGTACAGGTGCTTTAAGAAGTACCTGTTATCTTTTTGGAAGTATCCAAAACTAATGGACCTTTCAGCATGAAAAAATACCCTAACCCATTATTACTGGGGACATGCACAAAGTTTGCACCCCCACAATACACACTAGCCCATTCTCACTTAAGAGTAGCCTTCATTTATTGTAGGCATGTAACACACCTATTTTAGACAGATTAGCGTAGAGAGTGCACAAAATGCAATCACTAGTTAGGTGTCTATGTTATGTGGACTGGATCCCACTTCTGCTGTTTTCAGGTCAAATTCTAAGTGAAAATGGGATTTAGTCAAGAACTGTATAGTTAAATGTCACTCTGGAAAAGCTTTCTTGGTGTTCAACTCCTATCTCTTTTTGGACTTGGGAGAAAAAGAAACGGATTAAGGGACATTCATTCATAGTAATAAAGAAAGGTCACCTCTATCTGATGATAGCCAACAGGTGGTGTTTAGACTACATGAAAACCAACCTTTTAAACTGAAGGCAAGCTGGTGGTGCACGACTAGACTATAGTTAGTTGTATAACTGATACAGTTATAGGTTTAAGGATTTGGATTCTGGTAATGATGATAAGCTGCATATGTAAGGAGAAAGAAGGGAAATACATTTTTCTAATAAGCTATTTTCTTTTAAATTTAAGTTGATTAGATCTGTTTAAAGATTTGAAATAAGGGTTGTGCCAGTGGACATGAATATACATTATGGAGGGGTATGATGGCACTTTTGAAGTGAATCACAATAATTGCACTCAAGAATGTGTAATCAAACACAAGAACACTCATTTGTACATCAGTCTCTGTACTTCTATTAATTAAAGCTCTTTCTGAAATGTTTGTACTGAGCAAAAATGTTTGCAACAAGCAAGCAAACAAACAAACAAACAGAACAAGAGGTACTGAATTGAACAAGCAGTTTTGCAAGCAAGATTTGCTAAATAACAGAATCATAGAAACACAGAGTTCCTGAGGCTGGGAGGTACTTCTGCAGGCTGCTTAGTCCAAGCTCATTCTGAAAGAAGGGTCAGCTACAGCAGGACCATGTCGAGTCTGGTTTTGGATATCTACAAGGATGGAGACCCTATGGTCTCTCTGGAAAACCTCTTCCAGTGTTTGACAGTCCTCATGGTAGAAAGAGCTGTCCTCCTATATTCAAATAGAATTTCATTAATTTTCATTTGTGTGACATTGTCTCTTTTCTTATCAATGGGCAATGAGAAGAGCCTTCCTCTGCCTTCTTTATTGCCCCCATCAGCTGTTTATACATATTAATAAGATGGGCTTTCTCTTCCCCAGGCTAAATGGTCCCTGCTCTCTCAACTTCTTGTATTGTCAGGTGCTTCAGTCCCTTAATCATCTGTGTGGCCCTTAGCCCAACAATTTTGTCAATCTTTTTGACAGAGAGACGGATGATAGAGATAAGGGAGGTAAAATAGCTAGCAGGGGAGTGAAATGGCTTGCCAACAGAAATATCACTTGGTGTTTATCTGCTTTGCAAGTTTTAAGAAGTCCTTAAAAATATGTATTTGACTAAAAGTGGTCTGCATTTTTTCCCACTCTGTTGTGTGTTCTTAAAAAATAAATCAATACATTCTTGTTACCACAAGACTTGAAAATTTTATTTTGCAGAAATAACCCTCTCTCATCTTCCTTTCATCTTAAGCTTTCGGATAAATTGTTTGATTAGTTTATTAGGTTTTCATTTTGTTTTGTTTTGTTTATTGTTAAGTATTGGTACTTATGAAAGGTTAAAGAGCAGTATTACAATTTGAAGAAACTGGTGGTAGAACAATTAGTAAAAGAACCAGGTGGGGTTTTTTTTAAAAAATAATGGGGGCAGTGGGGAGAGGAGGGCTATAATTATTCTTACTTTAAATGGGTATGATTTCTATATTCCAGATTTAGATCTATGAAAATTTTCAATTTTCATCAAAATCTTGTCCCTTGTATCAAAGGAAGTGTGTGTTCCAGGGTAGTTATTCAAATGAAAGCTGAAAAAAGGAACATATGTGAGCAAGGAAAACAACTAAAAGTTATCTGTTCTCATACTAAGTATCATAGTAGATTACTTTTTATAAAATTATATAGCATAAATCAAGAGTATATTAGTTACTTAAAAAAAAAGAGAGCTTGGATGAGGTTTAAATATTTTATTTACTTCAGATGGCAATGCTACTGGGAGAGGGGTTGTTCATAATTTTGATTGGGTAACCCATAAATTAATTTCAATGTCATGCAGACCAAACCTTAAAGTAAACATGTATGCTAATTTATCTACCTATTTTTTTTATATACTGTATATAGTTTATATCATGTATTTAGCTAATATTATCTCTTTGATTTCACTGTAAAATTATTAGTATCTGGCTCAATTCAAACAT
>VXBO01012333.1:1068-19904 GCA_013400135.1 Rhinoptilus africanus
GTGGTGGAGATGGTGATGGAGATGGTGGAGGAGATGGTGGTGGACATGGCGGAGATGGCGGTGGTGGTTACTCCAGCTCCGTGTCCTCTTTGGGTTTGTAGATGGCCCCGAATTTCTGCATGTATTTCTTGATGTATTCCTTCGTCTTGTGTTTCACGTTCTCGTTGCACTCCAGGTCCTCCGGGTTCTTGCAGTATTTCAGCTCCTTGTTCATGACGCCGTGAGTCAGCTGCGGGGGATAGAGCCGGGGACGGGGATACCCGCCGTTATTCCCAGTCTTGGGGATTTCCCAAGCTATTTTTCTATTATTCCCCCCAAATTTACTCGAATTCCCAATAGTCCCCAAATATTTACTCCAATTCCCAATATTTCCCTAAATATTTGCTATTATTGCCCAACTATTTGCTATTACTCCCCAATATTCCATAAACTATTTTCCTATTACTGCCCAAATATTCCCCAAATATTTGCTGTTATTCCCCAAAACACTGCCCAAATATTGGCTATTATTCTCCAAATATTCCCCACATATTTTCTGTTACTTCCCAAATACTCCCCAAGCGATTTTTGCTTTTATTCCCTAAATATTCCCCCAAATATTTTCCACTATTCCCCAAATATTTGCTATTCCCAAAATATTGGCTATTATTCCCCCATGAATGCCTATTATTCCCCAAATATTCCCTATTACTCCCAAATTTGGGCTATTATTCATAAGTATTGGCTCATATTCCCCTAATACCTACTATTATTCCCAAAATATTGGCTGTTATTCCCCCAATATTCCCTATTATTCCCAAATAACTACTAATATTCTCCAAATATCTGCTATTATTCCCAAAAATCAGCTATTATTCCCCCAATGTTGCCTATTATTCCCCAAATATCCACTATTACTCCCTAATATTGGCTAATAGTCCCCAAATATCTACTGTTATTCCCAAAATACTGGCTATTATTCCCCCAATATTCCCTATCAGTCCCCAAATATTCCCTATTACTCCCACATATTGGCTAATATTACCCAAGTATTGGCTATTATTCCCCCAATATTCCCTATCAGTCCCCAAATATTCCCTATTACTCCCACATATTGGCTAATATTACCCAAGTATTGGCTATTATTCCCCCAATATTCCCTATCAGTCCCCAAATATTCCCTATTACTCCCACATATTGGCTAATATTACCCAAGTATTGGCTATTATTCCCCCAATATTCCCTATCAGTCCCCAAATATTCCCTATTACTCCCACATATTGGCTAATATTACCCAAGTATTGGCTATTATTCCCCCAATATTCCCTATCAGTCCCCAAATATTCCCTATTACTCCCACATATTGGCTAATATTACCCAAGTATTGGCTATTATTCCCCCAATATTCCCTATCAGTCCCCAAATATTCCCTATTACTCCCACATATTGGCTAATATTACCCAAGTATTGGCTATTATTCCCCCAATATTCCCTATCAGTCCCCAAATATTCCCTATTACTCCCACATATTGGCTAATATTACCCAAGTATTGGCTATTATTCCCCCAATATTCCCTATCAGTCCCCAAATATTCCCTATTACTCCCACATATTGGCTAACATTACCCAAGTATCGGCTATTATTCCCCCAATCTTCCCTATTACCCATAAATATTGGCTATTATTCCCCCAAGAATGCCTATTATTCCCCAAATATTCCCTATTACTCCCAAATTTTGGCTATTATTCCCAAGTATTGGCTCATATTCCCCTAATACCTACTATTATTCCTAAAATATTGGCTGTTATCCCCCCAATATTCCCTATTATTCCCAAATAACGACTAATATTCACCAAATATCTGCTATTATTGCCCCAATAGTGCCTGTTATTCCCCCAGTATTCCCTATTATTCCCAAATCTTGGCTGTCACCTTGCGCGCCAGGTGTTTGAAGTCCTCGGTGGTGGTGATGCGTCCCACCTTGCAGTCGGGTTTGCGGTAGGGGTTCAGGCACTGCACGATGAACTGGGACATCTGCGGGAGAGGACACTTGGATCCAGCCCTGTCCCCCAAGGGACCCGCTGACACCCCACACCCAACCGGTGTCTCCATCCCAATGTGTCCCCACGGGATCCGGACTCAACCCGAGGGACACCTGGATGTCCCCGGGCAGTGGAGTGTCCCACCCCAGTGTGGGACGGTGAACCCCCCTCCAGCGTCCCCCTGGGTCATGTCACCGGTGTGTGACGGTGACAAATTCCCTGGAAACTCACTTCTTTCCTGAACACCTCCTTGCTTTTCTTGGCCAGCTCGCTGGACGTGTCCGCTTCCGCCGTCTTGGCCTTCTTGGAAGACTGGAGAGGGGACAACTGTGTCACCGGGGCGGGCAGGGCTCTGCCTGTCCCCAGCTCGTCCCTGTTCCCACCCTGGGGACAGAGCTCCGGCCACCCAGCCCTGCCCCACAGCCAGGCGGGAAGCACGCACTTCCCAGCTTGCTCCCGGTGAGCTTCCCAGCCCGCTCCCGGAACACTTCCCAGTTTACTCTCAGTGAGTTTTCCAGCCCATTCCCAGCTTGCTCCCAGTGAGCTTCCCAGCCTGTTCCTGGTGAGATTCCTAGCCCATTCCTGGCATGCTTTCCAGCCCATTCCCAGTGAGCTTCCCAGCCTGCTCCCACTGAGCCTCCCAGTCTTCTCCCAGTGAGCTTCCTAGCCCATTCCTGGTGAGCTTCCCAGTCTTTTCTCAGCCTGCTCCCAGTGAACCTCCCAGCCTTCTCCCAGTGAGATTCCAAGCCCATTCGTGGCATGCTTTCCAGCCCATTCCCAGTGAGCTTCCCAGCCCAGTGCCGGCATGCTCTCCATCCCAATCCAGCCACACTTCCCAGCCTCATCGCCATGAGCTTCCCAGTCCAGTCCTAGTGTGCTCCCCAGTCCAATCCTGGCAGCCCCAGTGAGCTTCCCAACCCATTCCTGACACCCTTCCCAGCCCAGTCCCAGAGTGCTTCCCAGCCTGATCCAGGCATGCTTCCCAGCCTGGTTCCAGTGAGCTCCCCACCCCAGTCCAGGCATGCTTCCTAGCCTGCTCCTGGTAAGATTCCCAGTCCAACCCCAGCAGTCCTGGTGAGCTTCCCAGCCCAGTGCCAGCACGCTTCCAAGCCCAGTACCGGCATGCTCCTCACCCCAGTCCAGGCACGCTTCCCAGCTCAGTCCCAGTGAGCTTCCCAGCCCACTCCCAGTGAGCTTCCCAGCCCAATCCGGGCATGCTTCCCAGCCCAAGCCCAGTCCCAGTGCACTTCCCAGCCCAGTGCCAGCACACTTCCCAGCCTGATCCCAGCACACTTCCCAATCCCGGCACGCTTCCCAGTGCGCTCCAGCCAGGCTGCTGGGCTGGAAGCGCAGATCCCGGGGAGACACGGGGACCACTCCTCACTGTTGTTTCCTTGGGGAAAAAAAGCTGGAAAAAGGGTGCAAGCTGGTCCTGGGGGAGTCAGGCTGATGTGGAGGGCGGGAAGTGCTTCCCCTCCCTATTTATTTCTGATTATCTTTAGCTACAGCCCATCCCAGAAGGATAAAGTGAATTTTATAGGAATTTCCGGCCATTTCTCCAAGTACTAATCCCACAGCACCGGCTGATTTCATTTGCCCCCCGTATTAACGGAGCAGGAACTGCATCCCGAGGAGCATCCCTTCGCTGCCAGCCCCACACCCGCCTCCCCCGCCCTGGCATCTCTCCTCCGGTGCTGGTTTTGGGGAGAAATTTGGGAACTGTGGGTTATCCTGACTCGGATTTTAAAGATGGAGAAAGCAAAAGGGGCTGGTTAAAGGCTGTAAAGCCGGGGGAGATTTGCCTTCTCCTCCTGCTCTTTGAAGGTGTCCTGATATTCCTTTTAATTAAAAAAAAAAAAGACAATTTTTAAAAGTGTTTCACACGGCAAAAAAGCAGGAGCCATCCCATCTTTTCCAAATCCCTGGAAAAAAGCTGCAAAGCTCCCAGAGGCAAAATGACGTGGGCTTTAAATCAACCCTCAACGGGGACGTTTTATGAGCGAGGGCCTCGAGCGAGCGCACATCAAAGCCGGCCCTTCCCTGCCGCCGGCTCCGGTACCGACATCAAAAAGGATTGAGGATGGGGAGCAGATGGTTCCCCGCCGGCTCCCGGCGCAGTCCCCAAGCCCTGTCACCTCCCGTCACCAAACTCTTCTCCATCACCCACCCCTTCTCCATCGCCGAGCCCCGGGTTGGCCGGCACATCCCCAATTTCTCTTGAATTCCAAGGAAATTCAAGGAAATTGAAATTCCTTTCGCCGAGGAAAGAGTTCTTGTCTAGGCGGGTCAGTTCGCTTAACGAGGGGATTTTAATTTAGCCCTCTCCAAGGATGTTATAAATTATCAGCGCTAATTAGTTGGCTTAACTGGAGGCGGATGGATGGGTTTTGGGAGGAGCCTGCATGGCAAATGCCAACTAAAAATGAGCGTAAATAAACGTGTAAAGAAAGTAAATGCAAAAATAAAGCCTGGGATTAAATATTCCTAGGATTTCGGGCTCTGGCGCTGCCCATCACAACCGGGGGGGCCCACGTTGCAGGGGGGTGGAAAGAGAAAACGCCACTTTTTGGGGAGCGGAGGAGGGAGAAGAAGCCCGAAGGGTGGGAAAGCCGAGGGCTGATGCCGCCCCAGTCCCTACACCGATGGGAAATCCTGCTCCCCTTGGCCGGAGGACGTGGGATGGGGGGAAAAAAATCAGTGCCAAAAATTTGGGAAGAGACACAGAAACTATTTCCAGGCTCCTACTTGTGGAAAGGCGCTAATTTCTCCTCCTGCTACAGTGAATCTTTATTTTAGCAGGAAAACCTCCTTATGGAAGGGCTTTAGCCTCCCTTGACGTGACCACGGCACTTCCCCCCAGCAGCCCCTCCAAAGTGCTCCCGGAATCCCAAACCATGCCCCTCACCAGGAAAAACCGTCCCCGTTCCCCCGGCAAAAAATGGTGGTCATCCCATTTATCAGCCCCCCTGCTTTAGGCAAGGAGAGATGGGGATGGAGAAGCCAGGAAAGATGGTAAAACCAGTCTGGGATGGGGCGACGGTGGGAGCCAAAGGAGCTGGGAAATCTGGAGGAACCGACGCAGGATGCCCTTCTCTGGCAGCACGGGATAAGGCTTTTCCAAAAGGAAAAAAACCTCAGGTTTTAAAATGTGCTTTAAAGGGAAATAGCGAGAGTGGCTTCACCCGCCTCTTGTGCCTTTCCATCAAAATCGTTATCCTGGCGTGCGAGCCCCAGGCGAGCTCAATTATTCCCCCCAACACCCCCCCACGGCCACGGTGGGGCTTTGAGGGTACGGAGAAGGGAGCAGATGATGCTCGGAAGCGTGCTGAACACGCTCCGGAGGAAATAAAATACCCCGGTTGCCACCGTCGCCAGCGTTTCGCCGGGATGAGCGGTGCCCCGCAGCCAGGGGAGGACAGGAATAGCAGCAGCAGCTGCCGGGTGGCCGGAGCCGCGACGCCGGCGGGGTTTAATCCCTCTTGGAAAAGGTACAGGGTGGGGAGGAGGAGGAGGATGAAAAAAATCCAAGGAATGCGGTTGCCATTTCAGGGTGGATGCATCCTTACGGAGGCGGCGAGCGAGCTAGGAGCACGTGGGAATTCGATGTTATTTCCACGACCAGGAAAAAAAACCCGACCTTCAGGCGATCCCGGCCGAGAAGGAAAAGATTTAAAAGCTCTAAAGTGAGTAAAAACCACAGCGCCGTGAGGTCAGCCAAGGCCACGCGGCCGCTGCTGATGTAAGAACGAGGGATCGACGGCTTCAGAGAAGTTTTGCACCTGAAAATAGGGATTTTGGGGGTTTGAGCAAGGGGTGAATGAAAACTCCGGGCAGGAGCCCTTCAAGTATCATCCCAGTCCTCAGCACTCCGTTTTATCCCGAAGGTTTGGAATCCGGCACGTAAACGCCTGCCCGCATTTAGGGAAGCATCTTTCCTTGCGCTGCCAAGACCCTCGAAAAGCCATCGGAAAAAGACTCCCAAGCCGCGAAGCACCAGCACAATTCAATTTTCTCGCTCAGAAGAGCACAACCTTCTTCTCATCACCTTGAGCCCATCACAGGGACGTTCCCCAGTATCTCCAGGCTGGTCCGCACCAGTTAGCTTTCTCTCACGCAGCTGGAGAGGCAAATCCCTCCACGGGGATGTAGTTTCCGGCTCTTCCAGATGAATAAAACCTCGCCTTAAAGCCTAAAATGAGGATCTGTCGGATAAACAGGTTCTCGTGTCTCGCTCTGCGCGCAGATATCCTTCAACAGCCATTCGCAACCCAGCCCAGGAGCACCAGTGTCGGTAAACTGGGATCAACCTAAGCCGAGCAGTGGGAAAATCCCTACCCCTCGCATCGAAAACGTGCCGTAGAAAACGGGCAAAATTAGGAATATGTGTTGTTCTTGCAGCCTGAGTCATCCGGAGAGTTGAGAAAGCTGCACAAGCTGGTTTTAATGGTTTTAAGGGAGGAATGGGCCAGAATTGGTGCAGCGCAAGGTCACCGCGTGCTGCCGAACCCGGAGCTCAGCCGAGGGATCCAGCAAGCCCCAGCGATCCCAGGACACTCCCGTGTTTGTGAATCCTTCCAGTGCCACGACTAGTTGTTCCTTTGCCCGCCGAAGTTCCCAAGGGATGCCGACAGGGTACGCGTGATGCTGAGCCAGGGACAAAAATCATTTAAAAGGCTTTTCTGGATTCCTCCGCAGAAGTCAAAGCTCCTTGGCCTCATTTTTTAACTAATTGTTTTACAGGGAGATAAATATTTGCAAATTAAAGTGAACTCTCTGGGAATTTCAACTGAAGTACTCATTACAGGGACTGGATTAACCCTTAGGATGCTGGCAGCACAGGGAAAAGGCGATGGCAGCGGAGTGGGAGATGCTGTAGGACGGACGGCGCCTCCAGGACCTACAAAATCAGCCCCAGGTCTGTAGGTATCACCCCAGCATCAAGAGAATTGCTCCCTGAGGGTTATAACCCGACAAATCGTTCTTTCCGCGGCTCTTCTCTCCTCTTTTTAGGGAATCAGAAAGGCATAAAGGGTGATTTATCTATAGGGGCTGAGCAAGCGCCACTCGGGCTCTGCCCTCCCTGCTTTGCAAGGGCTGGAAACCCCCGCCAACGGCAAACGTGTCCTCCAAGGAGGCTCAGCCAAGTCCCCTCCCGCCGAGGGCTGGGGTAGATGTGGCCGCAGAGGGACCCAGATGGAAATTAAGCCCCGTTTGGGGAGCAGCTTCATCCACGCAGGCGTTACCTTCGGCAGCAGGAGGGAGGGAGATGCTGCAGCACTCAGCAGGAAAGCAGCAAGGCGGTGGAAGCAACAGAGAACTCCCAGTTCCTCCGCTGCACCATTAGTTTTTCCCATTTCAACGTTATCCCTCCCCGTGCTCCCTTTTTTCGGCCGACTATAAGGTCGTTTCCGCACATGAGGTTGCAGCGACGCTTGGCATCCAGGGCAGAACATCAGCTGCCCCCCAGGGAAGTCCTGCGTTCACCCAAGCCGTGGTGGGTACAGCCCCAGAGGTGAGCAAAGGAGCACCAGGGACTTTATCAAGCACCCAGAAGGACAAGGAGGTGAGGAGAACATCACAAAAATCCCTGCTCGACTCTGTCACCAAGGCAAAACCCGGCAGCAACCAGGGGAAGCTGCTCTTCAGAGAGTACCGGGCAGCACGGCGTATTTCAGAGTGTCAAGAAAACAACAATTTAACTCTCTTAATCCTCCATCCCTATTTTAAAGCACAAAACCCCAGTGGCCCAGGGTTAATATAGACACTACGGCTTATCTCAGGTCACTTCTGTCCCCTCAAGTCCGTACCGACCTCAACAACAGTCCTGGTGTTTGAGCCGCGCTTCCCTCGCTGAGCCCCACGCTTACCTTCATGGGGTTTTCGTCATACGTTGGGGTCCCGAGATCCATTTCAGCTTCGTGTTCAAGGCTGGCGTCGTCCCCCGGGCTGTCCCAGGTAGGAGGGTCCCACTGGGTTTGCCTAGAGGAAGACAGACAGACCACCGTCACCCTCTTCCAAGTAACTTAAAACCCCTCTTAAAAGTACCTGCTTGTCGTTTGTCCCATCAACTGGGACGTCTGGTCTCCATCAGTCATCAAAACTCTTAACATGGGTGTAATCACGGCCCTGTCTCGCTATTAATGATGGGTTTTGAGGAGGCTGCCAAGTTGGAGAAGGCTAAAGCCACGCAAGAAGTTAAAAAGGGGGAATTTGCACGATTTTCTATCAGTGGTGACACTCAACGTGGGATCAAGGCAAGTTCATCACAGCCATGAAATAAAGGTCGGCAATTCTGGTGTGGAAAGACGGGAGAAATCCCAGCAGAGAACTTAGGGAAGGCGCTGCTTCCTGCAGAGCAAGGGTCAGCCCTTGGCACCTCAAGCCAAGCATTCAGCCACAGGTATCTCAGGGTGGAAAGGCCACAGACCAAAGGTCTTGAGAAAAGCCGGGAGAACGAGCAGGAGTTTCAAAAGACGGATGGAAGATGCCACAAAGCTCATCCATAGGCTGGAAGAGGCTAAACTCAGGGCAGAGCTCTCCATGGCTCACTGAACATGGGAAGCACCATTTCGGCAGAGCCATCTCGGCTGAGATGGAAGAAGCCACCAGAGTCTGCTTGGGCTCGTCAGGCCAACGGGCGGAGAGGAGTCCCACCACACTCAAACCAGGGAAGGATGGAGAGAATTGGTCTGGATTTCCTCAAGGTGGGAAGAGGCGAGTGGATATCCAAGGAGAAACACGGGATGGTGCCAGGTGGGACAACCACAGAGCAGTGGAGGAACACAACCAGGAGAAACGGAGGCCAGCAGGACAGGCCTCTGTCTTCGCAGGACTAGGGTGAGTATGGGAGTCTCCATCAGGTGGGAGGACTGAACAAGAGGGATGCAAAGGACAGGTCTCCAGACCTCGTTACCTTTGGAGGTGACCTAATGCGGCAACTATTTTCCATCTCTAGACTGTGTGAAGATGAGCGCTCTGCAGCTCGATACAAAGAAATCCCGAAAGCCTGTGTCAAAAGCAGACGCTGCTTTGAGTTTCTCACGGTTTCTGACCTGTATCACAAACCCTGTCCCTCTTTAGGGCTTTTTACTTTTCAGGACAGGCGTGAAAGTCGTATTTCAAGCCCTCACGTTCTTCATCACGTTACTTAATTCTCCAGATATCGCCAAATATCCTTGACCTTGGACCACTGTTCATTTGACTGGTAAATAGAATGAAATATTAAAATAAGAAAGGATATCAACAAGTAAGATTTCCTTTCCTCTACTGGCCTCATCAGCAGAATATCCAGTTAAAAGAAGGACTGAAAGAAACCTTCCAGCATGCGTTCCTCAAAAAAGTTCCAGATTAATTATATTTGATCAGCGGCTTCTCGCGTAGCTGCAGAAGATGCACGGAGGAGGCATTCCTCGCCAAGGGGGAAGGCTCAGTTGGGTCTCCTCATCTCATTGCAAGACCTTTACACCGTGGCACAAACCACAAATTCCTGCTCGATTGTTTTTCTTCTTCTTCCCGGGGTTTGAAGGTCTCCTGCTCGGCTGTTGGTGCGACTCTCCATGCGAAAGGTAGTGGGAAGGAGGCCAAGCAAGAGATTGAAAAGATGGATGGATGCAGAGAAACGTGTGCAAGTAACAAGAACTGACATCAAGATAGTCAGGACACATGAGAAATGCTCAGGCTTAACCCTTCAGAGAGGTGGATCCCCGTACAGACCTCGCATGGAGTTTGAAATTTAAAGAAATCCTTTCTACAAGTCTAAAATTGATAATACTCCCTTTAGATAATTCCGTAAGTATTGATCCAAACACCTGGCACCTTCCAAAAGAGATCGCAAAGGTGTGGGGGAAACACTTGGAAACTATTTCTTGCTCCGGAACAAACCGGAGGCTTCAAGATGGAAAAAATGAGGGGGAGAAAACAAACCCTTTGATGCCACACGCTGATCCCTCAGCCACCAAAGACCTCCTGTTGGTACGGTATGCCCACCGCAACGCTTGCACGTGCATTAAAGCATCCACAGACCGAGGTTAT
Source organism: Rhinoptilus africanus (assembly GCA_013400135.1). Taxonomy (NCBI): domain Eukaryota; kingdom Metazoa; phylum Chordata; class Aves; order Charadriiformes; family Glareolidae; genus Rhinoptilus; species Rhinoptilus africanus. The sequence goes on from VXBO01012333.1 coordinate 11,122, forward strand.
TTCCCTGGTAGAGCCACGGGGGGGTTGCAAAGCACGAGGGACAGATGAGGTCTCTCTCTGCCTCTTAATCCTGCGGCCATTTCAGCGCCGTGTGGGGCACGGTGTCTTCTGGCAGAGTGATGGGACCAAACGTGACATCAGAAGAACTAAATTCAACCTGACTGAGATGCTGGGGAGAAAGATGTTGGAGCAGGGCCAGAGGAGGCCTCGGAGATGCTGGGGGGGCTGGAGCCCCTCTGCTGTGGGGACAGGCTGAGANCTTTGATGTGACTTTTTTTTTGCAATGAGACATGAGCAGTGGAGCTCCTCACCACCTCCTTATCACACCAGGTTACAAGTAAACACACGGCTGGAGTCATCATTTGCAAGGAAATCATTTGCCATCATCACATTTCTGCTCTCAGAAAACAGCAGCCTTTTCCTGGGCCACATTTCTGGGGGCGAAGGAAAGGTTTTGAGCAATCTCAACCCACCCAACTAATGAGCAGCAACCCGATGAATATGGGCTTATTGGTGCCTAACGAGACGCCAAGGGCTGAACATCTATTTCTCTTCCACCCAATTCCTTCCCTTGAACCATCAAACTCCAGCCCCGAAGCAGCCGTCACGCTCACCTCGTTATCACGCTCACCTCGTTACGACGTGGTAGTAGTAGATCTTCCCCTCTGGATCTCGGGCTGTTTTCCAGTTGGGTGGGAGGACGATGGTTTTGGGTTTTGGAGGGGATGGTGGAGGCAAGTCCAAGAGGTTGTTGGTCACCACAAGCTCTGGCTGAAAAGAGCACAAAAGGGGTGAAGAGAAAGGTGTGAGCGGCCACGAGGGTGGTCAGAGCAGCCCTGACAGCTCTCTCCCGCACAACAAAGACTTTGTTGAAGGTAGAACTTAAAAAAGGACATAAAGTGTTGGCCCAAGAAGTGGTGAGGACAGGATCTTTACCTGGTTCTTCATTAAATACCCCAAGCACCCACTCACTCGACCACATCCTGAGCTTGCAATATGAACGCTTTTCCACCCACACTCTTAAATCCTCCGTGGTGGATGCCAAAACCTTGACTTCTGATGGAGGGGCTTCAGTGGTCAAAGCAGCTCATGGAGGTTCCACGTGCCCACCCATACACAGCCTTCTCAGATGTGCTGGCAGAAAGCCCAAACACAACAGGATCTGGGCTCAAAACCCCCCAAAATGTGTCTGGAGACACATCCACCCTGGAGAGCAGCATCCCGAAGTGTGCCAGCACGCTGTCGCACGGGGAACTCCTCCGGCTGGTACCATCAACGCTTTCACAGCATCCAGAAGCCACAGGGAATCACACAAACCCGAAGCAGATGTAGAGGAATACTCCCCACTCCCCATCCCTTCTGACCCACCAAACCTCACCTGCTGGATGGGCTGAGGCTGCCCGGCCGCGACGATGGTAGTTACGGCTGTCGGTGGCTGCACTATGACTCCCTGCGGATGAGCCGTGTAAATCTGCTGGCCCTGGATGTACTGGAGACCTGGTTGGGCGTAACTCTGAAACAGACCACGGGCAATCACAAGTCAGCTTGCTTTCCCCAAAAACCCTTTACTGGAGGACACAATACAGCTTCCCTTACTGGGAATCAAGGCAAGAAGAGGCTAACAGTCCTTGAGGACTAGTGGAGGACAACATCCAAACCAAAGAGCAATAACCAGTGACCGAGGCGGGGTTCCAGCAAACACCCTTCATATTCAGTTGCCCGATTTGCTATGCCAGGAGTTGTACAACCACCTACGTCTCGCTTTTAGGAAGACTCAGGCATCAGCAAGGTGCTGAACGCCAATACCCTTGGTAACGAAGACAAAGCACAAGGAGAAAGCACTTTAGCACGGTCACTTGGAGCTCCAGGCTGAAGCTGATGGAAGGGGACGTGTAATTGAGGGAAAACAGACAGAGAAGGTTGATCTGTTGGGTTTTTGTTTGGTTTAAAGCACGTTAGAGCTGGTAGTTCCAGAGTGTGCTTCCAAAAGTCAACGTAAGGCGAGCTCACACCTCCGTGTTTCACTCTTACTCGGTCAGTGACAGCGGAAGCTCTTACCCAGAAATATCCCTTCACCAGAATCAACAAAAAACCAACATCACTTGTATCAACAGGTTAAAAAAAATCTCTGCAAGGTGTAAACTCCTGCTTGGCCCCAATCACTCTGACATACGACATTTGCACATGGAAAATACACCACCTAAATCTGCTTTTCTCAGACTCTTGGATGGGAAGTTATCTGAGAAGTGCTACTGCAGTAGGATGCTCTGATATTAAAAGCACTAGCAAAGAGTGAGCGAATAAAGTGTACCGGGGCTGGTACCCTTCGTTTTATGGGTGTTTCACGCCACGTTGTTTCTGAAATGGTAATTTTACCTGTACAATCGGTGGGGTCGTCTGCGAGTAGGGGGACGTCACGCCGTACACGGTCTGACAGGTCTGTCCTTGGTAATATATGGCTGGTTGGGACTGGGCGGGCGAGTACTGCTGTTGTACAGCTACAGTCTGCTGGCTGGAATCCCACACCCCGTAGCTCTGGCTCTGCACCGGTCCCGGCGTGGCCACGGGTAGGACGGCCACGTTGGGTTCTTGATGGACCACGGTGTCGCTTTGTGCTACATACTGCGGAGTTGTAACCTCCATCGTCGTTGCTACATGTTGGACTACTGGTACCGGCTGGGGAGTAGTCAGAGTTGGTTCCACCGTGTGCCCAACCAAAGTCTGCGGGTGCTCGTACGCCGCCGGCGAGCACATGGAATCCATGGTGGGGGTGGGCAGCAGCACCTTGCCAGCGTTGGGGTTGCTGGGGTCTACGTAGGCTTGCATGGGGTAGCCAGGCGGGTAGCCGATAAAGCTGTGGTGGGGCGTGCCGTAGCCCATGGAGTCGTAGGGCAGGGGGGACGTCATCCCCAGGTTTTGCAGTTGCTGTTGCTGTTTCTGGGCTTCCCGCTGGGCAACCTCCTGCTCAAACAGCTTCCTGCGCTCCTCCGTGGACAGCTTGTTGCGATCCTTAAGCCGGACTTTCTTCTTCGAAGATGCTGGTGTGTCATATCTGGGAGAGAAAGAAAAGAAAAGGCCTCATGAGACCTCAGAAACCTACAGGTCCAGGGGCCCAGAAGCAAAAGGACCACCACCAATGGCATGTAGACCTGGAGGGGGGACAAATGACCAACAGCAGGATCAATTCCTAAAAACATTCATCAAGGGACCAACCGTGGCAAGTCACAGAAAGAAGAAACACCCAGCGGTGCTGCTCATCCACAAGCAAGGAGCCAGGGCAGAGGATGAGCTAAATGGTCCCACTGGATTTACCAACTTTGGTTTGATGCTGGAGCTAATGGAGACGCAGCAGAAATAGTCTGGAGGACCTTCCAAGCAGCACCAAGAGACCCACAGAGGGGAGTCAACATCTCCGAGGCAAGGAGGGAACCCAGGGAGAGGGCAGAATAAGCAGGGGAACAGGCTGAGTACCCGTGCTGGAGACCCTCTGCCATGGTTTCCCAATGCAGGACCAACCAATCATACATTTGTCTCCGTTGGAAGGGACCTCTAAGATCATCGAGTCCAACCATCAACCCAACTCTGACAAAAACCACCACTAACCCGTGTCCCTCAGCCCCACGTCTACAGGTCTTTCAAATCCCCCCAGGAATGGTGACTCCACCACTGCCCTGGGCATCCTCTTCCAACGCTCCACAACCCTTTCTGGGAAGAAATTTTTCCTAATATCCCTCCTAAACCTCCCCCGGCGCAACTTGAGGCCGTTTCCTCTTGTCCTATCGCCTGTTCCTTGGGAGAAGAAGGGTTTGGGGAGAAGCTCTCCAAGCAGAAGGTGCAGCTCACACCACCGCACCTTCACCTCGAAGACCAGGGTGGCTCAACGATGGGGAGAGCACCCCATCTTTCTTGTCTAAGGACCCCCCCACCCCACGCTGGAGCTGGAGACGCTGCGCGTTTGCAGAGCTGACGAAGAACCAGGGAATTACAAACAGCACGTTTCTGTTTAGAGTTATGCTGTTTACTAGACCACAGCTTCAGCTTAAAAAATAATAAAGTGTGGATGGATTTTTTTTTTTTTCATTCCTTTTTTTACGAATAAGAATTTTCATCCCGAGACGCAGAGCAGCCGGAGGGATTTTTCCAAGGAGTTAAAGAAGTGGGATGGCGGGGGGCGGGGGGGAAAGCCTAAGGACTTTGATCAGACCTCAACCATGGAAAATTTCAGATCAAAGGTGGATATTTTGAGAAGTTATGAGTGTGGTAAAACAGGGATTACAAGCAAAAATGCTTTGCAGCCCTAATATAATGGATTCTACAAAGCATCCAGTATATTCTCTATATATTCCCTTCATGTTCCTGTGTTCCATTTACATATCAAAAGCACATTGCTACCAACAGATACGCTTAAGATGTTCCCTCGCATTCCCGGAGTAGCTGCAAGGATCCGTTAATGCAAACCTTATTGCCATGAAGAGTTCCATTTCGGTAATTAAAGTCTTTCCTGGCACTGCCTGGAGAGTTTACACCAGAGGCAGCCGGCATGAAGGGACGGGCAGGAGAAAACCGAGGGTTTAGGGTAGAGCGATGCTCTTGCGTTTGCTCTGCTCCTCTCTCCGCCTATTTTAGTGTTTTGGCTTCTTAAATCCTTCATAAAACAAATACGAAGGGGGACAGTCGGAGCATCCCCAGAGAAGGGGAAGCACCGCTCAGCGACAGGGGCGTGCTGCAGGAGGGAAGAGCCGTGGCAGGCGACTCCTCACCCACAAAAGAGTCAGTTCTATTTTAAAATAGCGCAAAAAAATACGCTATTTATTCCATCCTTCTTCCTATCTCTCCGCACACCGTCGTTACCCAGCTCCGCTTCCACCCCCAGACCTCAGCGATGTTTCCATCCTCCAAATGGCTAATTACAGGAGTATAGATTTACATTGCAGTATTATAGATTTACGTCTTTTTTTTTTATCCAGATGTTTTTTAAAGTTTCCCAGCACAGCTCAATACAGGGACAAAAGTTGCCTGGTCTGGCTGACTCACCACCAATTGTTCCCTAATTACTAAGTGGCTTCAGATCATATTTAAGAGGGACAACAAGAAAACTGACTTCTTTAAAGGAAATTCCTTGGTATTCTTACTGCCTTTAGCATCATCTGCAGTGTCCCTGAAATGCAAGGCGTGTCACATTTTCCTTCTCTTAATTAAGAAGCAGCTTTCGAGGGAGGAAAGCGGGTATCCGGTGACCAGCATCCGCCGATTCACGCGTTGCCTTGGACCAGCCCTGCCACCACCATCACTCCTATCGCTCCTCCGGCCCCCACTTAAAATCTGGGAGAACAGCTAATAATGAATAATCTTTTCTCTTTCTGCCCGTTCCTTGAGCTGGGCAACTCATCAAGACAAAAGACGTCTACATTTCGGTTGTGTAGCCCTTATCTTTACTCTTCTAAACACCCACCCCACCAGACCTGGTGAGCAGAAGTGTCTCAGGTGGAAGGGCACAACTCACACCAGCGCAACACAAATGGGTTGCTTTTATTTTCTATTTTACCTTCAGCATCTGTGCGCGCTGGAATCTGAAGTATTTTATACTTTCACTGGAACTTAAACACTTTGTGCCTTGTTTCCCTAGATAAACTGTGTTTAAAAATCCTTTTTTTTTAGAAGATAGAATTCTTTAGGTCGGAAGGAACCTTTGAGATCATGGAGATGTAAGTCAGTTGGAAGTCCCTGTTCTCCCTTGGATCCATCACCTGTGAAATGTAGGCAAGGTGGGTGGGAATCCATCGGGCAACGCGGCGCCCATAAAAAAGAAGCACCAAATAAAACCCCTGCAAGGTCTTTAAAACTTAAGAGGTGCCTTCTCAGCCAAGGCAGCGTGATGCCGCCATTCCCGAGGGAATGGCAGAAGACACGGCACCAGCTTGGTGGGGTCATACCTACCTGGACCACATTCCTTGCGCTCAACGGTTTTGAGGGATATTCACTCGGTCAAGGAGTTTGTTTTGATTTAGAAACCCTGTTTGGCCTGAGTACTGCTCGCGCTTGTATGGGCAGGGGCTTGCTCGAAGTTCTAGAATAATCCCCAAGTGCACTGGGGAGAGGTGAAGGAGAAGAAGGGAATGGGTTTTTGAAGGACACAGAAAACCTCCTTGCATTAGGAGGGCTACATCCCTAATTTCTGCGGGAGAGCTGGAAATAGCCTCCCTTGTCAACCATCTAATTTCCAAAACGTACCTGAAGATGAAGGTGTGGGCTATAAGAGGATGAAGGTTTGGGCTATCTGAGGATGAAGGTGTTGGCTATGTGAGGATGAAGGTGTGGGCTATGAGAGGATGAAGGTGTGGGTTATCTGAGGATGAAGGTGTGGGCTATGTGAGGATGAAGGTGTGGGCTATGTGAGGATGAAGGTGTGGGCTATGTGAGGATGAAGGTGTGGGCTATGTGAGGATGAAGGTGTGGGCTATCTGAAGACGAAGGTGTGCGTTATCTGAAGACGAAGGTGCAGGTTATCCAAGAGGAGAAGCCACCTAACGCCACCCAGTTCCCATCAGGGAATGCATCTCACCACGCACAGGGGACTGCTCCAAGAGGCAATTTCCTTCCCCATTCCTAGTTGTTTCCAAAGACCACCAGGACCACATTTCCCAGCGTTTTTACCCAGGACTATCACAGATCCGACGCTCCCAGCCCAGCGGTCATAGCCCCAGCCCTGCCCCCCTTGCTGCCAGACCACTTGCCTGTCCTCCGGCCTCTTCGTTCCTCGCTCGTACGCCGAGGACGGAGGGGACAACGAGTCTCTCCGTCTCTTCTTTTCTTTACTCTGGCTCTGCCTTTCGGGATCCCGCTCTCTGCTCAGGATGGGGTTCTTCGGAGTCGGAGTCTGATCCTTGTGGCCGGCTGCCTCTCTCCCACGGTCAGCTGCTGAGAAAAAAAATGGGTTAAAATGAGAGAATTTTTATAATTCAGAGTATTTCTAGCTCTCCCCTCCCGCAGTTTCAGCGACTTCTGTTAGTGAAGAGAGTCTTCATTCAAAGAAGTTATAGGTTGCCCCGTACATTTCCCATCACCCACCGCTTAGATTATCTTCCCGATTTACAGGAGCTGTTTTCAAGGAGTACAATCACAGAATCATAGGGTTGGAAGGGACCTCTGGAGATCATCTCCTCCAACCCCCACCCCCAGAGCAAGGTCCCCCAGAGCAGGGGGCACAGGAACACCTCCAGGCGGGTTTGGGATGTCTCCAGAGACGGAGACTCCCCCACCTCCCTGGGCAGCCTGGGCCAGGGCTCTGCCACCCTCAAGGGAAAGAAGTTCCTCCTCAGGTTTAGGGGGAACTTCCCNGCCATCCTGTTGTCCCCCAGGACTCCCAGGTCCCTTTCCCCAGAGCTGCTCCCCAGCAGATCACCCCCAACCTGAAACACTGAGCTTTGAAGGCAGAACATCTCTTGACATCCCAGACTGGTAAAATCAAGTGGTTTCATAGGACCGGAGCGAAACATGGGGAAAATATGAGTACGTACCGCTGTTCTCCTTTTCTGCTTGACTCTTCTTGGGAATGCGGTACACCTCCTGCAAAGCAAACCACAAGGAAGGTCAGACTTTCAGCTCCTCGCAAGAAGAACCCCAACATCTAGGGGGCTGCAAGGATCATAACACGGTGCTAATAATTTAACAACTCGATCATAATTTCAAAATAATTTTTAAAAAAAGCATCTCGAAACAAAGTTCTGGCTTTGGGCATGTTATTGCGGTGCTTTCAGTATATCGCCTTGAATCAGCATTTCATGTTTGATGAGTTTAGGTGGCTTTTTTTGGGCCAAATGCTCCAGGCAGGATCCAAGCTGGCAATCCCACCCACGTGCTATGAGCACCTCAATTCCAGCTCTGCCAGAACACCAAACATTTCGATTTTTGCAATTAAACAAGCCATCCTCCAGGTGCAAAACTGTGTTTTTCTACCTCTTGTTTTGTCAGGCCTCGAGCTCCCACAGTGACGACAGCCAGCACCGATCCCAGCTGAGTCTCTGTTGGGGTCTCTAAGGCCACCGATCCCTGCCCTGGCAAACAGGGCTGAACACGGGCATCTGACCTGTCCTCTAACGACACCGTGGTGACATGACTGTCTGCCACCAGCGCCTGAGGACCTTCCACAGCACCCGTCCTGGGCTTCAAGGCAGTTTTAGGTAGATCTGTGAGCTGGACTTCATGATCCTTATGGGTCCCTTCCAACTTGAGATACTCTGTGATTCTATGACAGCCGCAGTTTCACCACGTTGGAGAAACAGAGACCGAGCTGGTGGCCATCATCTGCTCACCCGTCTCATGGGCTCCCACAGACCATGGCTAGGCTTCTCCGAGCACCCACCAGCCTCATCGGGGACAAGGTCTACCACATTTCCGATGACGGTCCCCAGATCAGATGCCTGCTATCGGAGCAACCCAAGGGAAATGAGCAAGGTCTAAGTAAAACCCTTTGATGAAGCACCTGCTGAGATCAGGTACCAACACCCACCACCCCTTCTCCTACAGCAGCCAACTCCGCACCCTGCTTCTTATCCAGCGCTGGTGCCTCGGCACAGGAGAGACACGGAGCTGTTGGAGCGGGGCCAGAGGAGACCCCGGAGATGCTGGGGGGGCTGGAGCCCCTCTGCTGTGGGGACAGGCTGAGAGAGCTGGGGGGGGGTCAGCCTGGAGAAGAGAAGGCTCCAGGGAGACCTTGGAGCGCCTTCCAGTCCCTCCAGGGGCTCCAGGAAAGCTGGGGAGGGACTCTGGAGCACGGAGGGGAG
>VXBO01012333.1:20176-60467 GCA_013400135.1 Rhinoptilus africanus
TCAAGGCCAGGTTGGACGGGGCTTGGAGCAGCCTGGGCTGGTGGGAGGTGTCCCTGCCCAGGGCAGGCGGGGGCACTGGGGGGGCTTTAAGGTCCCTTCCCACCCAAACCATTCTGTGGTTCTTTTTTATACCAAGCCATATCACCCAGCAGAGCGTCAGGCACGGGGACAGCCCCTGGGAGGAGCATCATGTCCCAGATAACCCGCAACTACCAAAGAAAGTCACCTTTCCCAGGCATTAAGCAGCTCCCCCTGCACCCAGAGACTTTTTGTATCCACGTTTTGACTAAGAAAAATGTATTTTTGAGCTAAGCAAATATATTTCCCTTTGGTGAAATAAATGAATGTATAAGAAATCCCACTGTGGTTCATTCATACGACGCAAGCACTTCCAAAGCGTTGCTGAAGGTTAAAAAAAAATTATTTTTGCCAAGATTTTAGGGACTTTTGAAATACTTTTGCTGTTCTAGGGAGCTTGAATGCAATGCAGCAAACACGTGCAGTTTGAAGTATCTGCAAATACGCTCCCCCGTGTGGTGTGAGCTCTTCCAGCGAAGAGAGGCTCTAGGAGTCTGTAAATCCGCCCTTTCTTAATCGTTCTTATTTATTTACACATTTCCTATGGATCAAAAGAGGCGGGAGCAGGAAAACCAGATGAGGAGAGTCCAGAGCAGAGAGGCAGGACGCAGAAGCGTTGCCAGTGCTCCCGTTTCCCTGCAAACCACCTTTTTCTGGAGCCCAGGAATGCTGCCCACCTCCATCCAGCTCAACCCAACCCACGCCAAACTGGGGAACTTCCCAACCATGGGGCAGGAGATCCACAGGGACAAGGACCTTTTGAGACCACAGCCACCACACCACATGCTCTTAATCCCATCTGGGCACCGAGGGCTGGAAGCAAGGCATGTTATGTCGTCCACCCGACGCATTTATGCATCTCCAAGACGCCCACGCCCAGGCCGTGCTGTGCCACCAAGCTCCAGCCTGGTTTTGGTCCCCATCGCGCCCCATCCCACCCACAGCACCGAGGGAATTCCCCGTTGAACATGCCCAGGCTGTTGCTCATCGCTTGTAGCATTTTTGACCTTCTACTTCCGAACGCTAGCCTAACTCATGGTACTAAGTCATGTATTTCAAACAAAGCCATGCTTCTGCCCATATCTGAAGGCAGGTCACGGTTCAGAAGCCGAAGCAGCTCCCAGCTTAGAATCGTAAGACTTTTTAGTTTGGAAAAGACCTTTAAGATCGTTTGAGTCCAACTGATAACCTAGCACTGCCGAGTCCATAGAATCACAGACTAGTTTGGATGGGAAAGGACCTTAAAGCCCTCCCGGTGCCTCCCCCTGCCCTGGGCAGGGACACCTCCCACCAGCCCAGGCTGCTCCAAGCCCCGTCCAACCTGGCCTTGAACCCCTCCAGGGATGGGGCAGCCACAGCTCCTCTGGGCAACCTGCCCCAGGGGCTCACCCCCCTCACACACAAGAATTATCCCGTCTGATCTTGAAGTGTATTGAAACCCCCCTGTGTTTACTTTCCATTGTTATTATCTGTAGTAACGACCTCTCAGCTGCACCCCCACAGCTGTCCCCAAATGCCACCGACTCGTCACCTGCAGTGGCCTCCTGGGCAAGCGCAGGACCTTAGCCCAGGACAACGAGGGGCTGCAGTCACCGCTGACAAAAAGCTGCTGCTTTGCGAGGGGCAATGACAAGAGATGTTATCGCACTTTTAATTATTTATTGATTTCCTGAGCCACCAGCAGCCCTGGCGTTAAGCTTCTTGCTCCACGTCCCATTTGCAACCGCAAGCAGAGACGGCACCGAAGGGAGAGAGGGGGGAAGAGGAGTCTCAGAGAAAGCAAGTGCAGAAGAGGGTATTTTGCTAAGGCGAGAGGTAGTTCTTTGCAATTTCAACTTATTTGAGCCAGAAACCATTTCTTATATATGTAAGGACGGCACATGATGTGTTGCTGAACCCCAAAACCCACATGAGAAGGAGTAACTCATGAATAACATCCCATTAACTTAAAATGGGACAGGACACGGGAATGAAGGTTAAAACTTCCCTTGGGTCTTGGTCTTGCAAATGCTGGGACTGGGATTGCTACCGCTTCGTGCACAATCTTTGCTCAATGCCACCAGATTACACAGCAAGAGAATCACAGAATGGTGGGGGTTGGAAGGGCCCTCTGGAGATCACCCAGTTCAACCCCCTGCCAGAGCAGGGTCCCCCAGAGCAGGGGGCACAGGAACGCCTCCAGGCGGGTTTGGGATGTCTCCAGAGACGGAGACTCCACCACCTCCCTGGGCAGCCTGGGCCAGGGCTCTGCCACCCTCCAGGGAAAGAAGTTCCTCCTCAGGTTTAGGGGGAACTTCCCATGGTCAAGTTTGTGCCCGTTCCCTCTTGTCCTGTCCCTGGGCACCTCTGAGAAGAGCCTGGCCCCATCCTCCTGACACCCCCCTGTCAGTATTTGTAAGCGTTGATAAGGTCCCCGCTCAGCCGTCTCTTTTCCAGACTAAAGAGACCCAAATCCCTCAGCCTTTCTCCATCAGAGAGATGTTCCAGCCCCTCGGCATCTCGGTAGCCCTTTGCTGTCCCCTCTCCAGCAGTTCCCTGTCCTTCTGGACCCGGGGAGCCCAGCCCTGGCCCCAGCACTCCAGATGTGCCCTCCCCAGGGCAGAGCAGAGGGGGAGGATGACCTCCCCCCACCCGCTGGCCACACTCTGCTTGATGCCCCCCAGGATGCCACTGGCCTTCTTGGCCACCAGGGCCCATCGCTGGCTCATGCCCATCCTGTTGTCCCCCAGGACTCCCAGGTCCCTTTCCCCAGAGCTGCTCCCCAGCAGGTCACCCCCACCCTGTCCTGGTGCGGGGGGTTATTCCTCCCCAGGGGCAGCACCCGACACTTGCCCTCGTTGAATTTCATAAGGTTCCTCTGGATGTCACATTAAACAAGTGCCTCTCGCTACAGATTACGAAACGAGTTTTACTGGTGCCACTGCGTTTTCCATCGTATTTCTTCCTAATCGCAATATTCTGCCACTCCAAGCGTAAATAAAACTATCCCACTAACGATGTTAATGACCCTACAGCATGGAAAATGTTTAGAGACTTTTTACAACATTAATGACCATACAAGTTCTGGTAGCTTGAGAAAAAGAGCTCGTTTTCTTTTCATTCCAGCTTGTAGCGAGCCCTTGCTCCGTTCCCTTCCTGAATTTGAAGCAGAATGTGAGGAACCAGCTGTTTTCTGGCTGAACAGGACCAACGTGGTCAGGAGAAAGGAAATAAGAGCAAAGAAACCAACTACGAAAAACTAAAGAGAGAAGATCCAGGGCATCCGGGATGGAGGCTGCAGCCCCATCCCAAAAAAAAAGGACGATTAATTCAATAAAATATATACTCAGTGCTATATAAAGAAGCTGTTCTGGTGCAGTGTGCTGAGATCCCAGCTTTGCTGAGGCAGGATTTGTGCTTTCCTAGGAGCGAAGACAGAGAAAAGCCAAAATCTCAGCAAAGCCACGTCCATGACCATCAGAAGCCTCCGAGCAGCGTTAATTTTAATTCTTCATACTCGATGCGCCACCATATGCACCCATCATACCTCGATGCCTCAGGGGAAAAACACCAGGGATTTTCCCTAGAGCACTAAAATATCATTTAATTTCAGGCACGGATGAGGCAGAAAGGAGGAAAAGATGCACAAAACTTACTGAGGGGCAAGAAGGCGGCTTCTAGTTGGGTATTTAAAGCTTCCCTACTCTCAGAAATACGAAGCTTTAGCACGACTCTCAATCTTATAAAATGTTCGTTTTCTAAATAAAAATCCCACTTGATTTTTTTTTAAAAAAAGCTGGTTGGAAATTAATTAAGCGCCGTCTGCACCGGGCTGCCCGATTGCACCAGACCGCATCCCACCTCCAGCACCGCGTTTAACGAGGAAGCCCAGGTTTCAAAGTCCCATTTTTACTGGTTTAGGACAAAAAAAAAACCAAACCCAAAACCAACCTATGCCCCATGGGCTAAGAAAATATTATTTTCTTTTGGTGAAAGAAATGAAAGTCCAAGAAACCCTGTCGTGGTCTGTTCACAAAACAAAACCACTTCAAAAGCGCTGCTGAAGGTTGAAAAATAAAGGGGTTTTTGGCCAGGATTTGTGGGTTTTTTTTGAAACACCTATTTTGCTTTTCCATGGAGCCAGGACACAAAGTGCAGCGTGAAGTGTCTGCAAATACACCGGTTGCAATGAGAAGCATTAAGAGTCTGCAAGAATGCCCTTTTTAAATCATTCTTATTTATTTACACGTTTGCTATGGATGAAATGACACCAAATCCAGGGTTTTTTTAACTAAACGCAAAGAAACAAGGCAGCAGCTCACTGTTTGGGGTGAGGAGAGATGCGGAAGGAGCCAGTTGGGATAATAAAGCCTATATAATGCTAATTACTTGTAATCCAGCCGCAGGGATGATTTCTCCTCTTACTGCCTTGTGCGGGAAGGAGGGGACCACGAGGGCAGCTTCTGCAGACCCCAAAGCACCCCCCAGAGCTGGGTTTTCTCTATTTATTTCTCTATTTCTCCTGCTTCGCTCCCCAAAAAAGCTCATTCCCTGACACAGCGTGGAGCAGAACATTCCCAAATTCACCCCACACTTGGCCCGAGCGGTGTTTCCATCAGAGAGAGGGTGTGATGAGGAGACACCAAGCCATGAGATGATGGTTGAACCAGCCAGGACAGCTCAAGGACAACGCAGCCGGCAAAAGCTACGCTAGACCCCAGCTCCTAAAAAGATTTGTCCCATTAAATAGCAGGACGTGCAATGGGAAACTACTGGGAAAAAAAGAGTCGAGGGGAATAGGAGGAGGACAAGGGCCACCTTAAGTAAGAGGACTTGGCCAACACGGCACTGCCCGCTCCTGCCACACGTTGCTTTAGGTTCACCACGACATTGAAAGCGCAGCTGCCGAAGCGAAGAAATACAGCAATTTCAACTCAAGAGAGATAATTAAGTCTAAGCTTCGAGGTCAAAGATGGTTGAACATCCAAGGGGCAAGAAAGCATCTGCCCTCCCTGGGTAGGAGAAAACATCTTCCTCTGAAAGACACGGCTGCCACCATAGGGACAGGAGGCATCGAAGGGGGAAAATGGGTGAACACATGGCAAGATCCATCCCATCAAATTGGATCGCCCTAACGAAGGTCCATACGGCTTAACGCAGAAGATAATTAGGAAGTGGGGAGCAAGGTAGGTCTTGCTGGAGAGCAGCTACAGATCTACCCAAGGGGCTGCAGAGCCGCCAGCACAGGCCTGGTGAAGAGGGAGGCAGCCGAGTCTTTGAAGCAGCAAACAACAGAGGAATATGTCAAAATTGCTCCATGAAAACCAGATGGTGGTCAAAACCAGACACGAGCCAGGGGGAACTCTGAAGAAAAGCCTATTTTATTTTTGGAAACGGAAGCTGCTGGCTCTGAGCATGCATAACTGCTAAATCAATGCGACCGCCGCTAACGGAGTCCAAATGGCTCTCTACCTTCCAGAACCAATTTTAATGAGTTGCACAGAAAATTAAATACAGAAAGAAAAGTGATACAAGTCTGTTACAAACAAAGGAAAAGAAAAAAAAAAACCACAACCAGGATTTAGGCCATCCAGCTGCAGAGACAAACCATCCCTTGGCTTGGGAAAAGCAAGAGAGCTGCAGAGCGGCCTCAGGACTCAAAGGGCGCAGAGAAGAAGATCATGCCCAACGAACCCTCTCCAGAAATCCATCCCTTAGCTACCAGTTATTTCTGATTTAACGGGACTAAACTGGAGAGGACCAATGGACACCGGCGATAGGCGGAGGGAAAGAGCAGCACAACCAGGTCTTGTTTCCGTGTCGACACAAGCACAGCGGGCAAAAGGGTAACCACTCTTCTACACCGACCCGCACCAACCCAGCTGCCCAACGGTGCTTCAAAACCTTTGTCACCCAAGCGGGGACCTGGCACATTTCTCCTGGGGCCAAGGGGATGAATCCCACGCCTGGAGGTAGAGCTGGAAAGCCACCTGCAGCCATCTGGAGCTCGCGGTGTTTGGCAGGGCTTTCGTGCTCCAAGCCAAGATGACCCGCAGGCCGTGTGTTGTCTCAACTAACTCCACTCTGGAGTACTCTGAACTGATGTCGTTGATTTGTTGAAGAAACACCGCTCAACTGGATCCGTTCCCTACCAAGTTGGCTCCCCAATGCTCCACCAGCCAGGGCTGTATCTCCTCTTCCCCGCCTTCCTCCCTCCTGCGCTGCTCCTTTCCTCTCTTCCCTCTGCAGCTCCCCATTCCCTGAAGCTCCAGCACGATGCCAAGGGATGGAGGAGAGCAAGAGAAAGGACTAACGCCATGACATCCCTGCCTGAAGGCCAAAAAAACCCCACCGCAAACAACAGCCTGGCCGCTCACCAGTGCCTATTGTTTTCACAAACTATTTCTCGCTCTAAGTTATAACAAATTATAAGCCTCCTAATGAAAGCATGCGATGTGCGTGCCGGAACAAAAGCCAGTCGCTCCAGGACGGCTTGTCTGGGAACGGGACAGGCAGGAGCAGCTTCACAGGGCTGTCCTATCAAGATGTATCAGACGTGATTTGGAAAGACCATCTCAGGGGAAGACAAAAGCTCCGTTTGCCTGGGTCACTGGCTCTGCTATCCCTGTTCAGGCTGATGATTAAGCTCACAGAATGGGTGTTTTCATCGCCAAAGAGAAAGTCCACCTTGGCCAAAGCCAGAAGTGTCCAACTAAAACCTTGTAAACCCAAGAAACCTGGCTCTTTCAAAAGGTTTTTCTTAAAGAAAAGGTCTTGTCCAACTCCTAAGAGCAAGATCCTCAGCTACAACACCTACCCGCCCCCTCCCCAGAAGGTGAGAGCATCATCTGCCCACCCAGGGGCGGAGGAAGATGCCAAAAGCTCAGTCCCGCCTGCAGCAGAGCGGTGCCCAAACCACGCTAGCATGGTGGGATGTTCTGCAGGAGCCAACGCTGCCGTGCCGGTTGTGTTCACATGGCATTAGTCAGTCGGCAGAGCATGCAGGTTGGCTATGGGACACATTTTAGACGTGTAATGGGTCATCACAAGTCTACAGGTTGGGTAGTGGAGTTGTAGGACCTCAAGGCCCTGCTTTGGGGTAGATGGCGAGGGAACCCCAATGGCCTGACCACCCTGAAACACCAATGCTGTTAAAGCACATACTACTCTCGAAGCTCTCCTGTTCCTCAGCCTCCGCTACCAAAACATAAGCCATCAAAAGGACGTTGAGAAAAGCCTGCAACGCTTGGCAGTGCTGACCCTACCGCTTGTTCCTGAGATGCCGAGAGGGTAGAGCACCAGGACTGTTGGCCATCACGCCGCGTGTCGCCTCCATCACGGGTTTGGCAGTATGGATCAGTCCACGGAGTCTTACCTGAGCGCAATCCTCCAGCTGGAGCAGGCTGAGGTGCTTGGAAGAACCATGTTGAACCACCACCTGCACCCTCGCTGGGTGTCCACCAACCAGCCTTTGCCAGCCGGAGTGAGTTTTCAGCATGGGGAAAGGTATGCAGCGCTTCCTCGGAGAACGGGAATGGCGTGCACAAGCCCAGGCTGAAAACTTACCCCGCTGGGGAGTGTGAGTGTGTGTTGTGATGGGTGTGTAGCAGTGGCCAACACTCCTCGTGGCTTAAAGAGCCGGAGTGTACGAGCCCTGTAAGCCGAGGACTTACAAGTCCTGTGTATAGAGGTATAGAAAAAGATAGCTCACTTAATCCTTTCATGCCAGGAGTTGGGATTTTCCCGGAGCGACGTCCATTGCCGGCAATGGACGCACCAAAATACCGTCGGCATCAATGAGTTAACCACCTCTGTCCTCTTTTCACCTATTATACTGCTCATGCATCATCCAGCTTCCCAACCATCTTCCCGTTTCTTCACCGTATGCACGCTATGTCCTCTCCCTTCTTCAGCACGGAGTTGAAAATGGAGTTGAGAAAAGGAGACACATGGTCAGCTCCTTGCTGCCCTGAGAAGCTAGATGGAAATGGTTGAAATTACAAGGGGGTCATCAGCAAGACTGGAGAGGACATAGCTTAAGTTACGAGGTTTCAGACCCTCCCGTACCCCCCCCCATCCAATGCCACTTATTGCAGATGTTCCACCACTCAAAATCAGCTTTTAAAAAGCTTGGACGCACTGGAAAAGGCACCTGGCTTTCTTGCCACCGAGGTCACCGGGTTTTCCAAGATGACCATCCATCCCCCTTCCATCTAAAGCAAGGCTCGGCCAGCTTAGTCTTTATTTTTAGACATTGGCCACCTGCAAGGTGGGCTACGGTGGCATGTGAACAAGTGAGAGTCGGACAGAAGCAGTTAACTCTTAGTGCCATGAAAAAGTCCAGGAGAGAACGAATTCCCAGGTCACAGTTGCCCCAGGAACGCTTTCCGGGAGAGAAAGGAGTTTTCACAGCCCCATGGCGTGATTCTGCTTTTTTGGGGTTGGATTTGCTGGTATTACTACAAAGCTAAGGCATCCCTACAACCAGAACCTGCAACAGGCTATTAGCATCCTCGCAAAGACCGGAGGTTAATTAATTAAGTACACTCTAACACAGATAGGATGCGAATCCGCATCTTAAACAGCAGCAGCGACGGGTCGTGACTCCACAGCCTGGCCATGGGCTTCAGAAAGGTCTCTAGATACCCAAGGCTGAGCTCCTCCAAGCTCAAAACAACCACAAGCCTTAGCAATAAAATGACACTGTCAGATCAAATTTGGTCCAAAACCAATGTTAGGGAGAAGTGGCTCATTTTGCAAAACTTCGCACTTTTCATTAGCGTTTTTCAACATCTTTTCTGGGCTGTTCCAGGTTTAAACCCCGCAGTGTGTGATCCTGGAAGCAAACAAATCTGGCTGCAAACAGAAAACTGGGCCTGGGGAGCCCAAAGCAAGTCCAGCTCCGAAGCAGTGTAGGACTAAGACTTGCTTTAGCCTTCAGTCTGAACAATGCCAGGTATCAGCAACGGATGGGAAAGGACTTCTTTTCAATTCAACCATAAATTCGACCTGACAGTGTCGCTTCCATAATGAACATCGCCAGGCCCACACAAATTTCAAGAGTCTGTGGATTAACATCTAGTGAATGATGCATCGCCCAAGACCCACTTGGTAAAGAGGGGAGGGGGGGAAAAATAAGGAAACACAAGCTAACTTCTCTACGGAAACATTTTAGCTGTTTGTACGGTAAATTCTCAGGTCTTCTCCCACTGGGATTTACGGCACAAATAATTGTGCTCAAATTCAAACAGTTCAAGAGTATCCGGTTCTTCTGAAAAATTCACAGATCAAGGTAAGATTTCTCTTAAAACTTATAAAATCTCTAGATACGTTTCAAAACTGTTAATGTTCTTTGCTACGGTTGATAAACGGGGGTGCAAGCAAAGGTTCATGGACCCAAAGCTTGCTGTGGTCTCCTCCATCTGCGTGTGTCACCGCAGTCTGCACAACACCCGTTATTTTTTATTAGCCTCTTCTAAATCATTTACTTATTATCAGATTCAATGGGCAATTCAACTTTTTAGCTATACGATGCATCGTAAGACATAAATTTATCCTTAAAGACTACTTCCAATAATTAAAACCGGGCGGACACTTGGTGAAGAGAAGGGCAGAAGACCCTCCACGACCTCCTCCACCATGCCAGAAGCACAGCAGCGCCTTCCATTCCTTTGCTGGATCCTCAGCAAAAGCTGATTTTACACTTATTACAGTGTAAAAGCAACTTGAAGGCTTCCACCCCGCTTGCTCTCGAATATAAGGAATATAATATAAGGAATATAATCCTACAGAAGCAGCAGATGGGCGAGGAGTCTCCAAAGACCTCAAGAAACCCCAGGAAATGCCTGAAGTGCCGAGTGGGGAGTTACTGGAACATCATGCTATGCCACAGGAGCACAGAATGGTTCGGGTTAGAAGAGACCTTAAAGATCATCCAGTTCCAACCCCCCTGCCCTGGGCAGGGACACCTCCCACTAGACCAGGTTGCTCCAAGCCTCATCCCATCAAAACAAAAGCTCTTGGCTGAAGATCAAGTGGCCAAGTTGGACATCTATGCTACACGGGGAGAGGGGCCCGATTCTGGAGGAGAGAAGGCACCCTACGGCCACCAAGCCCTTCTCTTAAAGAGGTTATCTGCTCGAGGAAGACCCCAATGGGAGCGAGACCCTGAGCAGTCGCTTACTCTAGAGGTCTTTAAAGGCTCAAATAACACACACAAACTCAAGTATTTACCTGATCTAAACACCAACTGCGAACACCCAAAGGTTAACCCAGCACTGCCACTACCGAGAGAACGCGATGCGGCCAACAGACCGGTTTCTGGAGGCTTTACACATTGCAGATGAAAAGCAGATGTTAACAGGATCAGAAACACTGACAGAGTTGTGAGAATTGAATTTAGGAGTAGACGGTCCGTCAATTTGTCTCAATGTTGACAGATAATAGGGCCACTTCAACCAAAAAGGGCTTGTGGGGCTGTCGCTAGCCTCATTTTCTGATCGGAATCTCAATCCTTTAGAGCTGCCCTCCCCCTCAACAGCCTAAAAAATAACTGGATGACTAAGGTATCTTTGAGGTGCCCAAACGGAATGATCTGCTGGTTTCAGCGTGCAAGGCACCACCGCCTGGAAATCTACAGTAAGTCACGCACGGGGCAATTACAATGAAAGAAGATACACAGAAAGCACTCGGAAAAGCCCTTTCGCATTGAAAAGGCAATCTTGGTTGTCAAACATTTACCGACAGGATAACAACCGCGAACAGCTCTGCACTTTCCTTAGCAGGAGCAGAGGTGGTGCGGTGGCAGGTAGGTGCCTCTTACCTTGAGCTCCTTCCAGCTGTCGAGCAGCCTGGTGGCCAAATCGCTCACATCCACAATTTTGTCCGTTTGTTCTTGGCTTCTCTCGCTCTCCACGTCGGATACGCCTTCCTCTTCGTCTTGAGATGGCGTTTCCATCGTAATGGGCTCTTCCAGCTTCGCGCTGTTGCTCTCTTTGACCTCTGCTTCGGGCTCAGCCTCCAGTTCCGCAGCTTGGGGTTTGCTGCTCTCCACCGGCGCATCAACAGCAGCTTTGATCTCCTGCTGCTGCTGCTGCTGCTGCTCCTCCGACACCTCCATTGGGGCAGCCTCCAGCTGGTCCAGGTCCTCTTTGCCCTCCTTCCCTTCCAGCTCACTGGTTGTATCCGAGATGGCACTGTCCATGCTGTTTTCACTTATAATTTTCAGCCTGCGAAATACCAGCTTCTTAGGGGTGTCCGTGTCACCTTCCGCGCTCTGCTTGGTGGAAAGGTCCGGCGTGTTGAGCGGCGTGTGAGCCCGCGAGGTGTTCTCGCTCGAGTAGCCATCCCCTTCGCTGAGCTGCGGGACGGCAGTCTTGGTCTGAGCCCAGCGCTGAATAATGGGAAGCACTTTGCTCTCCTCCAGCATGTTCTTGGTAGGTATCGGCAGGAGCTCCAGCGTCTTCATAATCTAAGTGCAAAGACAAAAATCACATTGTTAGAGCCATCAGAATGTAAAGCCATCTCCAACCTGGAACGATCTACTTCTCTCAACAGGAGGTAACTCTGAAAATATCAATACGATGGTGACAGGTCACGGGTCAGGGATAGCGGTGTCCCTTCTCAAGGCTGGGCTGCAGCCGTGAACTTCTGCTGAGAGCAAATAAACCACGAGTGGGTGGAAACCAGCAAGCCCAAGTAGGTAGCAATTAAACTAAATTAGCAATTAGTTGCAATTAAACTGATTTCAAAGAGCTCGGAGCCTTACAGCTAGCCATACGGACTCCTAGGACAATCAAAACAACAACAGAGCAGTTAGAGATGCTGCATGAAACAAAACCTGATCAGAAACGTCCAAGATGTATCAGCAGTCAAAACAGAAGAGATTGACCCAAAAAAGTTTGCAAATTAATATCGGGAAAGCTTTTTCTTCATGTGACAGAGGTGCCTTGTGCTGCAGCAGAAGAAACTGGAACGGTGTCAGCGGGAGGGAGACGAGTCTGTTCCTCATGGAGCTAAACCTAAAGCACAACGAGATACGGACAACTGAGGAGCTCCAAAGCACCAGCCATGGAGAGCATCTCTGACACTGCTGGCACTTCCAACTGATTTAATCTCCCCAAAAAACGAGGCTGCCGCAAGCACCTGTGCTCCTAATCCCACAACGTGCTTCCAGCACCCACCAGGGCAGTCCCAGGAACGGGAATCTCCCTTTAGACACCGGGAAACACCCAGAGGTACCAAGTATGAAGCCAACACAGTGCCAGAGACCACAGCAGAGCTCATGCTACAGCGCTTCCCCCTACAGACCAGCCAAAAAACTCGGCCTCAACTGGGTTGTGTCCAAAGTCTTGAGATGAGAAACAAGTTATTGAAAAGATCTTCAAAATCCTTCTACAAAAGCCGTCAGTGGGAACAGGGATCACGGGCAGAGAAAACAGCACCGGACGTTAAACGAGCACAACCTTTCCAGGATCCAACAAGGGACTTCAGCAACTTCTCTCCCAAGATCAGAGCCCACATCCCTGGGTTTGAAGCAAGAGAGAACCAGCCCTTCTCCAGGACTTTTCAACCGCTTCGCTTTCAAAACCAGCCCTCCAGGAGTGAAGGGCAGAAGGTTTGATGGTATTACGCTAATTTCTGCCATCTGATGGCCAAAAGACCATTTCTCTTAAAAGAATGACAGAGTTTTTTTTAAAAGGGGGGAAAAAAGACCAAAGCGTGCTCCGGCCCATATCCCAAGTCCCAGTTGAAACTCAGCAAAGAATTACCTGGATTTTTAAAGAACAGATCCAATCCACAAAACACCAAAGCTGACAGCGTGTATTGTGACCAGATGCGTCAGGAGCAGAGCCAACAAAGCCACCACCACTGCATCGACTCAGTTTCCCTCGAAAAACCTGGGGGGAGCAGCTCTGGGTTTGAGATCAACGAGGCTGAGTACCCGAATCAATTCCAGGGGAAAACCAGAGTCTAACCTGATCTAGACCATTGATTTCTCTGAAGTCGGAGGTCAAAGACGAGTCGAGGCGAGCTACACAGCAGCCCCGCAATGCTATAGCACCTGAACGTCAGGTGGGAGCAAGGAAGGCAGGCACTACATCTACAAAAATCCAGACTGGAGACTCCCTCGGAGCAACAGCTTCAACACGTATAACGTGGGATGGATCCTACCTATCCCAAAGAAGAAAATACTGCAGTCCCAAAGGGGAATAGCTCAGCTCCCTCCTAAGAGCAGTTACTGCGACGGATTAACTCGCTTTGGGCTCAAAAAGATCATTCTGTAGCCTCCCCGTGCAGCAAGACGGGGGTGACGCACCACGGCGAGAGGAACGTTGACTCAGCAGCTGTCAAGCACTCCTGCTTCGGCTGGAAGTAGGGAAAAGCCACATCCCATCAGCGGGAGAGAAAGCTGGAGGCACCCGCTGAATCCATGCCTTGCACGCAACGCGCAGGGCTCATCAGCACCAACGCGCTCCCCACAGCACAAGGCTGACGAAGCCTGGGGAGGTCTCCTCAAACCCTGCAAGTTCTAACTTAACCCCAAACCCAACAGCACTAAAGTTTTCCAGGTATTTACAGCCAAAACTTGGTCTAAGTAAGGACGGATGAGGACTAGGTGGTGGAAATGGTGGCCTTCCCATAGGATGCACTGCACAGAAGACAGATCTGCTGTCCCTCTCACCACCAGCAGCACGGGGGCTTTGAGAGAATCCCAGAAGCGTCTCACTAGGCTTGATATCGAGCTGGGCTCCAAAAATCTTCAGGTATCCTCCTCCCACCCCAAGAGCTGAAGGCTCACACGTAGGCAGCTCTTCATCTTCTGACACCAACAGCGCCCGTTTCTCAGAAGGAACACCTGAACCCACAGTGTTAAAGAGGAGAAAGGCGTAAGCAGGACACGGCTCTTTCGGAAATGCTAAATACCAGCGTGGAGAAAAGCCATACTGAGCTAAGGAAGCGGGCTTGGGCAGGATTCGTCATCACTCCTGAAAAACAAAGGAGAAGTCACCAGGAGAAGAGGCGCCCTGAGCTCTAGAGCTCAGGTGGTTTCTGCTTTCCTGCTGCAGGACCGCGCGTGCCTCTCCGAACGGCAGAACCGTCTTTAACAAAGGACCTTCCAGATGTCTTTTTCCATGCGATGCTGCAGCGCAAGTAGAAACCAGAAATATTCGAGTTCCACTTCAGAGCGTCAGCACCTCAAATTCCCTGCGCGGCTCAGGACGGAATAAACAGCAATGACAACGATCTTTATTTACGTCTGGCTCGTGTCACACAACTCAGAAATCCGGAGAAAAACCACAAGAGCAAATTCTTTCCATCTATTAAGGACTTCCCTTAAAGCAGAAGTTTGAGGCTGCAGTTTTGAGGATACCTGCAGTTTGTTTTCAGGAAAAATTGGCGTATAATATGTATATTTAAAAAAAAAGAAGAAGAAAATCATCAAGCTTTTGCCCAATTAGCAAAGCTGCCAGGAAAGCTTCAAACCCGTGGGAATTACTAACCTCCAGCTGCAACTTCAGGTTGTTGGCGGTGCTCCCTCTCCCATCGCCCAGCTCCGTCATCCAAATCCAGAGGAGAGATAAGCCGTGACACTCCAGGAAGGACTTCAGGCAGGACTGCGAGTGCGTGTTCTGGATGAGCCAAAGTTAGAGAGAGTCCGTGAGACCCGTCAAGAGACTTACAGGCAAAAAACCCCTTCGATTTCCCCAGGCTAAGGTGGCCAGCTGCTCCACTGGGCTTGCGTTACCTGTCAAACCCATCGCAGAAGCCACAAGTAGGCACAGGCACGTTTAATGTAATTTCAACGGCCGTAACTGCCGGGTTCGGAGCAGTAACGCACGTGGCAGAACCGTTATAACCATTACCTGGTGGACAACTCAGACTGGGGAATAAAACTTGACGATAATGGATTGCACAGAAAACCGGCTGCAATTCATCTGCGCTCAGCCAGAAGTAAAAACGCAGGATAATTTTGGAGGGAAGACAGCTATTTTAAGCTGACAAACGATTTATTCTCTAAACCCTTATGTATTTGCGTCTAGAAATGGGCTTTTTGCATCACTCCCAGGGCGAGTTCCACCAAATACCAAAGGAGCAAAGGGTGGAGATAACACGGGATCTATAAACCTAGAAGAACCGGCTTGCGCTTGGGATGCTGGCCCAAGTCTGAGACCCTTCTCCCACCTTCCCCCTCTTGCTCTAACGAGAGCTCCAAGGACGCTGGTTTCCTCCCCTTCAGCTGGGTCTTCCTCACCTGGATGAGTTTGAGGCAAGTGAGCTTCTGCTCCAGCGTTTCAATCCGAACCATCAACCGGGATAAGCTGAGAACTTGGTTCTTATCGGAGAGACCCTCTCCATTCTCCAGCAGCGCTTCCAGCTCCCCGTCCACCTACCAACGTCAAAGAAAAACAACTCTCAGGTCGTGCCAGGCTCATGCCACTCAACAATAATCCGTTCCTTGGGCTTCAGAGCCAGGAGAAGCCTCTCCCAAGCAATTTGCCCATATGGAAAAGCACGTATGGCTTTAATTTGACTCAATATGGTGGGGTTTCTTTTAGCAGGCCTATTATGGGGGTTTTTTTAGATGTTACATCACAGAATCACAGAATGGTGGGGTTGGAAGGGACCTCTGGAGATCACACAGTCCAACCCCCTGCCAGAGCAGGGTCCCCCAGAGCAGGGGGCACAGGAACACCTCCAGGCGGGTTTGGGATGTCTCCAGAGACGGAGACGCCACCACCTCCCTGGGCAGCCTGGGCCAGGGCTCTGCCACCCTCAAGGGAAAGAAGTTCCTCCTCAGGTTTAGGGGGAACTTCCCATGGTCAAGTTTGTGCCCGTTGCCCCTTGTCCTGTCCCTGGGCACCACTGAGAAGAGTCTGGCCCCAGTCTTGCCACCCTCCCTTTAGCTATTGATGAGACCCCCTCAGCCTGCTCTTCTCCAGCTGAACAGCCCCAGGGCTCTCAGCCTTTCCTCAGCACAGAGATGCTCCAGTCCCTTGATCATCTCAGTAGCCCTTTGCTGTCCCCTCTCCAGCAGTTCCCTGTCCTTCTGGACCCGGGGAGCCCAGCACTGGCCCCAGCACTCCAGATGTGCCCTCCCCAGGGCAGAGCAGAGGGGGAGGATGACCTTCCTCCACCTGCTGTCCATGCTCTGTTTGATGGCCCCCCAGGAGACCACTGGGTTCTGAGCCACCAGGGCACGTTGCTGCTTCACGGGCAACCTGTTGTCCACCAGGACTCCCAGGTCATTCTCTCAGAGCTGCTTTCTGGCAGGTCCTGTACAAGAGCGCCCTGTTCCCACCAGTTCATACTGGGCTGGCACACGCGCAACAGGCAGGAATCCCCTCACTCCAACATCCACTAACAACTGGCAGGTTTTAGATGTATAAACCTAATGCCACGCTGAGGAAATTCCAGGTGTGTGGATCAAAACACTCCCAGTCGCAAGTTTATCTGCTCACACAGGAAAACAGCTGTGCACTAAGAGATTATCTTTAATCGCAGACAGATCTACTTCTTCACTGGTATTTATAATCTTTACAACCAGAGGCGTGTTCCTCTCCATGTGGACACCGAAAGAGCATCGTTCATAATTCAGCCTACCGCTCGGTGCCTCCAATTAGCATTTTAAAAGCACTTCTAAATGACTTATAAATAATTTCTTGGCCTCCTGACTCTCCGATACAGTAAATAAAACCAAAGCTGGCATTTTCAATAGGTAGCTTCTCCCAAAAGAGCAGGTAACAAATCTTATCTGTAGGAAGAGACGTTTCTATCTTCCATGGACAGAACAATTACATCCCGTAGGAAGCGAAAAGAGCCTCTGCGGTTTCTTGCAGCCATTTTTTTGCACAGGAAAAACTCCTTCTGCCCGCTTTGCTCACACTTCTCTGCAGTTTCCTACATCTTCTGTGTCAACCCAGCCCTGCAACTCAACGTGGGGAGTAGGTCCAGAGAACCGCTTGAGGATTACACATGTGAAAAAGCTATAAAAAGACTTAAAAAAAAAGGCTGGATTTAAGTTACATATTTCGTTCACGCCCATCTGCAAACACAACTGCAATAGAGTCAGGGCAAAGAGGACACGTGTTCATACAAGTTGCTCCTGGAAGCTGACGTGCCTCTAGGCCAAAGCAATTAAGAGCTTCAAATTTCACATCCCGGCCAGGAGATGGCAAACCTCTGCGCCCTTCCAGCTGTCAAATTGCAGGTAACGGCCTAAACGGCGAAGGTAGTATTGCCCGTCTTCCACCGATGTTTAAAAATCACACAACGCAAACCTAATTTTAAAAGGCACGTAGAATTTAGGATGCCTTTTAGCAGCATGTAGTACCGATGAGCAGATACCTGCGAAGGTCTCTCTCTGGTGGGACGTTGTGTTGAGTTACCCAGAAAAAGGAATTACGTCTTTAACTAAAGCTCCAAGAACGGGTGACGGTTTTAAACTAAAAGAGGGAAGATTTAAAGTAGATATTAGGAAGAAATGTTTTATGCTGAGGGTGGTGAGACACTGGCACAGGTTGCCCAGGGAGGTGGGAGATGCTCCCTCCCTGGAAACATTACAGGCCAGTTTGGACGGGGCTTTGAGCAACCTGGTCTGGTTGAAGATGTCCCTTCTCATGGCAGGGGGTTGGGACTAGGTGGCCTTTAAAGGTCCCTTCCAACCCGAACTATTCTGTGATTCTAAGAAAGGGCCCATTTGAAATAAAATGATATAAATACATCCACGGAAAAGACTGGACTTTGAGGTTGTTAGGAGTCCCTGACCCCAGAAGGCGCCTCTAGAGATGACCTGAAGACTCACACAAAGAGGATCAAGCCAAGGGTCAACCCTTGGCTGCTGCTATTCTTAGAAATAAATAAAAAACACACATACAAGGGAGACTCAGACTCACCGAATCCTTCTTCCGGGAGCGCTCCTTTTTCATTTTCCCTCCGGCGGCTCGGATGCTGACCCTGTTCTCTCCGCCCAGGTAACCCCGGCAGTTGGCCGAGCCGCAGAAACATTTCTGAGCCTCTTTGCTGTTGGTGGACACAAGCAACAGAGTAATTTAATAACAGATCATCTGCATCCACGGCGAGTTATTTGACCTTACTCTTAAGTAAGGTGAGAATTAAGAAGATACTTCTGCATCCTCAGAAGAAAAGGACGGGAACTTCTCCGCGTGGCAAGGCCTTTCTGGCCACTGAAAATTCAAACCATGTCTTTATTTCTTACATAGCTACCGTGATTCCATGTTGTCTCAGCTGGAAATCAAAGCCTGCTTCACTTCCACTTTCTTGACCTTTGTAGGTCAAGAACCAAGGGAAAGGTGGAGCTGTTGGGTCTGAGATCTTCTTACCACCCATTGCAATCAACATATCCATCTTCCTAATGTATATATAATCAGGATTACATATCCATTAGGAAAAAGGCTTGTAATTTATAGCTCAAAACAGACTAAAGATTGGGCTGAGGATTCGTGGAAGTACCAAGATTCAGGTGGAAGATGGTTTTTTGCACGGATACGGAGCTGTGGAGAGCATAGGGGATTTAAATTATATTATATTCAGGCATTAATTCTACAAAGCTTCTGTATTCTCTACTTGACACACCATAAATTTTAAACCACATGCCAAAATTGCTTGGGAAAACACGGTGGGTTTGGAATGTGGCTCTGCAGTACCAGCAGTAAGAATCAGGGAAGTTCCACTGCAGGATCTTGTAGGAAGCAGAACCGGAGCCCAAGAGGGATGCACAAGAAATCAGAATTGGAAAACTCCAGCAAGACAAGACTCATTCACTGAACTCAAATACACGAAATAGCAAAATGAACCAATATCACAAAATTATTCGCCTTACAGGGCCATAATATGAAACCCTAATAATTTGGACTAAGCCACATACAGAGAAAAATAAAATTATGGGTGTAGAGACTCCTTATTACCTGACATTCCCCAGCTTTAGAGATAATCCCACGTGCCCAGAAACCAAACCAGCCTTGCCGCAAGAGAAACCAGACGGGCTGAGGCTAAGTTTGCCTGCCTTCCTGCGAGTTTGCACCAGGAACGGAAAAACCACGATGGCACCTCACGCTTCAGCACAAATAATTTTATAACGCAACTAAGAATTCATTTCTGGTTCTCCTGCTTACAGAAAGAGCCACAGTGGTGGTGGTGTAGGCAGGATCCAGAAGGAAAACGAAGAGACGCTCCTTAAACAACAGCGTTCAGCAAAAAATGGGATTATAAAATATAAAAACAGGGATTATAACATGGATCTAGAATTAATCTCATAATTATATGTTGCTTCAAGCCTGTCAGACCCCGTTTTGTGCTCATCACAGTGAAATACTTCACCGTGCACCTGGACAAGCAGTAATATATACATATATATATAAAATATAATAAATATTAGGCTCAGATTTGGAGAAGGGAGCCAAAGCCCATGCTGGAGCTCACGCACCTGCACTTCTGGAATGGGGCAGGAAGAGGGAACGTGCAGTTTGCTGGGGTTTTACAGCTTTGCAAGTATTTGCAAAGTCATAAAACCGGGGCGGGCGGGGAGGAGAAGGCGTTATTGAAGGGTACTGCGAAGTCTGGAGCTTGGGTAATTAATAATTAGACAGAGGAAAGAAACAGTCAAGATAATGATCTGGGAAATTTCCACTGGGGAGAGACGGTACGAAGTGGAACAACAAGGCAATAAAGCGACACTGGAAAAGACACATTCGATCAATGGGAAATTCCTCTCCCAATCTCTTGTGTTAAAAATGGAAGAAACTTTATCCCAGTAGCTTTTTATATAGTTCCAGTTCGTTCACAACCGCTGTGTTAGACGAGGCTTTGCAAATGGTTTGTTCCGGAGCAGGATTTTTTTCCCTTTTTGGGAAGCCCATTTTCAGCAGCTTAAACAGAGAGAGCCGAAACATACCCGTATCTCTGGAACTGGTAATCGAACGTCAGCTCGGAGCCCGAGGGGACCAGTTTGGTGGTGAAAAATCCAACTCTGAGCTGCCCATTCACAGTCCACTAAAGCAAGGAAAGAACCAAGGTGACAAGTTATTACAAAAGCCAGGCTGGGCTCTGGTTTTGCTTTAAATTAACAAGAGGAATCCTTCAAATAGCATCACTGATAAATTTAAAATTTGCTAATGGCTCAGCAGTTACTTGCCCATTTCCCAGGTAGACGTTTCCATTTCACCAAGTTAAAATAAAACCAAAAAAAACCATAACCAAGAGACATCAAGGAGAAATAACTCCGAGGCTTGCTAAGCCACATGGCAGTGGAAGTGCAAAGCTCACAGCTTTGATCCAGCAGTTTACCTTTTGTGTCTCGCAGTTTGGCTCACAGCTGTGGTTCATAAAACGAGAGCAGTTTCCTTTCTGGGTAGCATCGATGATCTGTAAAAAAAAGAAGCAACAACGTGAGCGAAACAGCCTCCCTCTCTCTGCACCAGGCAGAAACAGGAAGATACAAACACCGCGCGTGTACGTAGAACTCATCACCCTTTCCTGCCCCAGCTATCGACTTCATTTGGTTTGGAGAACGGGTTTTATAATGACATTAAGTGCCCCAAACAAAGAAGAGCACGAAGCAGCTGGTACACGGTTCTTAGATTTTCACAACAGAGTTCTTCAGGTGGAGATCCTGAATTTTTAATGTGAGTTTCTGACCCTCTGGTACATGGTACGACGACGACGAGGCCTGGGGAAGCCGAATATTGCTGCCACACGCAGCGTATCCAAAGAGAAAGGTCATCCTTTCTCTTGGAATGTGGACATTCTCTTGGAAACCAGTGAGGAGTGGTGTTCCTCATGGGTCAGTACTGGGACCAGTGCTCTTTAACATCTCTGTCGGTGATGTGGACAGTGGGATCAAGTGCACACTCAGCAAGTTTGATGATGACACCAAGTTGTGTGGCACAGTCAACTCACTGGAAGGAAGGGATGGCATCCAGAGGGACCTGGACAGGCTGAAGAGGTGGGACCGTACCAACCTCAGGAAGTTCAACCAGGCCAAGTGCAAGGTCCTGCACCTGGGTCATGGCAATCCCGGGCACAGACACAGGTTGGGTGGAGAACGGCTGGAGAGCAGCCCTGAGGAGAAGGACTTGGGGGGGCTGGTGGATGGGAAGGTCAATGTGAGCTGGCAACGTGCACTGGCAGCCCAGAAAGCCAACCCCATCCTGGGCTGCACCCCCACAGCATGGGCAGAGGGGCGAAGGAGANCCTGGATCACTGCTTTCTCCCTGTCCAAACTGGCAACACTCCCCTGTGCCCCCTTGTGATCACATCGCAATCCCACGGCAGCTACAGAAATTGCTTACTTTGAGGGGAAAAAAAAAGAAAAAAAGAAAAAAAAAGGCATTCAGGAGTATTTTTTGCTCATTTACTGTAACGCTACCCAGATCCAGAAAGTTTTGACAGCGAAGACAAGGAGAATAAGGTATTAGATTTCTATTTATACACTTTGTTCTCAGCGAGGGAAGGCGCATCGCCCAAGGTAAGCAAGGCTGCGCTCGCTGCATCACAGCTGCACCATCCCACAGGGCTGAAGCAAAGATAAATAATTAAGAATTTTTGATGTATAGATATTTCAGTGGCAGTAATCCCGCATTTAGGGACTCCACCGGCTCTAAGTGGCCCAATGTAATGTAGCTGGAGCGAGGAAATGTGGTTTATTGGGATATTTTCTAGACTGGTTTACTCGGGCATCCGAGAACATTGAGTCTGGCTTGAAGAATCTCCTGGAGCTGGGACACAAGATGGGGTTTCTCTCCCAGTGAGGTCTGCTTATGTGGAAGGGATGTCCCATTTTCCATCCTTTCCCTTGGGAGGACAATTTCTGCTCTCCGAGGACACTGGGATAACGTTAAGCTACCAGATTTATGTTAAACCAGGTTGAAACTAAGCAATGGGTTAAAAAAAAAAAATAAAATACGTAAAGCGTGACAACACAAAGCCAGGCAAAGTTTCCTTTCCTTAGGAATCCCACTGCTCACCTCGTCATTCTTCAGGGCCATGAAATAATAGTGAATGTTCTTGTTTCGGGCATATTCCTTCACGCGAGCCTTGAATTCTTTGTGATCCAGCACTTCTCCACAATACTCCAAGACAAAAGTGTTGCTGCAAAGCCCAAGAGGAAAAAAAAGAAAAAAAAAAAGCATCACTCTGCGCAGCCACAAGCGAAAAACATCAAGGAACAGAAAATAAACACGGTCAAGATGGGCTCTCTGAGTACAACCTCCAGCCTGGTCATCCTGGCGGTGTAGATACGATTATTAGACACCTTAATCTGAGGCAATTCTGATGAATTTATTTTTTTACGCTATCACATGGGTAGGTGCATCACAGCGAAAAGCCCAGATACAAGAAATAAGCTGCTCTTCGAGCAGGGTTGATTCTATAAAAAAAGCGAGACCTTCCTGATCTGGTGGATGAAATGAGGGGTCAATAAAATATCCTATTTATCCATAGGAAAGGGGAATTTAAGCAGAGATGGAAGTGAACAACTAGCGACCCCTGTGCTCAGCCACAAACCCGCAGCGCAGCCGGGTTTTAAACCCTCCAGTCTACTAAGATGCATCATGAAACCGCTTTCTTGGCGTCAATCCGACGTCTTCCCTTGCTCACCATCGCCCTGAACCCTTCAACTCTTTCCTTGTGCTGAACTGGGAGCACCAGGAAACGAAAAGCTCCTGCCCAGCTCCACCTGGACCGAGATTCAGTGTTTCAAGGGGTTCAAGGCCAGGTTGGACGGGGCTTGGAGCAGCCTGGGATGGTGGGAGGTGTCCCTGCCCAGGGCAGGGGGGGGCACTGGGGGGGCTTTAAAGGTCCCTTCCAACTCAAACCATTCTGTGATTCTATGAAATCTGGAAAACCAGGAACCAGAAAATGCCAGGATGCTCACGGTCTTCTTCGATACAGTTGCTGTGCAACAGAGCAGCGAGGGAGAGCACTCGCTCGTCTTAACAACCCCCCAACGCTGTTATCTTCTACATAAACCCAGAGCGAAGGCGCTCGCGGTTAAACACACCGGGTTGAAAGCGCAGATTTGTTTCCACTGTATTTTAGATAACTTGGCACACCTCTCTAAAGCACCCAAAACTCTCCCCTGCACCTCCCTGTGAATCAGTCTCATATATTCGATACAGCAGTAAAAAAAAGAATCTGCCGTGAGACCTATAGCTTTCTGCCGGATTCCTCAGAACTCTTTGTCTTCAACAGAAGCAAAAAAAACCAACCAAAACCCAGAGTTTCCACGGAAACTCAGTAAAATATCCAGAGCTACAGAAAATCTTTGCATGGTTAAGCTCTAGGCAGATTGTTTTGAAGCTGAACAGCCTCACCAAGCCCATCCCACAGCCTTTGGAGATGGAAATCAGAGCCTGGCGAACCTCAGAGTGCTCAGCGCTGCTTCCCCCCCTGCAAGACACCCCACAAATTTCTTCTACGAAGTCTCTTGTTCACCTGCAGAACAGCACAACCAACTTTTGCCGAGGAGACCCACACGACCTGCACAGCAAATGGTGAGGTCTGAAGCTGGGGGAGATGAATCCACCCGGGTCTTGCTCACTGGAGGAGCGTGGTGGTTCCCCGCAGCCGCTCTCGCCTGGAGGCAACTCCTGCTTCTTCTCTCCCTTCTCCCAACTAACCCCTTCTTTGCCTCCTGCTCGTCCCACCTTGTGCTTCAGCCTCCAGCAGCTCTTTGAATGTCCTCGCTCCTCTCCCTTCTTCCACAGCCTCCCTTAAGGCTCTTTTTACTACCAGGAATATAAGAAAGCCACGGCCCAGCAAGGCAGAAGGCAACTCCTTGACTTCTCCTGCCTAGTGAGAAGGTGTTCCCACCCCAGACCTGCTCCTTGCACACACACATGTAGAGCAAGGAATACCCCACACTATTTTTCTTCCCACATTCACTTTTTGAGTACAACTCTATCCAAACAGGACCATAATTCCAAAAATATCAGCGTCCATCCTGCTG
Source organism: Rhinoptilus africanus (assembly GCA_013400135.1). Lineage (NCBI taxonomy): Eukaryota > Metazoa > Chordata > Aves > Charadriiformes > Glareolidae > Rhinoptilus > Rhinoptilus africanus. The sequence goes on from VXBO01012333.1 coordinate 44,202, forward strand.
CCCACCTAGGAGGGGACTGACGGGGCCCAGCACCACGCAAGCCCTTGCGTACCAGTCCCACCAGCTCCTTTGTGCCAGATAAAGACCCTAATCCAGGCACAACGGGCAAGTATCTTCTGGCTTGAGCGAAAGGGAGATGAGTCCAACACAGACTCGGATCTGTGAGCACGGCTGATGTCAAACCAACACTTCGAAATACATCCGTTAACTAACAGCTGGCTAACGAGGGAGGAAAGATCCCCACGGCATCTTCATGCCGTCCGACGGGAAAGAGGAGGACTCAAGATGAGGGTAAGTCTTGCAGAGGTGGGAAGAGAAGTAGAGGAGACACAGCCAGAGCGTGTGCTCCTCTGACAGTGTGGAATGGCGATGGAAAAGGAGGGAAGACAGATTAAACACGAGATGAAGCTACGGCAAGACTGTCAGCAACCCTGCTAAGAAGAGAGGAAAACCAGCGTGGGAGATGTCACATGCAATGAGTGAATACGCACGAGCTGGTGACCAAAAGGGACACCTGATGGAGGAGAAGGGCAATAAATAAAGCTGGAAGAACTTCAGCGAATGTACTAATGTCAGTGAAATGAAGAAAATGCAAGCAACTCATTTTCCCTTCCCGAGGGAGTAAAATAGCAGGGGGACGTCAGCCGAAGAGCAAAGGCTTACGATGGCAGATCTTTGGCAGCTCTCAGCCCCCAGCCTTTCTTCTCGGTGAGGATCACCTCGACATCTGCATGTTGCTTCTTCTGGAAGCGCCTGTTGGAGCAGTAGTCACCGTTTGGGCACCTGGAAGAACTAAGGGAAGGAAACAGAACAAATCAATTCCCAGCAGGACAACAGCGATAACAGAAACGGCTCAGATGGGAAACAGATACCAAGGAACCATAATCAATTCAGTGCAAAAGCTTCAAACGTGTTTTGCTATAAAAAGCATAACCATCTGACTGTCAACATGCAAATGCAGACAATTTATTTCTGGAAGGAAGACAAAAACATTTGGAATGCAAATGCCGCCGTACTTCAATGTCATATAATCCAAATGGGATGATCCGGCCTTTTCTCCCCACGTTTTTACGGGTTCTTCCCCCAAGATATCTCCTTCCCCTGCACCTACTGCCTGGGCTATTAAACTAAAACCAAAGGGCAGGCCTTCTGCCAGGTAATTCCTCTCCTGCCAACCCAACTGGTGACAACCCTCATGCCAGGGGGTGAATCCCCCCCCGAGCGCCATGGCCCTCGTCTCCTGTTCACAACAGAGCTCCCCCTTCTCCAAGCCTCTTCCAGGAGGGAAAAGGAGACAACAGCCGTAGCCTGGTGAGGCGAGAGAGATGCAAAAGGAGAAATGAGAGGAAATAAGGAGCTCAAGCAAAGCTACATTTGCATTTCTGACTCCCTCCAACCACGCTTACAATGGGCTGAGGAGCAGAAGACTCCAACATTTGGGGTTTTTAAGAGGAGGTTGCTCAGGTGTAACCTCCTGCAGAAGATCTAAGGTCAGATGCTGGCTCTGAAGACACCTCCACACCAGCCAGTGAAAATGAGCGTACAGACAGCTCATTGTCACCGCCCAGGAAAGTCTGAATTCCTTTAGGGGCTCTCAAGTCATCTCGTGGATGACATCGCCCAACTCCGGCAACTCATGAAAGGCCACTTACCACTCTATCATCAGCAGGCGATTGAGACAGTCTTCTCCACAAGCCACTTCCCCCTGAGCTCGCTCTTCCTTGGAGAGAGGAGGGCACTCACACAGCATTCGCTTAATGTCCCGGTGAGATTTGTTCTTCTTCCTGTTGAAGAGAAGTCATTGAAATACAGGTTAGAACCTGGGCAGAGAAATTACTCATCAAGCTTTACCAGTTGTTACTGGAAGAAATTAATTTATTCTCCAGACACTGGGTATACGGATTGATTACCTTCGGACAAGCACAAGAACGTTCAGGGGTGACCAAAGACACTGCTTTGAGCAAGAGGTGATGACTTTCTGATCACAAAAGGCGATTTCTTAGAAAGTCATCCCAGGATATTTAACTCTTTTTTTTTGTTTTTAATCTACTCCTCAATGTCCACAATTCAACTTTACTTCCGACGGAGACGGACACACGCACAGGCACCTACGCCCAGAGGAAGGACTAAAACCCCTTCATTTTTTCATATAAGTAAAGAATCTCCAGAAAAGGTTGGGCATCAAAAGCACCCACTGACATTTTAATTGCCATGAGACGATGAGGGAGATGCTTTGGAGGGTGGATCCCATGGAGACAAAAAAAGGCGTAAGGAAAAAAACTTGGGATTGAAATAAATAGCAGGTTTTACCTGCTGATAAGCGGTTGGGTTTCAGACTCTGAATCAAGAATATCTTTCAAAACACGCTTGGTTTTTTTTTTTAAAAAAAAAAAAAGGTATTTGAGTGAACACCCAACCACCCTTTCTTCTCTGTCGGGCTACAAGAAGAGGAACAACGAGATGGAAAAGGACCATGAAGTTAAATAAAACAGCAAGATTTTAAATAGGCGGAAATCATCCAAAGGCTTTACCATAGGCTGTGCCAGGAATAAGAACCAGTCACAAGCTCGTAAGCAGCTCTCACCTACACGTTGAAGCCAGGGCGAGCCTTTTTTTTGGTAATACGGTGACTAACCATCCCTAAAGCTCAGAAATAGAAGATTTTATTTCCCAGGGATGGTATCCGTCTGCAACATTCCCGTACCAATGGGAGAAGGATCGTCTGCAGCCACCAGCAACCCTCTGATATTTCAAATTACAGTCCGCTAGAGCTAAAATAACTCACCTGAGATAACAAATAATTACACGCAGGTAACCAAAGCCTGTGGAAACACACATATTTTTTTTGTCCAAAACCCTTCCCACACCCAGACAGATTTCTCTGTGCCTCCGGAGAGGGAGCGAGCTGGCATTCGGGGAGACTAAAGAGACAAGAACTGGCAAGCCCAGAGGTGATGCTGCTTTGTGGCTCTGGGATTTAATGCAGCATCACCCCAAGTTCAGACCAACGGTGGACAATACAGAAGACAAAAAGCTTGGAAAAAATGTAATTACTCATACAAACTACCACGGGTACAAGAATAACATGTTTACTCAGTGCTGATGCCAGTAATCCCACTTGTGTAAGCCCTGCCTGATACCCAAATCAACACTAGGCCCAAATAAACCCCATCCCTGGAGGGGTTCAAGGCCAGGTTGGACGGGGCTTGGAGCAACCTGGGCTGGTGGGAGGTGTCCCTGCCCAGGGCAGGGGGGGGCACTGGATGGTCTTCAGGGTCCCTTCCATCCTAAACCATTCTGTGATTCTATGATCCCTCCCCCTCCCTCCCTCCAAATTGTGCCAATTTGGCCACTACAAAAGCGATCACCAAACCAAATGGAAGTTAAAATCCACAATTCTATAGGTAAGGAAAAAAAGAAGGGTAAAAATAAATCAGTTACCTTTCCGTCAGGTACACGTTCTCCTCAATAAGGTCAAAGTAACAGGGCATCTTTCCTTGCTTGGCAAACTCCTTCCAGCGCTGGGGGTCTCTGAAGTCATCCATGATGCACAACCGCCCCACCATCGAGGAGTCCTGCGGCGCCGTCTCCACCTGCTCCCCCGCCTCTAGTTTCACCTTCTTCTTCTCCCTCGAGTCCACGTCGCTCTCAGAGTCACTCTCCAACTCGGGGCGTCTTTTTTTTGGTGGACCTCGCTCTTTCGCATCGTTTTTTTCCAAAACCTTCACTTCCTCCTTCTTCTCCCCACCAGGCACCGGCTCCTTGGTCGAATTGCTGCTGATCTCGTGTGCCTGCACCGAGCCTTTTTCCTTCTGCCCGGGCACCTGGCATTTACTCGAGGGGCTGGGAAAACGAGGTTTGCAGTCATCATCCCAACGGTCATCCTCTTCGTATTCCTCATGATCTTCCGTCAGAGAATCCGGTACTTGCCCTTGAATTCGTTCGTAATTAACCGCAGAAGGTCGGCTAGCGGACCTTGCATCCCAATAACCGTTGCCTTGCCAGTAACTCTGAGAGCCGCTGTACGCTCCTGAGCCCGGCTGGTAAACGTAGCCCGAGTAGACCCCGAAGCTGCTATCTGGCTGCTGGTAGGTGCTACTGGGCTTCTCCGACTGGGAAAAGTCCCAGCCCAAACCACCCAGATCCTCCGTCGTATGAAAACCATCCAGCCTGGAGAATTCGCCGAGGCCAGACTGGTTAAGCCTACTGTCTGGCTTGGAAGAGCTCATCTGGTGTCGGGATTTATCGGTGCTTTCAAAACTCTCCGGCAGACAAAACGGCTGCTCGTCTTGTCGGCCGATGGGTCTACCAATGGCCATCAGCTCCTTCAACATTATCCTCTCGTCCGGGTTGGGTTTGCCGTGGGAGTCTGCCATCAGGTCTGCCTGACTCGTACTGTCAACACCGTCGCTCTGAGGCTGGCACGGATCCGGCCGCAGCTCCTCCATCTCCTTCCTGCTGAGCTCGGTAGAAGTTGCCGGACTCTTCTCCATCCCTCTAGGAGAACATCTGCTCTCTACTTGTGACCCACTTTTACTCGCCATATTCTCCATCCTCTCTTCATAATAGGGTCTACTGGACTCGGGTCGCTCGTCGTCCCAGTGATCAGAGAAGCGCCGGTTGCCCTGGCTGCTCCGTGAGGAGCCGGGGCTACTCTCCTCCGTTGCTATGGTCGAGTTCTTTGGTACAACCACAACAGACTGGAGCCGTTTGCGTGGTGCGCCATCATCGGAATCTGAGTCCTCCGTGTCACTCTCTTCACTGCCCCTCTCGCTGTCGCTCTCCCCTGTGTCAGAGTAATCGTCGTGGCCAGCAGGAATAAATTCAGCGGCGTTGCCGCTGCTGTCGCACGTCGGGGCTTGAGTTACCATCTCCACTTCTTCTGCAGTGACAATCACATCGCAAGAGGGAAACAAGGCATCTGGAAAAGCCGAAGCCACCAAGGGCTCGTTTCCCTCCTCCTTCTCGGCCAATGCGCTGGGACACCGAACTCTCAAATCATCCGTCCCAACTTCCTCGGTGGAGACAGCACTTTCTTCCACAACCTCTCTGCCACGGTGCTCCAGCGGCACTTCGGAATAGTACGAATGTTCATCTTTGAACGACAGCTTGCCTTTTGACGAACCAAGATCAACGTGCTGAGCGTCCAACTCAAGCATCTCTTCGGCTTCCGAATGCGACAGCAGCTCCTGGTGCCCATCCGGCGGTGGCACATCCCATTTGGAAGAGACGCTTTCCTCCGGCATGGGATGGTCCAACCTGAGCCTCGGGGAACAGCCATCCTGGGAGGGATCCTGGCTCGAGCTCTCCACCACCAGGCTAATTTTCTGGGAAGGATGTCCATGCTCATGGTCACAGGCAGACTTTGAGTGGAGATCCTCCGTGCTCTCATAATCGCACGTAACGGTCTGCGGCTCTACCTGCACGTCCAGGAAAGTCTCAGATGTAACTTTTAAATCTGCTGGTTCCGCTTCGATTTCAACTTCCGAATGATACAAAGCAGGGGCGGCATCGTCTGAAATGTAGCAAAAAAGTGGTTCTTTGGTTTTGTCGCACAGAGTCGCTTCATCATCCAGCTTAAGTACGGTTTTAGTATGATCTACATTCACGACGGGCAAAGGGATGGCTTCCCCTTGCTGCTGTTGGACCGGAGCCTCCGCTGGCCTAAACAGACTGTTGCACTCGCTGGACTGGACCCGAGAATCGTCCGGCTCTTGCTCCTGAGATGCAAAAGTGCTCTCAAACCCATTAGATGGCAACCGATACAATGGACTCGTCTTCACGACGGGCGACGCTTCTGAGCGACACAGGCTATCGTCAGAAGACGCGGCGACACCCTCTGTTTTGGAGGCACTGGAAGTTGCCAAACCATCGGCCCTGCCCTCCGGGGACCCATTTACACTCAGCTCCGTGGGGAAACACGTTCTTAACGGATCGTGCTTTATCTTTAATAAAGTTTCTTGTTCCTTAACACTGTCATGGCATTCATTTCCTGCTAGCTCCTCAGACTTTGAGTTAGCAAAACCCACTTGCAATTCATCTGCCTTTCTAAAAGCGGGCAAATCGTTCAACTGATTTAATGGAGAAAGTGTCTTTTCCCTTTCAAATTTTTTCGCAATGGACACCCTGATCTCATTGCTTTTTAGACAAGAGGTCTCTAAATCTAGAGAATTAGAATGCTGTTTTATTTCTTCCATCGATTCTGTACAACAGAAAGAACTCTTAAATTTATCAGGCTTTGGTGCGGGGGTCTTTGAAGGGGTGGACTTATAACGGGAGGAATTCACATTACTGTCGGGCTTAGAATGGGATGTCCCCTTTCGATAGCCAAGCTCATCAAGGGGAGAGCACCTTTTGGTTACTTCACTTTCTGAAGTCCTTTTTGAATCTCTATCTGCTTTCGAAGACGACCTTCCTCTCCTCTCCATGTCAGCGTGAGACGACTCGACTTTGCTGTCCCTGTCCGACTTGGAGTAAGAAGTCCTCGAGTCTCTGTAAGAGGAGGAGTGGGACGAGGTACGCCTCGAGTCGCTCGATCTGGAATGTGTCCTCCTGTACTCGTCCTCTGAGTCCGAGCTCTCTCGCGCCCTGCTGTCCGCGTACGAACGGGAATATCTCGACCTTTCCCTGTACGGGGAGCTCCGATGGTACCTACGGTCAGATTCGTAGTAATGCGAACGCTCCGACCTCGAGTAGGAAGAGCTGGTTCGGGAGCCCCGGTCCGATCGGGAACGGGAGTGAGACCGGCTTCGCCTTCTCTCTCTGTCTGATCGAGAGCGGGAGGACGTATACCGCGAATCTCTTTCCGATTTTGAATAGCTCGAGTACTTCTCATCCCTGTCTGACTTGGAGCGCGAGGAGGACTTCCCCAGGTCGTCACTTCTGAGGGACGTGGAGCTTCTTCTGGGATCTCTCTCCTTTTCCGTACTGGATACCTTCAGCTCGTGTGACCGCTGGCTGGAGGAGGTCCTCACCGAATCTTCGTCGGACTCGGAGCCTAGCAGCGTGCCATCGGACTGGGAGAACTTCCTCTTTGACCCCTGCCTCCGGGAGCAGAGGGGAGCACCTTTTGAGCCGTCGGAAACCTCATCCTCTTTCCCAATATGGGAATCTTCCTTCTGCGGAGTTATTTCCGTCTGCTCGGGCGTGTTTTGAGTTATGTGTTCTTCTAAACCGCGTGATACCGCATCCTGCTTGACGTCCGGCTCCAAAGCCTCTTTAGGTACCGCATGGCACGGCTCCTTCGAAACGGGGACTTCAACTTCCACGGGCGGTGACAGCAACAGCGTCGACATCAGCGTTACCGGCAGTTGTGGTAAAGCTACAGCTGCAGGAACCGGCATCGATGCTGCCGGCGACACCGTCGGCGGAGGGGGAGGCGGGGGAGGCGGTGGCGTTGAGGGAAAGTCTGTGGCCAATGCCACCGGTTCCGTTACCGGTGCCACAGCCGGCGGTGGTGGCGGTAGCGTTGCTGCTAGAGCTGGCGGCGGTTTTGCCGTGACATTAAGTAAATGTTTTTTAAAATGGATCTTCCCTAATTCTACCTTCGGTTTGGGAGGTGAAGATTCCTCAGCTGAACCAGCGGCATCCCCCAGGTCCATTTTACTTTTGGGGTTAAAGTCAGTCTGAAGGGGTGCTGCTGGGGAGTTCTGAGTTTCATTTTGTTTCTCGTTTCCGAGACCAGTCAGAAATCTATTCGGTAAGGTTTTCTTCGTTAAACTAAAGCTGAAAGACACCTTCTGTCTTCCTTGCTCCTCAAGGTTAACCTTTGTTTTGGTGCCTTTGGGCAAAAAGCGACTTGAAGCAACGCCTTTGAACACCGGGCCTTTGATAAAACCAGCTTTCTGCACGGTTTCAGGCTTGCCCTGCCAAAGAAAAAGAAGATGCAGTTAGAGAAAATGGTTTTTTGGGGGTTTTAAAATCTATTCTACAGGCACACTGAACAATTTTCTTTTATCTGGTGAATTTTTCATGACAATAAAATAGAAATTGATACCCTGGGCTGGAGTCTGTGATAGCATAATCGCGCTGCCTCCTGCGCCTGGCGCTCTCTTGAGCAAAATCAATTACCCAGCCATTTCCAGTTTGGAGCAAAACCTCCTCTGGGGTTTGGGCAGAGGCTTTTTAATTGACTTATTAATGACCAAACTGAAAGTCCTTTTTTCATTTCTTATTTTTTCATAAAGGAGATCGAGTTCAACATCTGAAGTTAACTGAAGAGGTAGTATCGCTTTATTTGTGCTGTTTCCGTGGTCCCATCCTACAAAACATCCTGCATTTTTAAGCTCTAAGTGCGTTTGTTTTCACATCCCAGGAGACTGCACCTGGATGTGTTTGGTTTCAGCATAAACCAGACAATCAGGAATTACAGCCGCAACTTTGAGCCCCGTCCTTTCCCGCCAACAGCCTTATCTCGGTCTTTAGTAATTCCTACTACGTTTGCAGGCTCAGGCATAGATCGGTATTAACATAACGACTTCCAAGAATTCCCACCAGGACTCAGTCGTGCGTGATGACTTGTGACACCTCCAGGCCAACAGACCGTAAGACACCCCACCTGCATCTCACCAGCAGCTCTCTGCCGTCTCCCATCCAGGATCTCACTCCCCGCCTCGCAGTCAGGACTGTGCTACAGCAAGTCTGTTCGTTTTCAACGCTAATGAGCTGAAATTCATCTTCTCTAGGACATGATCTCCACCAAAAAGTTGTTGTGACAGCACTCAGAGCCGAACCCTGCCTTTGGAAATGGAGCACGTCTAGGGCAACAAAGCTCCTTCAAGACACGAACCTCTCACCTTACAGGATGCATTTATCCAAGCCCAAAAAAGCAATTTTCAGAGCATAAAGCACCCTATGTTTACCCGTCTTAGCATTTCTCCAACTATTTTAAAAGTTAGGGCTCGTCTGTGCAAAAGCCGTGTCGCAGGAGCGCAATCCCTAAAGATGAAGGTTGTTGACAGTCCTTATCTCCATAAATCCAAGTTGCATTAGCGTGATTACATTTTGCGTGACAAGCACAACTCCAATGGGACCAGTAGTATAAAAACCCTACAGAGATGAGTTTTGCTCCCATAACTGTTGCATGAACACATCTTTGGCAGCAGCAGCGGTTTCCTGCAACCCACTGTGAATTATTACGTGTTTTGTTATCCTTTAACTTTTGTAAAACAATGCATAGCTGCTGGGGCTAAAGGCGCCACAGTAAATCATTAAATAAGACGTCGGTGGAATGGAAACCCCATCCCATTCTATTTGCACCCTTGGATATCGTCCATACAAAAATATCCTTATTTTTGATGAAATGCGTGGGGTTTTATTCTAATTGTGAAAAACACGTCACAGTCGCCACGTGATTAGTCCTGGCCACCCAACCCAGCACCATGCACAGGTTTGATCTTCACCAGCAGCCCATGAGCTGCATTGTGGAAAAAAATGGGTGCAAAATACATAAAGTACTCCTTTTAAATGGGTGTTATTTATATGGGTGCCATTTCACGGATGCTTTTAAAGGGGTGCCATGGCTAAAAGGGCACCCAAACAGCGACCTTCCAAACAAGTCCCTGTCCACACAGGGACTGAAACACGCTCCTCTCTCCACAACTGTCTCGCAACCATTTTTAGAAAGCCACGCTGAAAATACTACCCTCGTTTTTAAAACCCACACCTCAGAAGTGACTCACAGACTAATACCCAAGTGTATATAAACTAATTCACGGAAGAAGAAAGGACAAAATCAAGTGTCCGACCCGTTTGGTAGGAGTTTCTACACGCCTTAATGCCACCGAGACCTCCCTCCCATTGGATGCTGGGCTCTGCCTCCCGAAAAGCATGGGAACATCGGGATTTGGGGTTTGCTGGGTCAATTATTATCCCTACCTGACCAGAAATTCACACCTTTTTAACCCCAACCTGGGTATATGCCTTGACACAGCGGAAGGGTAAGAGAGCAGGTTCCTATCTTCAGCCATGCCTATGATGTCTAATGGAAGGAGATCTTCCCAAATCTGAATCCAAATTCTTACCAGAGACTGGCTTCACCTATTATACCAATTCTCTATATATAAAAATATATTTTTTTTTAAATATAGTAAATACAGTGTATCAGGATTCAAGAGTTTTCCTCCTTTCTAGAACTTCCGTGAAATTCTTTTCTCTGCAAAATTCACAGCTGTGGAAACGTGCCAATGTTTGGCTCAAAACCTTCCCAACTTCAAGCCCAACAGATGCGAAATCCAAGCCCACACATGAATAACGGGCTTTGGATACATCCACCTTTACGCTCAACGCAGGACCTGAAGGCAACAAAAAGGAGTCGCTAAGCTTCCATTCCTCCCCTTTTCACAGTCTGTTCAGCAGAGATGATAGATTTCACAAGTGTTTCACCCTCAAGCGCTCGCCCTTCCAGGGATTATTTTTTTTCTTAAAGAACACCAAAAAAAACACAGGACCTACACAATTTTAAACATACTCCACAGGCAGCTTTGGAAATTTAATAGGTAGAAATTACTGACAAAAGCTCTGCAGCAGAAGAGGAGTTCTCCTTCCTTTAATGTTTTACAGAAAGGGAAGGTTCCCCAGAACGGTTGCTGTGGGTATTTCACAGAAAGAAAAAGGCGACAGAAGCTCGCTCTGCATATTTAGCAAGATTATCGAAGCTCCTGCAGCTCTCAGTTCGCTGGGAACAGCGGGAGGACACCGGGTACGCTCACCAGCACAACCAGATACGGTCCTACAGCACCAAAAATTATTAGCAACAAGCGTTCCTACGCCAGGATGTTATAAACATGCAGTCCTTCCCAGTTGTCTCCTTTCCCCTTAAATTCATTGAGCCATATATAGCAAAACTAATTTTTTTTTTTCCACAGATTAGGTCCTGAAGTAATCGTCTTCTCATGGTGCACAAAGCACCCACCTACAAGGAATGACTCGAGGGCACCGTCGCGCTCTGCTATCGCATCCCTGTGTGTAGATGGTAGAACGTGGTTCCCTTCTTTCCTGGATTTAACCACTGAGCTAGAGACATCCCAGGATAACGTCAGTTTTGAATCACAGATCATAGGACTGTTTGGGTTGGANCTGCAGGGGGGTCTCCCCAAAGCGGAGTAGAGGAGGAGAATCCCCTCCCTCGCCCTGCTGGCCACGCATCTTTTGATGCAGCTGCAATACAGTCCACACAAGTGGGGTTTAGTCTTGCCGTTTGCTTTACCTGGACCCTAAAGCTCTCTCGACTCAATAAACCCATAGCTCAAACTAACCAGGTTTGGCCAACACATGTCTCAGGGGCTACATCAAGAAAGGAGTAAGTTTTACTCACCTCATTTTCTTCTTCTCTATTGCAATCCAGCCGAGAAAACATGCAAAAGAAAAGATAAAAAGAAGGTGTAAATGTCAGGCAGAAACAAGAAACGTCACGTCAGATCTCTGGTAGGGCAAACGGGACGGACCCGGGGACGCAGAGCAAGGGTAACACCGACCCTACAAATAATCCTGCTGCAAGAGATGTCCCTACCACCTTCACCCAAGGGCGACGCAGACACACCAACCTCCTCCAAAGGGGAGCACGGCAGAGTTTTGAAGCTCAATAATTTCGACACTGAGAAATTCTGCACGGACTTTGACAGAGCAAACCTTTTCCCAGCCAACTGCTGCCTTGGTGTTGTTTTCTGAGGGTCTGCAAACCAGCCAGAACCTTTTTAAAACGGACACTGCGGACGCAACCCAGATACCAAAGTTCTGAAAACAAGATGTAGGAAGCTGAATGTGGGTTTCTTTTGATTTTAGTATTTTTCTTAGGAAACGAGAAACAGTAAAAGCATCTGCCTCTCACCACCAGAAACTAAAAATACTTAAAAATGCCTTTTTGCTGTGTGACCTGCTATGGATCTGCGGCTCTGGCTGTTTACCATGACGCTTAGAACTCATTAATCAGTAATTTGGCAGCTAGCCACTCGACAACGGACTAATGGGGAGCACCCCCTGGATCCCAACCCAACCTGCCAATGCTGAGCCAATGGGAAAGCCCAACTTTTCCTTGCTTCCCTACGTTCTTCACCCCGATACCACAAGCAAAGCAATTTCTCCTACAAGGAAGGAGAAGGAAGAGGAACAGGACTGCTCTCTCCTTGCTTTGCTCCACACCTGGGAGAGCTTCAACGAGTTCCTCGGCCCCCAAAAGACAACTACAGAAGCAGATGTAAAAGTTCTAGCAGTTACCGAAACGCCTAAACCGAGATGTCAACAGCTCCTCTGTCTTCATCTGTTATTTCCTCTACCAAAAGTCCCAAAGCACCCTCCAGCACTCCAACCTTCACGCTTGCACACAGAAAACCTTTTCCCCGTCTGTCTTATAGATAGAGGGGAACCTTTCAGCTGGACTTTTGCTAAATTTTACCAGCTTTTCCACCACAATTCGGCGCTGTTGTGGTGAGACGGTGAAAGATTTCTTGCAGAAAAGGTTGAGATTTCACTTCACACACCAGCTAATCGAGAAGTATCAGTTTCTGGGGAAAAAAAAAAGCTCTCAGTTTCTGCATAACCCAACGCAGTGACAGCATGGCAATAACCACTTATTTTCCCATTTAAACCAAATTAGGAACAAACTGCTCCCAAGACCTACCACCAGCGGTAATACACTACTGCCTCTACCAAGGCTCATGTCCAACTGATAAAGCTTATTAATAGGCTATAAATTATTCTTACAGCAGCAAAAGCAGGGTTTGTTTTCGTTGAGGAAACATGAGCAGCTAGTTTAAGCAAGCTGCGGAGAACACGAGGGCACGGGTGTGATTTAATGGGGTTAAGCAAGCCATGAATTCAAAATACTAACAACGCAGAGGTCAGAAGCTGACGCAGAGGAGGTCAGAAGCCCTCAAAGAACGGCACTTTGACACCAATTAGTGCCTAAAAGGAGGTTTCATCTTTAGGATCACAAAAAGTGGAGTTTTAGACTTCCAGGACACCAACGTTGTTGACAATCCCGTATTTTTGAGCGTTAAACGCAAGCGTTGACAAGGGGTGAGAACAGCACTGAGGTTTAGCACAGCCGAGACCCAACCTGAACATTGGACTCAATGATCTTAAGGGTCTTTTTCCAACCTCAACGATTCTACGAGGATTTTCAACACATCCATAACCAGATGCGTTGTGATACAGCACAGAATAACAACCAAGAGACGAAAGCTGGTGGTCCTAAACCACAAATAAAGAAATAACTGTCTCTTTGTTCGTAAGAAAATAGATTTAAGTAGCTCTATGGTGGCAGACAGGTAATGAAGTTTAGTGTTTATAATTTATATCCTGCTGTAAGAGTAAATACTTCCTCTTAGCAATCCCGTTTTGCTCGTGTTGCTGAAACTTTGTAGAAAACCAGTATTAAGCTAAAATGCTGGCAAGCACACAAAGCAGACCTCTCCAAAACCCAAAAGCTAAGAATAAAAGTTTCCCTTCCAAGAGGGCATGCCTACAAAACAGCAGGAATCGTGGCAGGATCCCGGCCAGCTCCACGCTCACATCCTGCTCAAAGCTTGCTGCCGCGGCAGCGGATTTCCCAAAGACGACACCACCACGGCGGCAGAGAAGCCTCAGCATCTGCCGCGTGGAAAAGAGCCGCCCCACCGAGGCGGACGGCAAAGCACCAGCACGGCAAGAATATGGCAATACGCTGCAGGGGAAGAAAAAGCTCATTGAGATCCTTCAAATCCCAGAGAAAATATTGCAGGAGAAAGTGAGCTGCGTTAGGATCTTGCTGTTCTAAAGCCACTGGGGAGCGAGACTCGTCAGCCCTCGGAGCGGGGGGAAATTGCTAAAATTTGAGCGGCTTCAAGGGTGGCAAGTGAGAAATCAAAATATCAAAAGGTAGAAAGGAGTTAGGAAGGGACAAAAAAGATGCTGTTGCATGAATTGAATTGGTTGTTTAAAATAAAATACGTACGAACGAAGCAGATATGACATTACTGGTAATACACCCTGCATACTCCTAGACGCCTATATGAACAATTTTAATTTCTACTGAATGGAGAAGGAATTCTTCTCAGAGAGGGAATAGCAGTATTCCCTCTCTGCAGAGGTATTTCAGCCAGTTATAGGCTTGTCCCTCCTGAATTACCCCGCCGTCAGCAGCTAAAGCAGCAGAAAATCATCCCACCTGGCTCCGGGTGCCCTCGCGCCGGTTAATATATTAATTAATATTATAAAGGAGGTACCTGCCTTGGGTTACAGATCTCATTTCCATTTACAGCCTCTTCCTTCGCCCCAGAAAAAAAAAATAAAAAATAAAAATAGATTTCCAAAATTAGTGAACGCGTCGCTCTTCGCTCGAAAACCTATTGCCAAATTCCTCCCACGCTGGGTTTGAAGTTACATAAAATCCACACGCACACACACATCCCCCTCGGGGAGAAGCCTGAGGAAGGAGCTGGCAAACAGGAGACCCGGCACAACAAGAGCGTACGAGAGCTGGGGATCCATCCAAAGGCACAAACCGGAGGTTTTCCTGCAGGTTTCCAGCCCCAGAGGTTTAGATCAATCCCATTTGATTCCCTCCGCATGCACCTTGCTATCTGCAGGTACATAAAAAGCAGACTAATTAAAATTAGCATTGAATTTATGCACTTATTGGCTAGTTTCTGCACCCTTCAAGAGGAAGGGCTTGTTAAAACCCAAAATAAAACTCAAAGCCAATCCAAAGACCTCTACAAACGAGTGGTTAATAAATAAAATTTTAAAAAAATAAAAAAAACCAAACAAACCAACAGGGAACCACACCACCTTTTATTTATCTACAGCAGCTCTATGCAATAGTGTTTTAAAAATAAAAAAATCAGTCTGCGCCTACAGTAAAATTTAAAAGACCGATTTTGCCAGTCTGCTATAACTAACGGGAAATATGGGTCGGGTAAGAGGAAGATGCACTCGCACACCCCTCGCTAACGCGCGGCTGAACCCAACACCAACCACAGCAAGTAAATCCCAAATCCCTACGCCGTACTGAGGAGCTCGTATTGGCAGAAAAGGCTTTTTTAAGGTTCTGGACCCACATTTTGACCCCAAATTATTTATATTTAACATTTATCAGTGGCCTGATAGAGCATTCTTTCTCCATGTTTTTGTTCCTTCAGCTTTCCTACTCATGGAAATGTCCCAGGTTTGGCACGGGCACGTTTATAAAAAATAAAATTGTATTGTAATTCTGAGGTCCCACAGCGCCAACATTTCTGAGATGCTTAAACAGCTGGCCCTGAACGAGACACCTCTCCTTTTTAAGGTGTAATCCACACTGTAATCTGAATTACAGGCAGGTTTTGCTTATGCTAAAAAAGCAAACAAAAAAAAAAATGCCTTCAGGCTTCCGAAGTCTAAATGAAAAGTGCTGGAAGAGCCTCACCTGCCCTGTGTCCTTTTTTTTTTTTTCCCTATTTTTGTCTTAAGAGAGTAAAATCTGGAAGCTTAAAGCTTTTCTTATTTAAACATCTGCAGGACTAACAACCCTGCCAGCCCTGAAAGCCCCATGGTGGGCAGGCATCCGCACACCTCGCACACCTCGCTTTAAAAATATGGGATATTGTGAGGGCATTAGCACAGGTCCATCTGAAAGCCGACCCACCACGGTAATTACCTTTCTTTTCAAAGAAAGGCAACAAAATGCAAATCCTCAGCACTCACCCCGAGGAAATCCCAACCTGCAGGTTGTTTTGGTTAGCCCAGGTTAGCCAGAGATGTCCCACCAGCCTGGGGAAGGTCAACCGGCTTCCAGAGCTCCTCATGGATCCACCAGCACGTACCACCACAACCTCCACCGGCGACACCGGGGCTAAGCCAACCAGAAGGAAATACAAAGACCTCGGGTGGAAAATCACAGTTCCAGCAAGATCCTAAAGCCAAAAAAGGAAATATCTTGGCAGATTTGGTGGCAGAAAGGGTAAGGTCTGGCCCAGCGATGGAAGGCTGCACCTCCCGGCTTCTGCCACCACCGTGTACCACGATGCTGTAGACGTTCACTTGCTCCTGCCACCCTCAAAACCCAACGATTTCATAAAGTATTTACAGGTCTGAAGTGCTATCGCCTGTTGGGCTTTTTAGTCTCTAATAAGAGAGACTAGAGATAAAAAAATCCAAGGACAAACGTGCAACGATCCCTGCGATTAACTAAAATACGGCGCGAAATTGCTGTGAAATCTTTTTGCGGAGTGCTGTGCTTTTAACGCCCAAACGTGTCCCAAAAATATTGCACCACCAGATAATGTACAACCAGAAAAGAAAAAAAAAAAA
>VXBO01012333.1:60500-70556 GCA_013400135.1 Rhinoptilus africanus
GGGAAGTTAATAGACAATCCCGCACCTTCCCCCAAAAAGCCACGGAGAGAGGAAAGGCTAAAGCACAGCCAGGAGGAGGGGGAAAAATCACCATCAATCACCTTATTTAAACAGAAGGTTGAAACCAAGCCAAGCTGGACAGAAAATGAGGTCAAGGCAGCCGTGTGCATGTACCTGGCCCCGCACCACGTCCCCCAGGTCCCGCTCTCCCATCCCCTGCTTCCCGGAACCAGCATTTGCTGGTTTATACCAACATTTGCTGGTTTACACCAATGTTTGCTGGTTTACACCAACGTTTGCTCTGGGTTTGGAGTTTTAACTTTGGAGGAGGGGAAGAGACGCCCATTTCTCCCATGCTGAAATAGGAAAGAAGAGAGAGGACTGAACACGCCGGGAAAACAAGGAGCTGAATATGCTATAAATAAATATTTCTTGTTTCATTTACAAAAGGTAAGGGCTGAGCGACGTCCCGCATGGTCACAAGTGAGCCAGAAAGGGATTTTTCTTTAAACATCGACGACTGTTGCATGGAGCCACCTGTAATCAGCGGTGAACGCTCCCTCCTAATACACCCCCTGTTAATTAGCTTTAGAAATCAAGAAAAACCCCGGGAATGAGCCATTTTAATATGGCACGAGGAATATTAAGAAACTCAACCGCTCTAGCTTCCACTTCAGGCCAGCCCAGGGTGGCTGGAGAAGAGCCACCGGGAGCAGATCCGAGAGGCGTTACAACGCGATATGGAAAACTTACGGCGCTATAAATTTTTACTAAGAGCACTTACACCCCCTTCTCCTCAGCTGAGGAAAATATAGGCTAAAAAAAAAAAAATTAAAAAAAATATGGCACGAGTTAAAAATGCCTGTTCTTTGCCAGCTGGAAGCGCCGGCGAAGGGAATTCTGCCCAAGCTGGGGATTTAAGCCCTGGGTCCGGTGGAGCCTGTGCAGACCCTTCACGGCGCAGGTCCATCCGACAGCAACCAAACTCTAAAGAGAAGGGAGAGAAATAAAGGGGGGAAAGGATGATTTTCGAAAACCATTTGGTTTTGCTGCTGCTCCTCTTGTGAAGGAAGGAGGGCAGAGAAGAGGGAGACCGGCAGGAGTATGTGGAAAGCCACAGGTTGAGAGTTTGGGGGTTTTTTTCTGGAAAGCTTCATTTATTAACTATTTAGCTATCTGTGCGTTAATAATACTAGCATGTTAAAGAAGCGAGGATCTTTTTCTTCAAGAAAAAGACCCGGTTTAAAAAAAACCAACAACAATTTCCAGTGGTTTCCAATCTTCCTCTCCGAGAAAAGCATCTTTCCCCAAAACTGCCCGGGAATTCCCAAACTCACCACCACGCACACGGCTCCTGCTCTTCCCTTTCCGCTCAGAGCTGGAGAAGAAATGAAGTTTGGAATCGTGAGAGCGATGACCATAAGCCAGGCTGTTCCCACGGCAGGGGCTCACCCCCAGAGCACCCCCGGGACGAGGGGACGGAGGAGGCCAGACGGAGGGACAGAAGAGCGACGGTGCCAAAAAGAAAAGGCACAAACCCCCAGTTTAACTCGAAACCACGGCTCCTTGCCTCAGTACCACGGGAGCATCAGTCCTTGGGAAGCTTTTTCCTCCTTTCTGGAGAAGGGATGGAGAGATTTCAGCAGCAGCTTTCAGAGTCAGCATCTTCCCATCATCAAAATGTAAATGGCATCGCTTTTCAGGTAATCCCGGCCTCAAAATCACCTCCTTGGGACACAAACAGCCACAAAAGGCGGTGTTTCACGCCTACCAGGTACTTTTAAATTGCCTTTTCCCTACCTGATGCAATTAACTCCTAAAATGCCGGCACACCCCTGAGCCCTCCCTCTGTCCTCGCCACAGCATTAGGCGAGGCTGGATTTAACACAAACCCATTTATCCCCTCCAGAACCTCCAGCGGGGGAAGATGCAGGATGGCGAGATAAGGCTTCCTCCCCCATGGGATACCACCGGTGGGATGGACGGAGGCGACAAAGAAACCCAAACCCCCACATTAAAACCAGCAGTTTTAACCATTCAAACCAGGGCGGCTTTACAAAGGCAAGCTCCTTATTTCCCTCATCATCCTCACCTCGCAATTTAAAAATTTCTCACCATTTCTCACCATTCAAAAGGCTGAAATTAAAACCTCCTTCCCACCACCAGGCTTAAAAGCTCGGGGTCGGCTCCTACCTCAAGTCACTACAGTGGGGAGCCCCATTCCTGACTTTTTTTAACCTGCTCCCCCTCCCCCCTGCATCCCACCTCTATTTATTTCCAGGTTTTTCAGGCATTTTCATACATCTATAACCAGCGCTGGCAGCAGCCAGACCCTGAGGCTGCTTTCAGTGGAGGCACTTCATAGCACAACCATAAAACAAAGCATTTCTACCAGCACAAAACCACTTTTAGGATTAAATTTGTCTTACACACCCCGGTTACCCCCACTGCATGCCCTGGGGATACCAGCCCCACAAGCCAAAAATTGCTTGCCACCACCAAGAAGCAGCAAATAACTTCTAACAGCGCTGCAGATTCATAGTAAATACAAATTCGTTAAGAAAAAAGGGAGAAAAACAACATTTACAGGCTTGGAAGGAAAAGGAATTAGCGGAGTTAGTAGAAAAAAAAAAACAAACAGCCTTTTTTTTGTAATTTTCCTCAAATTCCCCTCCCATGCAACCACCGGGTTGCACAGAAAAAGTTCGGCGCGTGCTGAACTCCTCTAATTAAGTTAAAAGGTGTTCGATACCAGCAAAATAATTACAGCATTTAAATCCTGATGAAAAGCAAGCGGCTACATCCAATTTCCAGGCAACACAAAGCTCAAGTTCTACCAACGCTTCTACGTCGCTTCTCCTCTGCAGCGACGGGGGAAAGCAGAGGGAGGCGAGGAACCTGAAAGCATCCCCAATTTTTTAAAATAATACTACTAGAAATATCTAAGCTGACTTACAATGGTTACTACCGGCCACCGGCCGCGCAGGGCTTCACTTTTGGCAGAGAAATGAACAGCTGGACACGCAGAGACTTTGAGGCTTCATCTGACCTGAGCGATGGCTCTGGGTAATTAGGTCTGTGTGCTAAAAAAAATGGGGGAAAAAACAACCCAGACAGAGCAGGAAAGGCAATGCCCCTCCCTCTAGGGCAGGGACAAGTTGGGGGGAAGCACTCGCTCCCCCGGGCTGAGCCCACCGGTTCCCATCTGCGCCCGAATCTCCTCGCCCGCCGTATTTCAGGGGAAAACCAGGGGGGTTTCTACCCCTCCTGCCCCATCGCCATCCCGCTTCACCCGCAGGATTTTCCTTCCATGGGCGAGCAAATTCCTAAATTGACCTTATCAAGGCATCACCCAGCCTGCAAGGCAAATCTCCCCTCTCCCCTGGCACTGCAGGGCACCTTTGCCTCCTAAAATGCCTGGAAAATAAAGATTTCGCCCCGTTTCGGAGGGCAGGCTGGGCTCGCAGAAGTCTACCTGCTGGCAGGAGAAGGCTAACGGCACCGGTGGGAGGAGATGGGGAGCTCCCGATGAGGCTGGTGGCACCGGGCGAGGTGCTGGGACGCAGTGGGATGCCACCCGCATCACCCAGCGTGGAGATGTGTCACCTTCGTGGGCGCCGGTATCCCCTTCTCCCCAAAACAGGAATCAGGCAGGAGCAGTCCCGTCCCCTGCACCCCCAGCAGAAGAGGTTCGTGAAAGATGACCCCTAAAAGCTTCACACTGAGCTAAAACCACTGAATTTTATCACACTTTTAAACTTTTTTTTTACTTTTACTTTACTTTTTTCACCTTGAGGCACCCTAGCGAGATCACCGGATAGTTCAGACACGCGCCTACCACCAAACGCTTCCAGAATTCCCCATCTTAAAGTCCGCCTTCACAAAATGCCCCGTCCTTCCCCTCAACTCGCACCAAATTTAATAAGAAGATGCTTCCCCATCATCGGCCGGTCCCCAATTTCTGATTTCACAGGGCAGAAAGGGCACCTCGCCCCACACGCCCCGAAAAAGCGCCGTACATAAAACGCTGCAACGCCCCAGCCCAGCTTAAAGTGGCTGCTTTAATATAAAATCCTTAACGTATTTATTTCTTACGTGATTATAGATGAAGTTTAATCTTCTATTACAAAACCTGCCCGTCAGGTTAAGTCGGCGGCAGGAGGCATCTTGGGAGCCGCTGTCAATTCAATCAAAGAAAATAAACCCAAGCTCCCCCGTTATCACCGACTCCTGGCGAACGGAGTGCTTTAAATCAAATTATTTCAGTGAGATTAAACCCGGTTTTAAGGCGGCGAGAAGAAATGAGAGCTAACGAGCGAAAACCTGCCCCCGGTTGCTGTGGCAATGCTTAAACACAAGGTGATCCCGGGCAGGGAAATTATGTCAGGAACGGATAAAATTCAACCCCCTTCAGCTTCTTTTCTACCAGGAATTGGCAATAAAAGTGCAAGTTGGGAATGAGCAGCACAAGAAAACTCCAAGCGCTACGCTCCGGAGTGGGGTGGGTTTTTTTTCCGTTAGGTATCGATGCTACGGAAGGCTGTAAACGTTAAAAATAATTGTTTTCTGCTAAAAAAGGCGACACTTTTTCTTTCTGGCTGCAAAACCTCCGCTGATGCATTTCAAATAGAGAGGCGATAATAGAAGTACAACGTGGGAACGGTAAAACCTTTGAGGAATCCGCGTTTGGGCCTGAAAATGGTCTTTAAGGTCCGGCATCGCTCAGGCTCCAGTTCCTTCCCCAGCCCCAAACCTCATCGATATTTGGGGTGAAATTCTGACTCCTGACCAACCTTTCTCTCGAATTTTAAGTCCCGCTCCGCGTCCCTGTGCTCTTGGGGAGACGCTCTGGGGGGACGGCAGCTTCTGGGATGGATCCCGAAAGGCTGAGGCTCGCTGGAGAGGGGCTGCTACAGGGATGGAACGTTTTTATACAAGTTTACAAAAAAAAAAACTTAAAAATATGGAGAAATTAGAAAAAAAAAGGGAAGAAATTAAATCTTTTTCAGCACGTGTCCTACCAAACCGGCAAAAAAAGAGACGCACTTTGACTTTCTCAAGAGTTTTTCTCAATGAATCCTACCAGGAAAAGAAGGAAAAAGGAAAACAAAGTGTAGCCCGGGATGCTGTAAAATGGGAACGGCATCACTGCTGCTGCCAGCCCTGCCCGCGGGGCTACGCGGCTGCACGGACGCGGGTCTTGAACCCCCAGCGATGATCCAGGCCTTGGCTCGGCTCATTAATAAATCTAAATAATCACCTAAATGATCAAACGCGGCTAGTCCATTAATTGGGACAAAGGTCAAATAGATATCAATTACAGGTCGAAACAATAATTTTTCTTTACGTTTCTACGACTAGTAAAAATAGGCGCTTATAAATCCTTTCGCCGTCTCCGTCTAAATATACACACACACAAATTATATTTAGAATTACGTCACCAGGTCTCTGACCCAGGACGTCGACGGAAGGCTGTCACCTGCCCACTCTGAGCCATTGCAAGGAAAATACTCAATTGCAGAGGGAAACTGAGAAGTAATTAAGACACGAGAACTGCCTGAAAGCCTTTTCCCTTTCAAAAACCAGGGATTCCTCCACCTCTTTCCCATGGGATCGCCTAACTGTAGTATTTAGGAGAGCTGAGTTTATATATTAGCCGCTCTTGCATATTAAGTAAGGAGTGTGTAATTATCCATGCACGCGTCCGGGTGACTTAAAGGTACGTGGAATGACTCGGAACTCAAAATATCTTGCCTGGGTAGCCTCCAGCTGCTGAATTTCCTCATTTTTGAGAAACTCAGCGGCTGGAGCACACCCTTCCAGGGAGGCATCCCGAGGCCGTGACTTTCCCTGTCCCGTTGGCACACATGAGTCCATCCTTACTCGCTCCAATGCAGAGGAACGTCACTGATCCACAGACCTAAAATACCAAAAAAAAAAAGGAAAAAAGTCTTCCCAGCACGCTCACACACAGACAGCGCCTGGAAAAATCCACGCTTTTCCGATTTATAGGCATCTGGATTGGCAGAAACCACAGGGATCTCAACTGCTCAAAGCCAAAACGTGGACCTGTATTTTTTTTCCTCCTCCCTTTTTTAATTTCCCCCGAAGCTAAACACCGCGGATCTACCCTGCCCGTGACACACGGCACCTTTCTGGACCACAGGCAGATGGAAGAGGAGCGGTGAGTGGAAGCTGCGCCAGAATCCAGGGTGGAAGGCCAAGCCAAGAGGTCCTCCTCCCTCAAAACCCACCAAGGGTAAGACGACCCAAAGTTGGGTACCAAAAACCAGGGAGAAGACAAATTCTCCAAGAGCAAAGCTACAAACCTCAGGTTTCGTTTTTAAGAGAAGTGGGCGATGGCACCGAAAACGGACTGTGGATGGAGAAGGAAAAAGGCAAGAGAAGAAGGGAAGAGGCAACGCTGCACGGCGTCCACGTCTCCTTCCTGGAGATCCCCAACCTGGAGATAAACAATCTCATTTAATTCGGTTCCACCGCAAGCAAACAGCCTCAGAAAGTTCAGGCCCAGCTGGGAACTGTTACTAAATGACGTCAAAAATAATAAATCCAAGTGAGAAATTTGTCTGACAACTTACTGGCCGGCCAGACGAGCAGGTGAAGGTCTTGTCTCATGACCGAGAGAAATTTGGATGAATAAAGAGAATTTTCTTGAAATAAACTGACTTTTCAGAGACATTAAGGCTTAAGCACCCTCAGGTACGCTCGGGCAGCGAGAAGCAAGTTTTTCCCCTGAACTAGTCTCGATTTTGCAGCCCGTGGGACCATCATTAGTCTCCTTAATAAAGGGGAGGAGCGTTTAGAGGGAAACGCAGGTGTAAAACCGAGCCTTTCCCTTCCACGAGCATCTCCCCGATGGATTGGAACAACATCCTCAAGGACCCGAATTTGGGTATTTAACCACAGTAGGTATGCCAGGAGCTTCTGCCTTGGGCCAAGGGCAGCGGCGTTACTGATTGTTTTCCCTAGAGGAAAGCAGAAAACAGAATCCAGATGCTTACGAGAAGCAAACTATACTCCAATCCCAAAGTGGCACGAACGGTGGACGGCCCACGAGTCTCCACAGCTGCAACGCACGTGAAAAAAACCCACGGTGTAATAGCCACAACCAAAACCCTGAAGTTTTAGACTCTTTGAATCCATATCGAGCCACAGTAACAAAATCACTGGGGTTCTCAAAGGCACCGGCCCTAAACCCTGAGCCCCGTCAACCACCCGTGAGCGCCACCAAGCTCCACCAGCGTCACCGGCCTGTGGAGACGCGGGATGGCAGGAAGACCGTCTTCCCCTAAAATGGAGCTAAAAATCAAGCTGGGGAGGTCTACCTGCAGCAGAGCGCAGAAGCAGCAGCGGATAAATATGAGACATATTTATATTTCACGCCACAGGATGAGCAAGGGAAGCTGCTGCAGCACCTTGGGTTTCCATCACAACACGCAGACACCAGCTGAAGAGCTCCTCGGGACCCTCAACCTGATCCATCTCACCCCGTGCCATGACCCCACCACCGTGTCACTTGTTTGAGAAGGTTCTCCACCCTCGGAACACAGCGGCCAGGAATGATCTCGGTGTCTTCTCGAAGGAAGCGCTCGTTCATGGCAGGTTTGGCTGCATCGGCCGCACCACTACAGCTCTAGCAACGGCACGAAGAGATGAAGTTTCTTCTGCTCGCAGCCTACGACACAAACATCCATCAAGTAGGCCCAGGTCGGCGTCGGGCAGCTCCACGGAGAAGCTGAAGACCTCGCGTGGAGCTTGGTGGTGACTCCAAGCTCAGGGACTCGGGCTGGCCCCAATTTGAGCACCCAAAGAGGTGAGGCGAGATGGTTTTGCTGGACGCTGAAGTTCTCAAGAACCTGAGCTCTGGCTGCAGAGTGGGACGCGGAGAGCGACCGACCGACCAGGTGGAAGCTGGATGGGGTTTCTTTGCTAATATAAAAATTCTGGTGAAGGCCATCAGCACGTACTCACGTCGCCTGTAGTCCAGCTCCTCAGCTCGATATCCCACCTCCTACGGCCAGCGCGGAGCTCCACCTCAGCAACAACGTTCAAGGTCAGATCGAACGGGGCTTCGAGCAGCCTCATCTAGTGGAAGCCATCCCTGCCCACGGGCTGGATTGGATGATCTTTAAAGGTCCTTTCCAACCCAAACCGTCCTGTGAATAATTCCCATGAAAATTAAGGCTGAGCCTGACCATTCGCCGGGCTCTGTTTGCGTTACCAGGCCGCGGCCAGCGTCCTCCAAGCCCCCGCGTCTCACAGCAGCACGACACCAACGCTACGAGCTACAAAAGCAACGCCTCCAAAAAGCCAACCACGCACACCCCCTCTTCGTCACCCCCCCCCAGCGGGTGCAGGACCGAGGGAAGCCACCGTCTCCGGCAGCACCAAACGTCCCACAGCCATCACGGGTTGCTTTCCACCGCGCTCTCCATCGCGGCAGCCAACGGCACTTTGGAAACACCAAACCGGTTCCTGGGACACACCATACGAGACATTTCTAATATCGCAACATTTGAGAGCGGGGAAGGAGATGATGAAGCAGGAGGTACCCCCGCCTCTGAAGAAAACCATCACCGAGCGACGGCAAATAACCCTTTTCTCAAGCTAAAAGCACACGCGCTGAGAAGAGCACATCCGAAATACGACACGCCATCAACGAGGGGGCGAAGGCGACTCAGGCGGACGGCGAAAGGCCAGGCTTTGCGGCAGGCATGGGGAAACACGGCTCCTAAAAGCATCCGAACGCCTCCCCACAGCTTCCAGAGACCCAACCAGGAATACGCGCCCCAAGAAAACCCCTGAAGTCAGACCAAAAAATTAGCATTTCTTTTTAAAAGCTGTTAAAAGAAACCGCTCTGGCTTCTTTCAAGTGCCCGGGTTTGCGACGCTCCAGATCTTTTTAGACGGGATATAACCCGTACGCGTTTAACCGTCACGCTGGCTGGAATGCTTGGTTTGACACCAAACGCCACCCCAGTCCCCAGGGACAGGACCCCCTGGCACTCTAAACTAAAAAGGTGAAATGCCTAAATGAGGCTAAAACTTTCTGGACGGACAGAAGAGTCGTTTGAACCGGAGAGTGGCTCGGGATGGGACCGTCGCTCCCCGCCGAGGTTAAGCTGAGGTAAATCAGGTGCAGGGCTGGCTCCAGGCTCTCCCGTCCCGGGGAGAAAGGCAGGAGCCACGTCTAGCAAAACACAACCTGGATTCAAAACTAAATCCTCCGTCTCTCCCTAATTTTAGACAGCCGGGCCGCAGGCACCCTTTCAGCTGAAACAGATCCTCAGGTGGGCACAGGCGGAACTCTGTCGCCTTCGCTCAAAAAAGGTTTGCTCTGCCGTCCTGGGTTAAAAACGCGCCATTTTTAGCTTTGCCTCCCAAGTCCAAACCGTGGCACAGAGGTGCCACACGCCGGGTGTCTGCCTCCTTCCACCCCAGCCGCACGTCGGGGCTGCCGCACGCGCAAAGTTTTACCAGGCACCCCAATCCTTCGCCAAGGAAGTCTAAAAAATGTAAAAATAGCGTTCAGAACCAACGAGGAGGAGGAAGGAGGAGGGGGGGAGAAGGAAAGAAACCCCACGGCCACCAGCAGGAACTGAAGGGTTGGCAGAGAACAAGGAATAAAGCTGGAATAAAGCAATGTCCGGGGGTGTCGGTGAAAATCCCCAGCGCAGAGGAGAACCGGAGTTCACCGGCCATTAAGGCTGCTTCCCCCCCCACCTCCTTTTTTGCCTGGCTCCTTCCTCCTGTCAGAAAATGGGGTCAGGGCAGGGGCCGGCCGAGGGGATTGAAGGGGCGAAATACAACCGGGACTCGGTACCTCCTCCGCACACCGGGGGGAAAATAATAATAAAAAAGGTGCGGAAAAATGTCGTCCCCCCCCCACGCTTTCCCCGAGGGAGGCCGGACGGTGAGTGCGGACGTGTCCTGGCCTCCCTCCCTCCCTCCCTCCGCGGGGCACCCGGGGGAGGGCAGAGGCAGCCCCCCGGCACCCTCGCCACCCCTCGCCGCTCCGTTCTCCAGCCACCCCCC
>VXBO01012333.1:71003-91225 GCA_013400135.1 Rhinoptilus africanus
GGGATCGCATCAGGATCATCCCCGGGGTCACCGAGGCCACAACAGGCAGCGGGATCTCGGCTGCATCACCCCCGGGATCACCGGGATCACACCCACATCACCCCCAGGATCACCGGCATCGCACCCGCATCACCCCCGGGATCACCGGCATCGCACCGGGATCGCACCCGCATCACCCCCGGGATCACCGGGATCGCATCAGGATCATCCCCGGGGTCACCGAGGCCACAACAGGCAGCGGGATCTCGGCTGCATCACCCCCGGGATCACCGGGATCACACCCACATCACCCCCAGGATCACCGGCATCGCACCCGCATCACCCCCGGGATCACCGGCATCGCACCGGGATCGCACCCGCATCACCCCCGGGTTCACGGGGATCGCATCAGGATCATCCCCGGGGTCACCGAGGCCACAACAGGCAGCGGGATCTCATCTGCATCACACCCGGGAGCACCAGGATCGCACCGGGATCTCACACGCATCACCCCCAGGATCACCAGGATCGCACCAGGATCTCACCCGGATCACCCCCAGGTTCACCGGGATCGCACCGGGATCTCACCCAGATCACACGGGGATCGCACCGGGATCTCACCCCTGGGTTCCCCGGGATTGCACTGGGATCACCCCCGGGGTCACGGGGATCGCACTGGGATCTCACCAGGATCACCAGCACCTCGGATCACCCACAGCACACCAGGAGGACTCCCAGGATGTCAGCACCCTGGGGAACTGGGATCACCAGCATCCCTGAGGATCTCCGGTACCCCAGGGCACCAGCACCCTGGGATCACCAGCGCTCCCAGGATCTCCCCCTGGGATCATCAACATCCCGGGAATCTCCTCTGGGATCACTGGCACTCCCGGATCACCTCCAGGACCACCCTGACCCCTAGACACTGGCACCACGGGACGCCAACACCCCCGGGATCACTGGCACCTTGGGATCATTCCGGGACTCTAGCACCCTGGGATAACTCCAGGATCTCCCCCAGGATGACGGGCACCCCTGGGATGACACACGGATCAGCCCAGGCCTGTGCCCGTCCCCAGCTCCCAGGCCGCATTTCAGAGGAAAAAGCCACAAAATCACTAAAAACTGCTCTTCTCCTTTCACGGGTTGTTTTATTTCACCATCTTCCCAAGCCCCAGGGAGCTCCTCCAGGGAGACGGTGCCGGAGCACCCCAGGAGCCTGCTTTCGGGGTGCAGTAGGACCTTCCCGCTCACACGGGAGCCATAAAACTATGTTTGCAGTACCCAAAATTGAGAATTCTCGCCTTTTTTTTCCAGATTTGGGCTGGCGGGGACTCACAGGGATGGGGTGGGTGGCACCGAGCAGCACCCACGCGGAAGCACGAGGGGGAAGGGAAGGAGGGGTGGACGGCGGAGAAGGTCGAAGGAAGGCAGAGCTCAGCTCGTGTGGAAGCATTTTCCTGGGAAATTCAGCTTTATAACCCTTTGGAAATGGATAATTCCAAAGAAAAGGTAGTTTCTCGGCTGTTCGCAGCATTTCTGGGGCGCGGGTGCCGTTACAATAACAGGGGTGAGCTACAACCAATTAAACCAAACCCAACAGTTTGCACTAATTAATTTTCCCAGCGTTCCGTATAAACGGAGGTGGCACGTGGAAAACCTCCCACCTGGGATGCTGTAATTCAGGGATGCTCCCACCCTGGTTGGTGCCAGGTTTGGCAGCGGGGGCTGTCCATTCCCCATCCCGTCACTCAGCCAAGTGCCGGTGGCTTTTCCAGTAACCCCAGTGACGTGCCAGCGGGTTTTCCAGTAACCCCAGTGATTCACCAGGCTTTGGCCAGGACGTTCCCGATGGCCACAGAGCACGGGATGCTGCGTTTTGGGGCTTTCCGCGTTATTCTTCCAGCTCCCTAAATAATTCCGAAGCTCTTGGCGCAGGCTGGACTCTGCGCTCCGCAGCACCCGCCGCCTGGAGCCACGGAGGACAAGCGCCCAGGGCCACCCAAAAGGCGTAGGAGACCCAAAAATCCTGGCTGATGCTTTTATTCTTTGCGGAGACAAGAAGAAGAATCCCCAAGGAGGAGCCGGACCCTAAAGAGCTCCTTTAAGCCAAGGCTGCGGCTTGAGCGGCACGTATATACATACGTATAGATGGCCTCACGTCCGCGTGCGGCTCCTCGGAGCCCCGGCTGCCGTCCAGGTGGAGAGGAGCGATGGAGGAGCCAACGCTGCCGGCAGGTTGGGTTTGAGGATCTGCCTGCGGTCACCGGAGCTGCCCGAGGGGACACGTGCTGCTGTCATTGCCCAGGAGAACGGATCCACGTGCCCTGACATCACGGCAGCCAGCGGCAGGGGCAGCCCACGCGTGAGACTTGCCCTGGGCAAGCTGGGAGGGAGCCCCGGGAACTCATGGAATGGTTCGGGTTGGAAGGGACCGTAAAGATCATCTAGTTCCAACCCCCTGCCCTGGGCAGGGACACCTCCCACCAGGTGAGGTTGCTCAAAGCTTCATCCAGCCTGGCCTTGAACACGTGCTTGGGAAATCGCAGGAACCTGTCCTGGGAAGACGGATGTGGTGGTGAACCATTTGCAGCCGGAGGAGAAGACGGGACTCCCTTGGCTTGGGTATTGGGTATAGAAACTTCCCTGGCATGTGCAAAGCTGGAATCAGCTTCCCACCTCCACCTGGTGCTGGAGGAGGAGGAATTCCAGCAGGCCTTCAGCTCAGCTGAGGGAGACAACAGCAGCCTGAAATCCTCCGGAGCTTTCCAGTTGCTGGGCACCGTGATATCCCTCCTGGATCTGAATCGCTTCCCCGGAAAGCAGTGGGCAAACACTGCCCTGTTCCTGCTGCGCTGGGGCGGGGAGGCTGCCGTAAATCTCAGGTGATGGGAACGCTGCTCCGCTGCCGGCGCCTCTCCAGCCTTTTCCTCTCACCAGGAGGGCAAACGCCCTGGAGTTGCTTCGATCCAAGGGAGGACTCACTCCCACCCAAAGCTGGCTCCTCGGGATCCACCTCCAGAGCATCAAATTAGCAAAGATGTGACTTGATGCTCCCTTGAGAACAAGCCCAGGGGGCCGTTGCCTCCGGCAGCGGGGAGGAGGGAAGCAGAAGCAGCCCGTGGTTGTCCACAACACCCCTCTCCTGTTGGGACGCTGCGTTTCCCAGAGACATCCAGAAAAACACGCGTTGCTGTTTGAATTCTGGAGGACAAACCTGACGAGGAAGGACGGAGGGAACTGGGGTTGTTCAGCCTGGAGAAGAGGAGGCTGAGGGGAGCCCTCATCCCCCTCTACAACTCCCTGAAAGGAGGGGGCAGAGAGATGGGGGCTGAGCTCTTCTCCCTGGGGACAAGGGATAGGACAAGAGGAAACGGGTTCAAGTTATGCCAGGGCAGGTTTAGATTGGATATCAGGAAACATTTTTTCACGGAAAGGGTTATTAACCATTGGCACAGGCTGCCCAGGGAGGGGGTGGATTCCCCACCCCTGGAGGTGTTTAAGAAAAGGGTAGATGTGGTGCTGAGGGACATGGTGTAGAAGGGGTTTTTGTCAGGGGGGGTTAATGGTTGGACTTGATGATCTTAAAGGTCCCTTCCAACCTCCCTGATTCCATGATTCTATGAATTCCCTGGCTTGCTTCCCATCTAAACGGCGGCTCTGATTCCCAACAAGTCTCAGTCTAGCCGCACAAAAGTTAGATGGTTGGGGTTGAGCACTTTCTGAGGCGACATTGCTTGTGTTGAATGCCGGGTTCCAGGCCGAGCCCGGATCCGCTACGTGACATGCAGGAACGACAGGGGTTTATTCTTCCCAGCAGCTGTGACGAGCCCGGGTTTCTTGCATATTTGCTCGAGGGACGACACGGTTCTGGTGTACGTGTGCTGGCAACAGAGAACAAAAAGCGTTTTTAACATAAGCTCAGTTTTCAGAGCAGAATTCTCACCAATAAAGCTTTTTCCTGAAGAAAAAATAAAAAAAAACCAAACCCAAACACCTTCCCAAACCTTCCCAAGCGGTGCTGGAAAAAGCTGCCCAGATAAGCCCCATCGCACCCGGTGGCAGATCCCAGCAGGCTCAAAGGAGGGCACGACAAGCCCTGGGAAATTCTCCTCCCAAGCGCTGAAGGGCTGGTTTGGAGATACTTTTCCATAAAAATGTTAAATGATACAGTTGTGCAGCCCCGTTACTCTCATAAACGCCCGATCTTTGTGAAGTCCTGCCACGCTCAGGGCCTCGGTGGGACCTTGCCGGGAAGGCACTAGCAGTGAGAAGGGCTGAGGTTGGTTTTTAGCAGACGACCAGCTGAGATTACCTTCTGATCAGCCTTCATTTTGGCTTTGTAGGACGAGACCCAAGCCGGGCAGGCCGGCAGCTTTGTCTCCTGCATCCGCTCAAACGTCTCCTGCTCGTCTTCCTCCTGCCAGCAGAAAGACAGACCCCATTCCGCGTGAAAAAACCACACGTCTGGAGACACAGAGGTCAACCGATGCCGTTTGCCGCACTGAACGCGGATCTAACCATCTCTCCAAAGCCTCGGAAGTGGGAGTTCCTCCCTTCCCATGCCGTAGGTGAGCAGATTTGGGCAGGATTTGGGGCCAAATCTATCTGCAAGTGTAAAGCCCCCAAAGGGAGCTCCCTCAGCTGTCTCCTCATGGCCAGGCTCTGCCCGTAACTACCCACAGGAGACTCTTCCTTCCACTGCAAGATAATGTCACGGCTTGGAGGAGGTCTGAGCTTCAGCATCACCTTCCCAGGGCCCACCTAGCTGATATCCATGCCCACACTTCTCCAGGAAACCACCTGGAAGGTGTGAGTGCACTGGAGAGGAGCATGTGTTGAACGGAAGTTCAATTTTTTAAGTAATCAGCGTGGGTATGATGTTTTCATGCCAGATTTGAGGCTGGCTCTAGGAGATTCTTAGGTCACCTCCTGGTGGGGTTCCTGAACAGCCTGGAGAAGGTGAGGGTGAAATTCTGGTGTGATAAAAGGCAAGTGGCCAAACCGAACCAAGCCAAGAGTAAAAGATGCACAGCCTGGATGAATGGGTGAGAACGGTAAATGAAGAGCCAGCTTGGAAAATGGTTCTAAGCAGGAAACAAACCTCCAAAGAAAAATGAGGTGGTTCCCTCACAGACCCAGTATGGGCCAAGGCACGGCCAGTGACGCTGACTGGGAAGCTGCAGTGAACTGCCCAGTAAGAGGAACAGGAGAAGAATCCTATGAGGACAGGCTGGGAGAGCTGGGGGGGGTCAGCCTGGAGAAGAGAAGGCNGAACAAGCGCTGAGCAGTATTACCAGGAACACTGTTTATCCTCCGCCTGAATATTTCTGCCTGTAACATCAACAACTTGACACAGCTGCAGAGCATTGCTAAAAGCCACGCTTCCTTCGTCTTCGGGCTTAGAGTTGATGCGGTGACAAGAAATCCCAGGCTGGAAACCATTAAGGGATTTTCTATGAATATATTGAGTAACTTGGGTGGGTAAAAGTGACCACTAGTGATGGGTTTCCTCTTTTTCCCCAAAGAGTGACCTCCTGGGCTCCTGCAGGTTTCCCTGTTGACCTGGTTGGGTGCATCGCTTTATCCAAAGGGGTTTGGGTTGGGATGGGTTTTTTTGCTCTTTCCCATACAGGTTTGTATCTGTAGCTGAAATTTTCCGCAGCCTGGTAGATCACAACAGTCTGTGTCAAAGTAAACTCACCACATAGGTTTTTTCTCACATCATGTTTGTTTGTTCATATTCTCCAGGGAACTAATTCGGCAGGATGGGAAGAACCTGTCTCTGATCAGCTTTAAAACCCTTTTTATGCCTTTTCTCAATGGGAGGAAAGGAAATGCTTCACTGAGATTTACAGTCAAAATAATCCCACCTGGAGACAAAAGAGTTCTTTTTCTGTTTTCCTCCTAAAAAGCCAAAGCCATCTCGTTCCCCGCTACACGGTGCCTAGAAATGGGGTTGGGCATTCAGGAACGGGGTTGCACAGCCCATACCCTGCTTATTCTCTTTCCCAAACACCTGCAGATTCCCCCTGCTCCTGGCGGGGACGAGCTCCTGGGAGAGGCGGACCTAGGCCCTGTCCCCACAAGCTGTTCTCTGCCACCCGCCGAGGCTGAGCGGCGATACTGGAGATGCGTCACACCTACAAAGGAAGGGCTGATTCCCTCTTGCAGCCAGGGTGGGATTTCCCTCCTTGCCGTGCATCGCGTCGTGGCGTCAGACAGAGCGCAAGCCCTGCCACCACGTTCCTATCAAACAGCGTGAAGGGTTTTGAGTGTTAACCTTTACAAAAACTGGGATGACTTCAGAGGAGAATAATGCAAAGAGGTCTGGTAAATCACAGAATGGTTTGGGTGGGAAGGGACCTTAAAGCCCCCCCAGTGCCCCCCCCGCCCTGGGCAGGGACACCTCCCACCAGCCCAGGCTGCTCCAAGCCCCGTCCAACCTGGCCTTGAACCCCTCCAGGGATGGGGCAGCCACAGCTTCTCTGGGCAACCTGGGACAGGGGCTCACCCCCCTCAGTGTAAAAGATTTCTTCCTTCTATCTTATCTAAATCTCCCCTCTTTCAGGTTAAAACCCTCCCCCCTCATCCCACGGCTCCCCTCCCTGCTCCAGAGTCCCTCCCCAGCTTTCCTGGAGCCCCCTGAGGGACTGGAAGGGGCTCCAAGATCTCCCCGCAGCCTTCTCTTCTCCAGGCTGAACCCCCCCAGCTCTCTCAGCCTGGCCCCACAGCAGAGGTAGATGAGGACACTTATGAGAAATGAGAAGCTTAAGAGAAATGTGCTTTGTCAGGAATGACAAAAGCCCAGGGTTACCCCAGAGCGGTGGTTTCTAAACAGAGGGCTGGCTGGGTACCAGTTGCCACAACACAAACACAAGAGCTGCAGGAGTTACAGACCAGACGGACTGGAAACGAGCCTCTTCCCTGATTACTGATACTAAGCAGATGACGGGGTTCTTCAATCACTCTGTCCCATTTTAGCCTTTCAGCGGTAAAGCTACTGTGAAAGCAAGACGTATGTCCGGGTAGTTGCTCTCTGCATCACAGCAGATAGCATTCCAATGCCAGCCGCTCCGCGTAGAGAAAGGGGCAGAGTGGCCGTGCCCTCCTCCTCCCACGGGCTTGGCTGTGCCCTCATTCCCGCGCCACGTGCGGTTATCAAGGAGAATAAGCAGAACTGCCAGGACAACTCACCAGGCACATGACTCTGTTGACGGGAATCGTTCCAGGTCTGATGTCGCCACCGGGCTTCAGAGCTTCCTGCACATCCTTGGGGATAAGGAAGGGCTCGCTGTAGCAGATCTCAAACTCTGCAAAGTGTTGGGGGTGGACAAACAGGGCTGTAATGACCAAGGGGACAGGGGTGGGCTGCTTCCTGCTCCCTACCCTTGGATCAGATGGGATCTCAGTGCTCTTAAACGCTCAGACGGGACCTCAAAACTTCACACTCCGGAGATCCGAACTATTGGAAAAGTTAGTTAAAAAGGACAGGGCACCTCTAGCTGTGCTGGGGCAAGCTGCTGCCTGGCCTTGCTGCCTGGCAGGTGGCCTGGACGCGGTGGCTGGCCTTGGGGACAGTCCCCCTGGGCTTGTGGAGCCCAAGATTTTCTATCATCTACCTGGATTTTTGCAAAGCTTTTGACCCTGTTTCCCACAGCATCCTCCTGGAGAAACTGGCTGCTCATGGCCTGGAGAGGGGTACTCTTCGCTGGGTAAAGAACGGGCTGGATGGCCGTGCCCAGAGAGTGGAGGGGAATGGAGTTAAATCCAGTCGGTGTCCGGTCACAAGGGGTGTCCCCCAGGGATCGGTGCTGGGGCTGGTTCTCTTTAATATCTTTATCAATGATCTGGACGAGGGGATTGAATGCACCCTCAGTAAGTTCCCAGATGACACTGAACTGGGTGGGCGTGTGGATCTGCTGGAGGGGGGGTTGGCTCTGCAGAGGGATCTGGACAGGCTGGATCCATGGGATGAGGCCAATGGCATGAGGTTCAACAAGGGCAAGTGCCGGGTCCTGCCCTTGGGTCACACCAACCCCAAGCAGCGCTACAGGCTCGGGGCAGTGGCTCGAAAGCTGCCCGGCAGAAAGGGCCCTGGGGGTGTTGGTGGGCAGGGGGCTGGATATGAGCCAGCAGTGTGCCCAGGGGGGCAAGAAGGCCAACAGCATCCTGGCCTGGATCAGGAATAGTGTGGTGAGCCGGACTAGGGAAGGGATCA
Organism: Rhinoptilus africanus; assembly: GCA_013400135.1. Taxonomy (NCBI): domain Eukaryota; kingdom Metazoa; phylum Chordata; class Aves; order Charadriiformes; family Glareolidae; genus Rhinoptilus; species Rhinoptilus africanus. The sequence goes on from VXBO01012333.1 coordinate 79,204, forward strand.
TCCCCCTGGACTGGGCACTGGTGAGGCCCCACCTCAAGTGCTGCATTCACTTTTGGGCCCCTCACTACAGGAAGGACATTGAGGTGTTGGAGCGTGTCCAGAGGAGGGCTACGGAGCTGGTGAGGGGTCTGGAGGACAAACCTTACGAGGAAGGACTGAGGGAACTGGGGTTGTTCAGCCTGGAGAAGAGGAGGCTGAGGGGAGCCCTCATCCCCCTCTACAACTCCCTGAAAGGAGGGGGCAGAGAGATGGGGGCTGAGCTCTTCTCCCTGGGGACAAGGGATAGGACAAGAGGAAACGGGTTCAAGTTATGTCAGGGCAGGTTTAGATTGGATATCAGGAAACATTTTTTCACTGAAAGGGTTATTAAACATTGGAATAGGCTGCCCAGGGAGGTGGTGGATTCACCATCCCTGGAGGTGTTTAAGAAAAGGGTAGATGAGGTGCTTAGGGACATGGTTTAGAAGTGGTTTTTGTCAGGGCAGGTTAATGGTTGGACTTGATGATCTTAAAGGTCCCTTCCAACCTCCCCGATTCCATGATTCCATGATTCTAAGAGGTGGCTGGCCGCGAGGTGGCACTGCTCCTGCATCCCGGAGACATGGAGCCATCCAGCTTGGAGCTGGCCATTGTGAGCCGTCAGCACATTTTGGGGGTCAGCTTTCAATTCCAAATGCTAAAGCAGCACAGCCGCTTTCCATCCCGTAATAGCCGGTGATAACGCACAGCAGGTGCTGCCGCGCGGCAGGAATTCTGTCCTTATTAATCCTGGGCGTTTGCCACACACCTGCCGCAGAGCGGCTGTGCTCCGTTCCGTGTCTCTCCCACATTTCCCCATGGAGCGGGAGAGCCCCCCCAACGAAGGCAGCGCCGTCGCTGCTTTCTGTCGTGGGAGTGGTGAAGGACAAAGGAGGTGAAAGGCAGAGCCCTGCTCTCGCTCGGCGCGGCCGACGTGATGCAACCCCACTCACTCTTCACCCTGGTTTTAGCTCCGAGTTGACCTTTTCTCTCCGGGCTGACATAAAGAGTGGACGAGCCCGTGCCTGTACGTTTAAACAAACAGCAAAACACCTGGAGCACCCGAAAAATGCCAAACCTGGGTCCAACGCAAACCACTGGCAAAGTTTCCGCCCAATTACGATTTGGCCCTGTCTGTCCCCTGGATCAAGCCACGCATTTCTTTCAGCGTGGGATGCTCCGATGGATCCAAGTTGTGCTCTGGCACGTTTGTAGAAAATAAAGTGTTGCCACGTGCACAGCATCCAAATGTTTGGGGCTTTGGCACTCGTACACCGACGGTCTTCCATCATACGGGACAAATCCGGAGATACAACAGGACCACACTCCTGTTGCCACGGACCCAAAGTGAGTGTCCTGCAGCGGAGCACACTGCGGATTTGCACGGATCACCCCGAGCAGAGGTTTGACTCATCACCAGGAGGGTGGCGCTGGTGAAGAACACACTAAAATGACCAAGCTCGGCTTCCTGAGGTGTTGGAGCGTGTCCAGAGAAGGGCTACGGAGCTGGTGAGGGGTCTGGAGGAGAAACCTGACGAGGAAGGACGGAGGGAACTGGGGTTGTTCAGCCTGGAGAAGAGGAGGCTGAGGGGAGCCCTCATCCCCCTCTACAACTCCCTGAAAGGAGGGGGCAGAGAGATGGGGGCTGAGCTCTTCTCCCTGGGGACAAGGGATAGGACAAGAGGAAATGGGTTCAAGTTACGCCAGGGCAGGTTTAGATTGGATATCAGGAAACACTTTTTCACGGAAAGGGTTATTAACCATTGGCACAGGCTGCCCAGGGAGGGGGTGGATTCCCCACCCCTGGAGGTGTTTAAGAAAAGGGTAGATGTGGTGCTGAGGGACATGGTGTAGAAGGGGTTTTTGTCAGGGCAGGTTAATGGTTGGACTTGATGATCTTAAAGGTCCCTTCCAACCTCACCGATTCCGTGATTCTATGATTCCTGCCAAGGCGCCCGTGCTGCAACACTGGAACCTGAGTAATGCGGATGGGGGTCCGGAGGAGCCATCTGCAATCCCGAGCCAAAGCCCTGGCCCAGTGCTGATCCTCAGCCACCATCTCTATGAAATGAAATCCAGGGTGAGAACCGGGGCCGTCAGCGAGAGCGTTTATGGTCAGCTTCATGGTGAAAGGCTTTTACCCACAGCATGGCACGCAGCGGCGTGACCAAGGCGCGGTATGTCATTACCCGCGGGAGAGAATCTGCAGCGATTCGGTGTTATGTCAAAAAAAAAAAAAAGCCCAACCAAAAAAAACCTGCATCATCGATAAAAAACAAGTCTGGAAGGCAACAAGAAAAATGGCAACAGAGGATGATAGGGGCTTGGTGTACCGTGTTTGTGAAGTGTTTTGGTTACTGAGCTGCTTTCAAGCCCCCCAGTTTAACTGGAGGCTGTTCAGAAGCTGCCCTGGCAAACCAGTACCTGAGATGAGTTTGTGCCGGCACTGGGCTACCAGACGCTGGCAGTACTGGATTTCTGCCTTCAGGTCCTGCAGTTCAGCATAAGCAGACCTGTACTCTTCCTTCAGGTCCTTCAGCTTCACGATGAGTGAAAACTCCTCCTCGTCAATTATGATCTGTCCTTTGTCATCAACGTACTCTCCTGGAGGGAAAGAAAAGGAAACGGTTTCTTGTGAGGGTGGAGAGGGACGAAGAACAGTCATTATACTCCGAACCACACGGTAGTTACCCAGTTATACTGAGGTTAACCACACCACTGACGTTTCCTTAGACATGCTTTCTACAAATAAACGCAGTGTTGGAGTGGTGTGGGGCAGAAATCACTGCTGAACTCTTGAACTCGCTCAGACAGCAATCCTCCCGGAGCGGGGACACGTGCAGATGAAGAGGAAGGAGCAGATGCCGAGGGGACTGGAACACGTCTCTGATGGAGAAAGGCTGAGGGATTTGGGGCTCTTCAGTCTGGAAAACAAGATGACTGAGGGGGGACCTGATCAACACTTAAAAATACTGACAGGGGGGTGTCAGGAGGATGGGGCCAGGCTCTTCTCAGTGGTGCCCAGGGACAGGACAAGAGGGAACGGGCACAAACTTGACCATGGGAAGTTCCCCCTAAACCTGAGGAGGAACTTCTTTCCCTTGAGGGTGGCAGAGCCCTGGCCCAGGCTGCCCAGGGAGGTGGTGGAGTCTCCGTCTCTGGAGACATCCCAAACCCGCCTGGAGGCGGTCCTGTGCCCCCTGCTCTGGGGGACCCTGCTCTGGCAGGGGGTGGGACTGGGGGATCTCCAGAGGGCTCTGCCAACCCCACCATTCTGTGATTTGGTGACTCTGCAGAAAGACACCCCCAAGGCAGCTGGAGGGTATCGCCTAGAGCTTTCACCAGTCCTGCTGAAAGCTCCCTGGGCGGTCATGGCAAGAGTTTTTCAGACAAAGGGCTGGTCAGCTCTTTGGGGACACTTAAGACAGTGTTACTTCTATATGACAAACATCTCTTGTTCTTGGTTTCCCTCAAATCAGTTTATTCCTGTGCTTTCCAGCACCCACAATAAACCACCAGTTGGTAAATGTCGTCATAAAGCACAAAGGCCCAAGAGAAGCAATGAGTCCATAAAAAGACAGATCCTCACTTCCATACGGATTCAAGGTGATTTGCTCATCATTGAGCCAAAAGAGCTTTGCATCTTACAGGACCAGGCCCTAAGGGAAGAGCAAAGCATGGTTATAAAAGCCTCTCTGGAGGGAAAGAGAGAGAGGACAGTTCAGCAGCATTCACCCTGGGTCTGACTCTCCAGCCCTCATTCGCGAGTCATGGCCTGCTTGCTGATGACCACTTCTCTCTCATTCCCTCTTATTTCATAATCATGGAATTGTCAGGGTTGGAAGGGACCTTAAAGCTCATCCAGTTCCCACCCCCTGCCCTGGGCAGGGACACCTCCCACTAGATCCCGTTGCTCACAGCCCCATCCAGCCTGGCCTTCAAAACTGCCAGGGATGGGGCTCCCACCCCCTCTCTGGGCAACCTGGGCCAGTGTCTCCCCACCCTCCTGGGGAAGAACTTCTTCCTGACGTCCATTCTGAAACCACCCATCTCTAGTTTTAATCCATTCCCCCTCGTCCTACCCTTCCCCGACATCCTAAAAAGTCCCTCCCCAGCTTTCTTGTCGGCCCCCTTCAGATCCTGGTGGGCCACAATAAGGTCTCCTGGGAGCCTTCTTTTCTCCAGCCTCAACAACCCCAACTCTCTCCGTGTGTCTTGGTAGCAGAGGTGCTCCAGCCCTCGCATCCTCCTCCTGGCCCTTCTCTGGACACCTTCCAGCCCGTCCAGATCTTTCCTGTAGCAGGGGCTCCAGAGCTGGAGGCAGTGCTCCAGGGGGGGTCTCAGGAGAGCAGAGCAGAGGGGGAGAATCCCCTCCCTGGCCCTGCTGGCCACGCTGCTCTTGCTGCAGCCCAGGATGGGGTTGGCTTTCTGGGCTGCAAGTGCCCACAGAGGGCTCATGTGGAGCCTCTGGTCCCCCAGCCCCCCCAAGTCCTTTCCTTCAGGGCTGCTCTCCAGCCAGTCCCTGCCCAGCCTAATTGCCTGGCAATAATTAAGGCTGTAGTTTCACAGAACTGAGTTGTTTTGCTGTCCTCCCTGCATGCAAGGAATGCCACTGCTACTTCCTCACCATCCCAGGCAGAGCACTCCAGACCACTCCGCTATTAAAGCCATTTGTTTCAGATTTCTCTCCGTGCCCGGAGGCATTTCTTCTCCGCTCCTCTGCAGAACGGAATAGCACCCACTCCTGGGAGTCCTGCTGCAGGGAGCAGGAAACCTGACACTCTTCCTAGTCTCATCCAGGCATATTCCACCTAAAAACCATCTTGCTGCAGCAAAGCAGGAAGGCGCTTACCCCATTTTTTCCTCTAGTACCTTGCAGGTTGGGATTTTGGCTTTCCTAGACCCTGATCTAGATGAAACCAAGCTGCAGGAGATGCAGTACATCTCCACCACAGTAAGGGCAAGCCTGTGCCCCCCGTCATTTCTGCACTGACTGACCCAGCAAAGCGTGGGGTGTGGAATCAGCCCGACGGCAGTTCACCTCGCTCGCGTAAAGCCCGAGTGGCGCGACTCAACGAGGCTGAAGCGTGGAGGACTCAAGTGGAGGAATCGGGTGGCAAAACGCAAGGCCAGTTGCAGAGCTGGGGCGTAAAGCCTGGCCTGCCCTGGCAAGCAGCAGTGGTGGGCTAGTGGTCTCACCACCAGACTTGCTTTGAAGCCAGCGGCTCCCCTCTTCTGTTGGATTTTCGCTGGCCGGTCTCCACACAGCGACTTACCCTGCTGCCACCGCTCCTGCTTCTGAGCTTCCAGAGTCTTTTGGATGCTCTCTATCTCACGCTTGATGAAGCTGCTCCTCTGCGCCACTGTACGGCTTCTATTCTTCCTGGCGAGGAGGATGCTTTTGTTCTCTTTCAAGATGCGGTTGATCTCATTTCCACCCTCCTCCTTAAAACTGCTCATATGCCACTGGTTTGGATGGCGGGGAGCTGCAACGGGATTCAAGGAAAACACAGACATGGGGAGGTCAGTTTGGTCTGCCCTGCAGCGTGACACAGCTCAGGGGAGTGGCCATAGCTGAGGTCTGGGGATGCTATTTCAATGGGCCCTTTGAGGGGGTACCCCGGTATCGCCTCTGTGCCAACCCTCATACCCACTTTCCCCCAGTCCTACTCCCAGAAGAAAGAGTTATTGACACAGAAACCGCATTCCTCAGGAGATGCCTCAGAATTGAGGCTTCCCTGGAAAGAGGACCTATAATGGTCTGAATTTTCAGAAAAATAATGAATATTGTTCCTCCCTATTGTTAAACAGAGACGTCTTTGCTCTTTCCTCCCTGGATCCCAGCACAGACCAGTCACCTCTGCCAACCAAAGCCCATAGCTGCGGGCATTGGCCGGCTCTACAACGCTGCCACCCATGGCTTTTTGAGTTTTGCCTATTTAGAAAGACTGGCCTCAAAGGGGCATGTGCCAATCCTGGCTTTTCTACGAAATGGCTTTTTCGCAAACGTACCCCCATGAACAGCAGCTCTCACTGCATCACAAACCACACTGGGCCAAAGGAGAGTCCCTCAGGAGAACGTCACACTCCCGCGGAGGCTGCTCTGGGCTGCGTTAAGGTTGTTCTGGGTGAGCGGGGCTGGGTCTGGCAGCAGAAAGTAGCTACAAGTCACCACATTCCTCAGTCGAGACCGGTCAAAGCAAAACTCTGCCTACTGCCTTCCCCTGGTTGACCTCTTAAGGGCATTTTCAAACTCCTCAAAGGCTGCGTGAGGCTGCTTTCCGTGCCAAACTGCTGGCAAAGCGCTGTAAACAACAGCCACTGGGCAAACTGCCACGGCTACGGCTCCGACAGCCAACTACCGAGCTCCGAAGGACTCCGGGTTGTGCCTTACGCAGAAGCAGCAGCCGCCTTCCCTGCCAGCCACAGGACTTCTAGAAGAAACGCTAAAACACGGGCAGAGGACATGGAGGAACACGGCGACATCTTAAGGTTCTTCAGGAGGAAATCCTGGGACGGCTTCACTGCGGTGCTCTCCCTGGGCAGCAGGAATAAGAAAGGACTGGTCACCTACAGCGCAGGCAACGGGGGTGCTCATAAGACTTCGGAGCTGCGGCACTTACAGCTTGAGGGCTCTCAGCCAGAAAGGATGGCTGGTGGTTGGAAAAGCGGCATCCAGACTGGTTTGGATGGGGTCCTGGCTGAGCTCCTGGGAGTTGAACAGCCTCATGCTGCTCAGCACATCCTCCTGGAAAAAGCCCTTCGTCTCGATACCCATAGCATTTTTTACCCCGTCGGCTCCATCCAGAAGGAAATGCAATTCAGCGCTGCCCTCCCACGCTAAATTCTTGTCGTGGCACAAGCAGGTGACACACGTTGCTGCATTTTTGGCCGTTCTCCACTCTTCTCCCTTGCCATGGCACCTCCTGCCATCGTCCTGTGCAGCTATTGACCCATTTTCGTGAGGTGGGGGGGGGCTGTGGCTGGACATGAGGTCTCTCTGCACTTTTACTACTAACCAAAGGGCGAAAAGCGCTTCGATTTTCAGAGATCTCACACTTAATAGAGCAAGTGAGCAGGACAGAGCTGAGGCAGATGGAGTAGGTGACCGCCACCAACATAATTTGGTTCACAGGGTGTGCGTACAACCACTGCTGTCCTACAATGTCTTTCTGCTTCCAAGCAATGAAGATCTCTGAATCTCTCCTCTTCGCTTTGAAGCAGGTTATTGTACAAGGGGAACACAACGCAATCACTCCGGTGTAAACCACCCTCCGGCAAAGGGGATATACTCCCTTACAGGGAAAGTTTACCTGGGCTGCTGGGAATCCTCCACGGAAGGTGACTTTGAGACCTCTGCATCACTATGTGCTGTATCATGGCTCCTTGCTGCCTCTTTCACACCCAGATCCTTGGTGGAAACCGTTACTTGACTTTTTGCTGGTAAAAAACCCTCCACATCTCTCCCAGAAAGAAAGCTCCCGATTCTTTCCTTCCTGAAAGGGGTAAAAAGATGAACCAGGTTAATTGATTCCTTAATAATAGGAAGCTGTGCAACCTGCTCTAAGGTGGCCCTGCTCTGGCAGGGGGTTGGACTAGATGATCTCCAGAGGTCCCTTCCAACCCTATGATTCCATGAAAAAAAACACGCTGCAGGTGCTAGCTTTGTTGATTCAAAACCTAGCAGTCTGATGTTGCTTCTGCCAAAGTTTGCAGTGAAATATCTACCGCCAAGGAATAAGATCAGCCTTGTTCTCACAAATCCTTACCTTCCTAAAGCAGAGGGACTGCCTCATGGAGCAAACGCTATTGAGCACAGCGGAGGCTGGACTGGTTTTGTGGAGAAAGATCACCAGAACCGTTCCACCCTGCCTGGATTGAGGCACACCTGCAGGAAGGAAAAGCCCCTTTACCTTCAGAGGAACCTATAAACCAAATCCCCTAGGATTTGATCTGACCCCACATCTCAGTCAAGCCCGGCTCGCTGTTCTTCTCCCGCCCCTCACCTCCACAAACACCACCAGCCTTGTCTGCAGGGGACAGCGGGACTTGAAAGAGGTAGAGAAAAGCGTTTGCCAAATCGCCTTCCATCTCTCTCTCGGAAAAAGAACTACACAGAGGACTCCACTGTGTCACGGGGATAATAAAGCCTTGGCGGTTCCCTTCCTTTCTAACACAAGGACTTTGGGGAACTGTCAGGGAGGAACCAAGCAAATGCTCTTGGCCACAGAAGCAGCTGTAAAACTGCCAGCGCAGGGACCTCATTTCTGTAAATGGAAGAATCTTCCTCCGCTCTGGACTGCCTGTTCCCCCTTCCCTCCCAAAATCTCTTCTCCTTAGCTTCTCCTCTCTCCACTGGCCCTTTTTCCCTTTCCACTTAGCGGATCTCCTTCTACCTAATGCTTTAAAGAAAAACTGCAGGTTGAACGTGTCTTCTGATGCCACCACAGGACTGTCACCCTGCCCACACGTCCAACTCTCCACCTCTCTGCTCACAGGCTAACCCTGTCGGCGCTGCCTGCGAGCTCTTCAGCTCAAAGCCTGACCAGCCTTTGTGTCCACAGCTCACACAGAATCATGGAATGGTTGGGGTTGGAAGGGACCTTAAAGATCATCTAGTCCCAANCGCCCTGCTGGCCACGCTGCTCTTGCTGCAGCCCAGGATGGGGTTGGCTTTCTGGGCTGCAAGTGTCCATCGCCTGCTCATCTTGAGCTTCTCGTCCACACCATGCGCAGCGCCCCGTGGTCTTGGTTTGTCCGTAACAGACACACGGACAAAGCATTCACCGTAAATCTTCCCCATAAGAGAGGTCTGCCCTACCCCAGGCTGTGCCTGATGGCCACACGCAATTCTCCTCACATCCTCCTGCTGGTGTTGCTGGTGGCCATAAGGACACCACAAACCCTTCCAGCACCAGGCTGGAATGTCATCCTTGAGGAAACAAAACTTCTACATGTTAAGCCAGCTTTGTCAGTGCCTTCCTCCATGGGCTAACGTCCTGGTTTGAGGACATCACTGAGGTGACACATTATCAGAGAAGAGCTGTCTGGCTGCTTAACTCACTTGGGCTGCTCGTTGCTTTTCCTGGGTTTCTTCTTCCCATCATCTCTGGATGAAAAAGTGCTCGTCCCAGAAGCCCATCCGTCCTCTTCCTGCACCAAATAGCCATCCACATCAACCACACCTGCCTGGAAACAGGAAGAAATAAAACATGGACCAGGAAGCATCAGATCTGTAGCTCTCTCGATCCCAAAAGCCACCCAGCCCTTGCCCGGCAGCTATTCTGTCCTGTTGTACGATACAATACAGAAATCTGTATGCGCTACCGACTATTGCAGAGAAACACATCTAGAAGGATGAAGTGAAAACTAAAATAGGACCAAGATTACCCTCAAATTCCTATACGAAATCTTTTAGCCCCTTAGGGGGAGAATAACTTGGGTCTGGCGTCACAGAAATAAAAGCACCCTCAGAAGTCTTCATTTAGTGAAAATACATGAGAGGATTATGTTTCCTGTACTATTCCTCATATTCCTTCAGCTATAAAACAGAGGGGCCATCAAGCGCTAAAATCTACCTAAACCAGGTTTCAGTTTTGTTTTCCACTTCTTTAAATAAAGACTTGAATAGGCCTGTTGGAGACCACGTGCTTCTCTCTTATACAAATACTTGGCATTTTCCCTTGTGCCCTTCTTCCAAAAAAATTCCAGGCATCTTCAGTTAAGCCACAGGACAAGCGTATGACTCTGCAGAACAGATAATGACTATTTTGTCTGCTGTACTGGTTAAAACCAAGGCAAGGAAATAACCGCTTCAAAGAGAAAATATTTCCCAGATGGAAATAAGTAATGAAAAATAGATTATAAACGGTAAATTAGAGTCCACATCTGGATTTATGGTTTACATGTGTCCACTTGGCTCCAGAAATTAAAAGGATTAAAAGGGGGATCTTATCAGAGGCAGGTGATCTGATGCCACCTTCTACAACCGATTGACAGACGGGTCACCTTCTCGTTTATATTTTCTTCATTCCCCTCTAATAAATTATTCTGTTCAGATAATGGGCCTAATCCTCTGCTGATACGAATGCTGCTTTGTTAACCGGCGCACCTCTGCTCTCTGCAAGTTTTTCGACACACTCATTCCCATGAAAATTTCGCAACTTCAGATTTCCAGTGGGGAAAAGTTGAGGATTTGAGGCAATTCACATTTCAGCAGCAAAGGAGCCGATTCTAAGCTGGATTCTGGACCGGCCTCAAGCGTTACCTCCTGAAAAGCAGCAACGGCAGCAAAGTCATTTTTATCTATCAGGGCGTACTTGCTTCGTAATCTGGCCTCCACTTCATGCTCCTGTTGACTGGAGGAGAAAACAGCCCCTTACTATTGTGTTCAACGAGAGCTATTTCTTATGCCAAAACCCATAATACCTGCCAATATCAGATTTCCAAGGAAAACCAGCTTTTACCTGTGAACTTCCTTCCAAACACCCCACCTTGCTCCTTCTATTCTTCCCCATAACCTTTTTCCACTCTTCTTTTCTTTTTTTCTGCGATGATCCTCTAGACCTCTTAGATATGGAAGCTTTTTGATGGCTATTTTCATATTTAGCATAACCTTTTAATGGTCCACATCAAATAATATTGCCTCTGTTCAGTTCCGTCACCTTACTATAACCTAGTGACTTTCAAACTGAGCGATATTTTCGCTGAAAGGGAAAGGGTGAAGCATTGTCACTAGGCTTAAATACACAATACAAGACTGAAAATCGTTAGAGAATGTGCAAGTTAAAAAAGCCCACTGTTTCAGAACAACAAAAGGAGTCCCAAGCTAAAAAAAAAAAAATAACAATCGGGCAAAATTTTACCGTGAAACCCGTTTTGGTCTTGGGTCCCAGCAAAACCTGGCTGCCCAATCTGATGGCGTACCGCAGGCACTTGTGTTCACACAATTTTCTCGAGGGCAGGCACATTTTCTACAGCAATATCTCAATGTCACCCTTGTGAGTCGAAACCTCGACTGCCCACCCAGGCCACTGCTCACCTCATTCTTTGTTCTCTTCTATTTCACAAAACGGAAGCTCGTTTTGTCCTCATGAAATTGGACTAATTTTTAGGATTTTTTTTCCAGCCTGTCATTCACCTTCCCTTCTTCAGCCCCAAAACCAGCTTTCATCATCCACCGGTGACGTTTTCAAATAGCCACTTTCAGACTTTCTCCCATCGCACACCACACATCAGAGAGCGCCACACTGGAAATAACCACAGAACCTTCTTATCACGCTCCTCCAAATTGCTTTATGACCTTCCTTTGCCGTTATTTCTAAAAAAAATAAGTAAATCTGATGACTTTTAGATGCTGGTGTGGCGAGACTGTTCGGAGACTGATCCCCAGATGAGTGAAGTTTACCATCGAGAGCCTTGCACATGGTTTACAAGCACTGGAAGGAGAGAGGCAATAGCCTTCTCATGCAAAGGCCAGCAGGATTTGTCCAGAATTGTGTTTTCAGTTACAAGTTATTGCCTGTAATGATCCTTCCCCCATGTCACGGTGTGATATCACAGACAAAACCTTGGTGGAATTTCTAAACCTTACCGTGAAATGTATCAGCTTTGGATATCTTACCTCACAACCAGCTTGAACTGCTCAAAAACCTCCTGGGCTTGCCTGAAGTTCACTGTCTGGGGAAGAGATGCATGCAGTAGAGATACAGGTAAGCATTTCTATGCTGTGGTCAGCTGCACTGACGCAGATATTTCAGCTCGTGAGGACGCTGCTTTCCACTTGCTGGGCATCCACACTCAAGGAGAGTTGCCCTTACCCTGCACTTGAGGGTCAGGCTGGAGGGGGAGACTTTGCTCCCTCTGAGGAGGTTTTTAAAGAGTGAGGAGTCTGTTAGACGGAGGTAAATTCAACGGAGCGCACAGCTATCAAGGTAGCAGCTTATTTACAATAATTTTACAACTGACATCGATGGCATCTAGTGACCTTGCGGATTTAACCTGA